>LT669793.1:10679818-11252748 GCA_900128785.1 Arabis alpina | reverse complement strand
CTGCAGAGACATGCGCCGTCATTCGCTTAGTCTTCTCTTTGTCAGTAAACCTCGAGTTGTACTCAACCTGATACTTGATTATCCTGTTAAATCTTGTCGGGCTCAACACTTTTCCCGGATACCATGCCCAACGGTATTCAGGCTCTAATGGTGCAATTTCCACATCAGAACCATCTTTGAAGTGAAGTGGTACATCATCACCATCTCCGGCTACATGTAACATCAAAAGAGACACATTAAATTATCCGATGTAGATGTATTAATTGACAACAAAACACACATCCGTAACAAGAAATCATACACTGTCTTGTGTATTTTTTTCTCTTGGTTGACTAGGTGTAGGAGACTGTAAATGAACGTATGAACCGCTACCACCAACCTGTTAGAACAAACATTCAAAAGTAAATATCTCATGCGCTTCAGAAACTTAAACATTTTCAGGATGTAAAAGAAAAACAAAACGAAGATCTAAACCTCATCATTTTGATCGTCTTGTTGGTCTGAAGCACGGTTAGTGGATGGGTTATCCTAAAGAATAGCATCATGAGAATTTTAGTGAGATTTGATTTAGTAGATAAGATACCTAAAAAAGAAACCACAAAAAAACCAGTTTCCATACCTCCCTTACATTCAAATGTTCTTCTATTTTTTACAGACGTTTATGCATCATATCCATCCCCTCTTTCACCTCTTTCATTGTCTTTATCGCCTCTTGCACCATTGTGTAGAGATCGTCAAATTTAGAAGTATTTGAGCTACTCGTAGGTTGTGTTTGGACGCGCTGCGTTGCCAAAGATGGATAGGTTTGTCGAGCAATTTCTTCCAATGCCAAGCTGACATCAATTGATGTTTTGTCCCAGTCGTGCTCGGTGATTCGATAACCTCTTTGTACCAACTTAACCATCTCATCAAGCTCCTCGTCTTTCTCATCTTCTAAAGATACTGAATCTTCAGCATCATCATCAAGTGGTGGTAAGAAGCATGTTACCTTCACCTGCAAAACAAAACAGAAATAAAATTTGTATGGGAAATAGAGAACACACTGTCTGTGTTCTGGATGATTTAGGAAACCCTTCCAGAATACGTGAATAGCTAATTTAGGAAGCATTCACACATGTTTGGGAAGGCCTTCCTAAATACCTATTTAGGAAGCATTCACACCTGTTTGGGAAGGCTTTCCTAAATTATCAAAAACACATGAAACAGAACATAAAAGAACAGAAAAGAATTGTCTTACCATGTCTGATGCCTCCAGGTTCATAATATGAGGAATGCCTGGTATCTGGGTCTGCATGAATAGCTGGCAGATGAAGCTGTTATGCGGGCCAGTCACATCCAACCGGCTAAAGGTTTCTTGTAGTAGAGGTACCGAAGCCAAAATCCAGAGATGCAATGCCCATGGAAACCCCTGGATATCGTACTTCTCCTTGGTCCTGACGTTTACTTTCAGGTTATGGGTAACAGAATCAAACAAAAGCTTGTATGCGTCTCTACCCCATGGGTAATTCATCAAAACATTGATATCCATAGCCTTTTTAACGTTCTTGAACGGGAACTTGTACGTCTTGTATCTCTGCAACAGAATGCTCTCAATGAGATATAGCATAGCCAATGAAAACCTCTTATTAGCTAATTCCTTATTTGTTTCACGCAGCTGCGTTTCCAAGTCACTCAACGTGTGACCTCCGTTCAACCTATTTCATGGGCACTCTTGTTGACTCTCTGTTTCCACCTGTGGATCATCTCCACCACACTTTAGGCCGGTGACCATATGAAATTCTCTTATGGAGAATCTCATAGGCTGCCATGAAAATTGGAATCACAACTCGTTCTTCTTTCTTGTAACGAGGTTTCTAGTTAGGAAACAGTGCACCATCTTCCCAGAAAATGCTAATGCATCTTTTCTCAACCCCATCTTGATCAACGGCCCTAGGAATGTCTTCTCCACACGTATAAATTATGTCGGGGTTAGTATCTTTTTCACAACATTTATAGCATCAAACGCTGTGAATTGGTTTATGACGACACTTCTCTCTGGAGGTGTAAGGCCTAAAATCGGCTTAGGCAACGTAATCATTATAGGAAAAATGTCTGCATCAATATTTGAAACCTATAAGAAAAAAATTTGAAAGGTTAAAGATTTAGTAAGACATTCCTAAATGTGTACGAAAGATTCCTAAAAATACTATAAGGACCAAACGTGACTGTTTTGCATACAACTTTCTCTCTTTGAATAACTAGCTAACCAATAACTTTTCAACAAAAAGAAACGATATAGTAACAAGACAAAGTCCAACTCAAAGCAACCAAAACAAATTCGTCACAAAACCAAGATATATTAGATACCAACATGATAGTAAAAAACGACGATAAGAAAGATTATGATTTATCAAGATATATTATGATTTAGTAATACTTTCCTAAATGTGTAAGAAAGATTCCTAAAAATACTAATCAGGACCAAGCTCAAGCAACTCCAAGAAACTAGAAGATGAAATCCAGATCAAGAAACAAATCACACAACTTACTAAACACAAGTGTACTTAATCTAATGCAAATCCAAGTAGCAAAAATTTCTCAAAAAGACTTTACTTATTTTTTATGTCAAGAATGAAGAAACAAAACATTGAAAAAGAAAAGCAAACAAATATGTAATCAAAACTAGCATCCTGCAACACAACCTGACTCTTTTTCTTTCATTCATTCTTTTTCTTTGTTGGCTTTATGTAAGACTCATCTCAGATACATGGCGATAAATAGGTAACAAAACCTAAACGATTTACACATTGGTCACAAGAACAAAGACACTTTCAATACATGAATGCAAAGAACAAAACAAAATTATTCAGGGGAAACAATCTCTAGTTTGATATATGGGACAAAATTCAAAAGCTTTTTACGTGTTTTTAACTGGAAATACTCATCTTTAGTTAAAGATTGTTTAACGCATGGTTTTCGATATATGGCATCTAAATTGAATTGAACCCTGTTTGGTTTAAAGCTTTTGTACTCAACTTCTTCTACGACTTTTTTTCTTCCTAGTATAGATTGTTTGGTTGTAAATTGATTTGAATGATCACGTCAATAGATGAATACATAGTCAAGAAGTCCAATTAGATAAAAATTTACAATGCACTAAACTAGTTTGTTTTCATTATGCAGTAGGCTTAGTGACAATAACTTTAATGGTACCATCCCAGGATATATTGGCAACTGGTCTGGGCTTGAAAAGCTGTAAGCTTCTCCTTCACCAATTACTGTAATTGCTCGTACAACTACATAAAGCTCGTTTCACAGGATGTCTAGCCATGGAAGATTTCTAGCGAGCGAAGTAAAGATAGACCATTCAAACTCAAAAATGAAATGACGTCTGTGAGTTTCAAAAACAGTTAGAAAGCTTATAGATTGAGAACAAAATCAACAATCGGTCCTAGAAATGAAAATAGATCATAAATCACGAGTTTGAGAAATTTAAGAATGACAAACCCTAGAAATCAAATTGGGTTGAATTTCGAAACTAAAACAAAAGGAGAGATGAGTAAACATACGGAGACCAAATCTCTTTCTTCTCCGTTGAAGACGGCAGCGAAGACGGCGGTGAAGACGACGGTGAAGACGGCGGCAGAGACGGCGGCTTCTCTGAATTGAGAGAGAGAAGAGAATCAACAACATTGAGAACGAAATCGCAATAAGAAGAAAGATGAGTAAACTTACCGGAACGAAATCACTCCAGCGAATGCTCCGGTGAAGACGGCGGCGAATCCGACAGAGAGAGGAGAGGATCGTGGATTTTTTTTTGGGCAATTTCCAAAAATACCACTTTTTAAGTTTTTTTACCAAAAATACCACCTTGAAGTTTTTTTTCCAAAAATACCACTTTTTTCCAAAGTTCCAAAAATACCACTTTTAAAAAAATTCATTTTTAACATTCAAAACTAAACCCTAAACCCCAAACCCAAACTCTACCCCTAAAACTATACCCTAATTTTGGAATAGTTAACCCAAACCCAAAAAATTTAAATTCTAAACCTTAAAAATCAACTTGGAAAAAAGGTGGTATTTTTGGAACTTTGGAAAAAATGTGGTATTTTTGGAAAAAAAACTTCAAGGTGGTATTTTTGGAAAAAAAACTTCAAAGGGTGGTATATGAGGGAATTCCTCTTTTTTTTCTGTTTCAATTTTTGATTTTTTTTTAATTCTCTTAGTTTATTATCTCTTATAAACAGAGGTAATTTAGTCTTTTTTTTTTTTTAAAGTGGTATGAATGGAACATTTCAAATTGAGTGGTAGATGAGGAAAAAAAACTTGTTTGAGTGGTATATTTGGGAATTGTCCTTCACAATATTGGGTTGTTATATATCCATAAAAAAGTATAAAACAAACCAATAGGCTATATCTATTATTCTGAAAATTATAAAATAATCTAAACAATTGAGATTTAAGATTAGATATGCATTTAAGGTAACTACCTGCATCTAAGTTTCAACAATCAAAATTATCCATTTAAAAAAAACATTTATAGATAATATTCTATTTATGAATAATAATCAAAATTAAATTAAAACAACATTCATTTTTATCGAAAAAAATAGTGATATATTTTCTGTTCTTTTTTTTTTGTAAGACAAAAAGAGATAAAATCCCCCATGAAATTAAAATGCAAAAAACTCAAACTCGAACAAGACAAGAACTTGCGTTTCCAACCGCATCCTCCATAAGAATCGACCTAACTACCTCCAGCATATCCTCCAGCAAGTGCATACCCAAAGGCAGAGAGAATGCATAGTTCGCCAAACCATCCGCGAGACGATTAGCTTCCCTATACGCATGCGAGATACGGACATTCCAGTCCTTAGAAATAAAGCCATAGCACAACCGTACTAGGAATGGCAATGGATGAGACGAGCTTATCCCTGTCGTTAGAAACTCCACCACTATCTTCGAATCAACATCCAACTCGACCCTTCTAAAACCTCTTTCACAAGCGATAACCAAACCGTAATACACACCTCATAACTCCGCTAAAGGTGCTGAACAAATTCCTATGTTCAATGCAAAGCCACCACACCAATTCCCATCACCATCATGCAAAACACCACCTACAGTTACATTACCCGGATTACCATGGGATGCCCCATCTGTATTGAGTTTCACCCAACCAACCCTTGGTGGAATCTACGCAATCATCCTTTCAATTCGCTCTCCCTGACTCTTTCCAACCATATTCAACGAATGTGCATTCACAACCTCCTATGCAAGATCTTTCACTAAACGCACCCAGTTTCGGCACTTACTGTGAACCCCAAAAACATCTCCGCATCTCCATTTCCATCCCCACCACGCAGTCATAGCAGAAAGTGTGGACCAGGAATTCTCCCCTGCAACTTCAGTATCCGCTAGGTTCGTATATAGCCACTCAAACAAAGATTTCGTGAAGAACAATTGTGACCGCCTACGAGATATCAGCCGCGTCCATACTCCATAAATTGCTGGGCAATCCCTTAAAACGTGTAAAATTGTTTCCTCACTTCCTTTACACATTTGGCAAATCCTTGTATCCCCTAAATGACGTCGAAACCTCTACATATTAGTCATGATCACTTGGTTTGTCACCAGCCATAAAAAGACACGACCCCGTTCTGGTGCGATGACACGCCATATGCGTTCAAACATCTTCCCCATATATGGCATTGGTACGATATCCCAAGTAAGGAAAGAATAAGCACTCTTCACCGTGAATTGTCCAGCCGGATTCTCCCCCCATGATAACATGTCCGTAGCACCTGTCAAATTATCCACCACCATGGCAATCAATTTCAGCCTGTGTCATCAGCCACATAATTCATTATCTGAGTGAAGTCCTAACCAGTTTCATGGCTCCATACATCTTTAACACATAGATGGAGTTGCTCAGCCGGTACCGCTGCCCTTGTACACTCCAACAAAGGAGTATTAGAGAGCCATTTATCAGTCCAAAAGTGAATCGATCGTCCATCACCAAGAACCCAGCTCAAACCCGGTAAAACCACCTCCCGTAACCCCACATTAACCCTTCTCCATGTTGATGACCAATGGCCTTTAGCTACCGTCCATAATTGGTCATGTACATCCCCCACCTTGTACTTTTTCCGTAATATCCTTGCCCATAAACTCTCATGATCATTCAATACCCACCACCCCAATTTAGCTAATAAAGCTTTATTCGTCTCTCTCGCCGGCCTGATGCCCAAACCACCTTCCATTCTTGGCTTACACACTTTCTCCCAACTAACCAGATGTTGCTTCCTTTGATCTGGAGTACTTCCCCAAACGAAATCTCTCGAAACTCTGTCTAACCGTGCAAGTGTGGACTGAGGGAGAGCTGTCGTACTTATCGAATGAACCGGAATCGAAGAAAGAACCGCTTTAGTCATAGTAATCCGGCATGCCATACTCAGAAACCTACCTCTTCATCCTGATAACCGTGATGAAACACGCTCCAATACCTCACCAAAAGTATCCTTGTTAATGCGTTTTTGGAGTACAGGCATACCTAAGTATTTCCCCAAGTCTCGTGTTGCTTTAATACCGCTCTCATCACTTATCCTTTTAGCCAACTCACGATGCACAGTCTCGGAAAAATAAATTTTTGATTTCTCAAAACTTACTTTCTGTCCCGAGGCATTACAAAACCGCTCCAACACCTTCCGTATCACTCTCATTTGGGTGACATTTGCGGCCCACCCCGAGACAGCTGTATCGGCTTCCACTCTCTACTCGCACCAGAAATCTCAATTTGATGACATAGTCTTTGCAAACACATCACAAATAGATATGGCGATAAAGGGTCCCCTTGTCTCAACCCTCTTTGTGGTTTGAAAGCCTTTGTCTTCTCCCCATTCCATAAAACATTCATTGATGGTCCAATAACACACTGCATTACCCACTGCGTCCACATTCCCGGAAGTTCTGCTGCGTTCAAAGTGTCTTCCAAAAAGTTCCAACGAACTCGATCATATGCTTTTTCCAAATCAAGTTTCAACAACATCCAACATTTCTTTCCTTTTTTCTCCTCATCGAATGCACTGCTTCTTGTACTACTACAATGTTGTCCGTACTCAAACGTCCCAGAATGAAACTAGATTGTGCCGGTCCAACCAACTTTGGCATAACCTTCTTTAATCTCATCACCATAGTCTTTGTAATAGTCTTAAATAAGACATTACAAAGACTAATTGACCGAAATTGTGTTATTGATTCCGGCTGTCTAACTTTCGCAATCAACACTAGTAAAGCATCATTTGTCTCTGCTGGCAACACCCCATACAGGAAAAAATCCAACACAAACCGCACTACTGAGGGGCCAACTGTATCCCAACAATGTTGATAAAAGACCGGCTGGAAACCATCCGGCCCTGGAGCCTTATATTTCCCCATGCTACAGATTGCATCTTCGACTTCTACGGCTGAAAAAGGCTTACTTAAGCTTGTAACTTCTGCCTGTATTAAGCTCGGATAAGTGGATAACCCTCTGCTGATAGCTTCTCAACATCTTGTGGAACGTCAGCCATAGAGTAGAGCTTCTTATAATATTCATCGATCATAGAGTAGTGATCTATTTTCATTGTAAATATACTTTTTAAATCGTGGAGATTTTATTGTTTTAACCATTTTTATTAAAAACTAATAATATAAGTTGTATATATCCATAATAACGAAATATTAAAAAAAAAATCAAATATATCCATTAAAAATTAAACAATATAAAGACAACACAAAAAAACATGTAGTAAAAATCTCAACTTTGAGGTGCATAGTTACCTCTCTAATAATATATTAGATTACAAAAATCATTGTGATTTTTTAAATTAACATGAATTTAATAAATATATTGTGATATATCTTTTAAAGAAACTAAATTTATGTTAATAATAAGTTATATTTTGACATATAAACTTATTATTAAAAAATATTTATTCACCGTATCCACAGTTATATTAGAAAAAAATACACTTTGTTATATTTGGCTTTTTATTACAAATTCTTTCTTTTTTTCACTTTAAGATTTCTTCACGAAATTAACATGGTGATAAAAGAGTACATTCATTTATACATCATCGAGTTTAATAACGTAACTGATAATCTCACTAGCATATTTTAAAAAGGTTAATAATAGCATCATATCAAGTTTTAAGATTTAAGCTTATGTGACATTCATTTTTCATTTGTTTTCTAACGTTGCTTACGTTTAAAGGATATTTTTGTTTTGTTTCTATTTAAAAGTCCACATTATAATAAAATGATTACCATTTTCGTTTTTTGATTTTGATAATTAAAGAGAAGTTATAAGATTGACTTAATCAAAGTATTTTTGGCAAGCTTTATTGTAAAAAGGTTATTTTTAAAAAATAATTAAAAGATGAGTTACTTTCCAAAATATATAAGATTTTGAGAATATTTTTACAAATTTCCTCTTTCATAAATCAATACATTTTAATTGAAACATCCTACCTTATATCTAGTGCTAGGTTGCATGGAAACTCTATATTATGACGTTTCACGCTTCGGAATCAGAATCGGAATCGGAATCTCTTGGAATCGTCGTGGAATCGCGATTCCAAAAATTACCATTTTGGAAGCGCCGTGGAAGCGTCTGATTCCAATTAGGAAGCGCCTTGGAAGCGTCTGATTCCAATTTGGAAGCGCCTTGGAAGCGTCTGATTCCATTTTGGAATCGCGATGGAAACTTCCTTTCATTTTGGATGATAAAAATTAAATATTAGAAAACTTAAAAATTGTTTTGATATTTACTTAGAGATAAGAACCCCTAAAAAATATGAATCATCACATCCTTAGTCACAAAGAACTAAGAACGATTATGATTTCGCTCACAATCTCTGTAGAATGACTCTTTAAGCTTCCAATGTATCTCTCAGCAATCCCGTAGAAGAACATGACATATTTCATACTATATGTAATGAAACTATTCTTGAAAGATATGTGTTTGAAGATCTTTCCGTCGACAAACCATAGTTGGAGGCAATTTTATTTGATGGAGCAAATGAAAACCAACATGAATATGATAGTCTAAATCCTTGATTTTAGTATTATGGGTTGTTTATTATAGTTAAGTTACTTAATACTTTTATGTATTGGGTTTATGATCCAATATGTAAATGAACTTTTTCAATTTGGTTTAGTTTTGAATGTAAAAAAGTATTTATATATATATATATATTATATTATATATAAATATTTGGTTTAGTTTTACGCTTCCAAAACGTACCCGCTTCCTAATTTTTTCAAAAAAATCGCTTCCGCGTTTCTGAACGTTTCGCTTCCACGTACCCGTTTCCGATTCTATGCAACATAGATCTAGTGGATCCCAAATATAAATGAGCGCATATTAAAATTGAAAGCGGTTTTGATATTATTATATAAATTTTTGTTTGCTAATTAAGTATAGGGTTATTATCCATTATAGACACTTTTGAAAAGTATTCTCCAAATAGACATTTTCGAAGAAATTGTCATTTCTAAAATGACCAATAATTTGAAATCAAATGCAAATATATACCTCATTTTCTCTCCTCAATTTTTTATCAAATCAACCAAAACATTCAACTTATTTATGGAAATGTCATTACAGTTGAATTATTTTTATTTTTTTTTATATCAGACATTGATCTCAATTTAATAAACACCTAAAGATCTCAAATTATTTACGAAATTGCCATTATCATCAGTATTTTCAACCACCACGAACAACCAAAACCAAGCTCTTAATGAAAGAAAATGTGCAACAGGTTCTTGCTTGAGTCACTCAACAAAGATGACCAACTGTGATCTGAACCAGAGTCACTCAACAAAGATGACAAAATGTGATATGAACCATAGAGTCACTCAACTGAAGCATGAAGCTGATAGAAGAAGGAAAAGACAGTAACGCTGACATGGCATCTCGAGCCAATCAAATAGGCAAGTGGGTGTGAACAGCTGAGGCGGATTGTTTACTCTGCAGTAAACAAAGAGGCAAGTGGACATGAACAGTTGGAGCAGATGGAACAGACTGCTGGATAAAAGGAAGAGGCTATGAAAGCCTATCAGAACCATTGGGAAGTCTGCAGGGTAAAAGGCTGAAGCTACCAAGTCATCATTTAAAGGCATGGTGGACTTGTCCTTGGAGAAGGTGTGTCATGTGCGTGACACTGTAGCAGTCAGCTCTATGGTAGCAAAAGAGAAGAACTATAAAAGAGAAGCTGAGGCTTTCTTTTATGGTTAGCCTTTCTGAAGAAAAAAAAAGAGAAAGGTTCTTGTGAACTTAGAGTTTCCTGAGTGCAGGGTTTAAATTGATGAGTGAACAAAGAGAGATCTGCAGTGGCTGATTAAGTTAGGATTAAGGAATCAGAGAAAGAGTATTCATGTAATCTGTGTGTAACCAAAGCTAGGTAGAATAGATCAGGAGCAAATCACTGTGTGTGATGTTGCGTAACTCTGATTAGGTTAGGATTAAGAAATCAGAGAAAGAGTATTCATGTAATCTGTGTGTAACCAAAGTTGGGTAGAATAGGTCAGAAGCAATTACATGTGTCATGTTACGTAACTCTGATTAGATTAGGATTAGAGAATCACAGAAAGAGTATTCTTGTAATATGTTGCAGTAGTTGTTGTGTACCCAAGGTTGGGTGTATTTCAACAAGAGAATAAAAGAATATCTTGTGTGAATCTGTTTTGTTTCTTAAGCTTCATATCTATTAGTATATCTTTGTGTTACGCTAGTTCAGGAGTCTCTGGTTATTTCAATTGGTAGTAGAGTAATTCATCAACCGTGGAACATATCTTGTTTCACCACTGGTGAGATCTTGCAAAGCCATGGATTTCTCTACTGAGCTAGTTAGCTCTAATGGATCTCTGATCTTAGACACCAGGAGATACTGGCTGGAAAGTTCGTATAATGCAGCTGATTCGAGGGCAAGGAGAAGATGCTTTGACAGTTAAAGAAGAGGCTTGGGAGGTTCTGTAAAAGTCTCTTGAAGAGAAGTCGTTTTTGAGTTTCAGTGTGTCTGACTCAGAGGATGATGATGAAGAGTCAATGACTGAAATGTTGAATTTTGTTGCTTTTACTGCTCAAGATGACGCAGAGTCTGATGAAGAAGAAATATTTGACGTGAAGGAAGCCTACAAAGTTCTGTATGACAGTTGGATCAAATTGTGCAATAATAAGGTGCAGCTGGTGCAAGATAAGATCAGACGAGAAGCCAAAGTAAAGGTACTTCACCAGTTTGAGCTCGAAGATATTGAGTCTCTGATTGTTGGCACTTGTAAGCAATGGGGACACATGGGGAAAGAAAGGAAAAATTCGTTGCTTTCAGTGTGAAGGAGTTGGTCACTATAAGTCAAAGTGTCCCACAACCAGATGGAAAAAATTGAAGTGTTTTCAGTGCAGAGGAATTGGGTATATTAAGTCTGAGTGTCCCAACCTCCGAAAGAGGAAAAATAATGTGACTCTATACGATTCAGAATCTGATGATGATGGTGGTGATGCTTTTATTGCAATTATGGAGGAGACTGTAGATCATAATGCCTCTGACTCTGATGGAGACGATGAGACTGACAATAAGACGGCCTATAGAGGTTTGTATGATAGGTGTGTCAAATTGAGTAATAACAACTTGCAGTTGCTCAAGAAAAACCCAAGTTGGAAGCGAAAGTAGATGCTCTGAAAAATCATGATGTATAAGATATCAAGAACATCTCTGGCAATGTGTATGATCATTGTTCGGCAGTAGGATTAGACAAAAAGATCAAGATGCTTCAGGATGGGTATGTCAAGGAAAGAGAGCGTGCTGACTTACTAGAAAGCAAACTGATTGAGAATTACAAAAGGTTAAGAATGCTCAACAATGGTTCGCGACAGTTGGACAACATTCTGGTCATCGGAAGGAGTGACCCTAGTCATACTGGCCTTGGATATCAAGGTGGCTCAAGCTGTTTTGGGGATTCCTTTATTGAGCCAATTACTTTTGTAAAAGGGTGTAGCTCTATAGACGTTTAACAGAATCAAGCTACTCCAAAGCTTTCGAAAGCATGTAAACCAGCTTGTATTGCCTTGAAGAATACACATAACTCAAACACCAAAGCTCCAATGCTAGATGTTCAGACTAAGAAGCGCGTGTCACAAAGTTATAGTGTCTCTGCTATAATCTTGAAGGATGTTCGGAAGTCAATCAACATAACCCCAAGGAAACATAATTTGAATCAGAGACATAAGTCTCCAGGTTTCAAGTCTTAGGTTGGAATTGCCCACAGATTCAGAGGGTATTATCGTTGTGGAAAGACAGGACACAGATGGCAGCGATGCTTCAAACGAAAGAAGAAACTCTAAGTGTTGTGGAGTCAGTATAAGTGATGGGTGGAACCTTCAAGTTTTGGATCATTATGGGTTCTCAAAAAGGATCTCTATGGAAAAATATCCTCTGAAAACGAACAACTCAACTATAGAAATGTCTACTCCAAATCTGACAAATCTGGTCGGATGAGTTATTCTGTATTATAAATGAGGGATCAACATCTGGTAGCCAACATGGCCTGCATCATAATTTCATGTGATGATAGACTAAGATGGTACATTGATAGTGGTTGCTCTAAGCACATGACTGGAGATAGAACGACTCTGACAAACTTCTCAACATCAGTCAGAGGGAGTGTCACATTTGGAGATGGAGAGACCAAATGTATTAGAGGAAAAGGATCCACTGTCAATAGTAGCACACCTCAACTGGATGATGTGCACCTTGTAGAAGAACTCAGATCAAATCTGATCAGTATCAGTCAACTGTGTGATGAAGGGTTGGAAGTTATCTTCACCAAAGATCAATGTCATGCAATGGACGAGGATGGAAACTCAGTTATCTCTGGAGTCAGATCTGAAAGCAACTGTTACATTTGGAAGGAGTCAGGTGGAGGTCCAACAGTCATGATATATAAACGAGAATTGTGTTATCAAGACAATCAACTTGAGGTTCAACAGAAGAAGATTGCATACTTTGGATCCAAAAGTACTCTCAAACTAGTACACATGGATTTAAATGGACTTGCGCTAGTTAAAAGAGTGTGTTTGAAGAATTACAGCTTCATACCTTGTAATGACTTCTCTAGATTCACCTGGTTCCGGTTCCTCAGAAGAAAGGCAGAGGCAATGAAAAGGTTTAAGACTTTTGCTCTACAAGTTCAGAAGGAACATATAAGCATCATGCAGATCACAGGTAATCATGAAGTTGTGTCTCAGAGTGGAAACATCTACAACAACAAAGTCTTAATATTTCAGGATTCAACTCGGTGCACTTCACATCAAAATGGAGTTGGTGAGCTTAAAACTAGGATCTTGCAGGGTTTAGCTCATGTTGTGCTTCACGGTAATAACATCTCTACTACTCAGAATTTGCAAGACGTTGTTGAGTCAAGACAGAGGAAAGTTTGCAAAACTCAATCTGAGTTAGATGTGAGTGATAGTCTAAATGAGGAAACTGTCATCAAAGGATAGCAGATCAACAGCAAAGAAGTTATTCAGTTTTCATGTTTTATCTCATTGATTGGACATAGACATATTCATATTAATATGAAGGGTGAATTGTGGTTGGAAGCATGTCATCAAGAGCTGAATCAGTTTACTAGGAATGACAGATGGGAATTCGTCTCTAAGGCTGTGAAGCCTTTTGTGAGTAGAAACAAGACTCATCTTGTGAGCCATGCTTATGCGCTGAAGGATAATACTCACATAATGAGTGTTAAAAGTATCTTCCTCAACGAGTCTCGTTCATAGGAAGTTTGTTTGCCTCAACAACAAAAACGCTCTGAGGATTCAGACCATTGTCGTGACTATGTGTATCAGCTTGGACAGACTTTGTATGGTCTGCTGATTTCTTATAAAATTATAACATTGCATCAATTTTTATAAAATTATGGGGGCACCTGCCCCCTCCTTCTTATACATACCTTCGCCTTTGAGCATATCCTGTAGTGCATGGACCATGCATCTAAGTTTAACAATCTTGCTAAGGATAAGATCTAGGGTGTTATGATGGAAAAGACCGAAGAAGTTGGAATCATACCCTTTTTGTCGATATATATATATATATGATTCATCCATATCCATTTTGCATTTCAAAAAGTTACTGAAATCTCTCGGTTTGGTATGCACATATTTTCCAATCTCTTTGCGATGAAGTCAAATCTCTCTGGAATCATCCTAAAAAATGTATTGCATTTGTTTATATCATCAATAGTCCACAAGCTTCAAAAAGAGCAATCAAATGTAGTTAAAACTATTTAAAGCAAAATACGGTTGAACCACCTAGAAACAGAACAATAAGAGGAATTGCTTCAAGCTACAGAAATAACAAAGACACCTAATATTTTTTAAATTAATTGTGTTCGTTGCTTTCTTCTTGTTGCCTCATGATCTTTACGGTTGCATAAACATTCTCTACATTCGCAGAAACCTTAAGACGAATTGACCTCAACACTCGCCTTGTAGTAACAAGTGACATCCTCCGCAGATTTTTCCATCTCTTTTGCCATGATGTCAAATCTCTCTGGATGGTTTTTTGGAGATAGCCTGAAAAGTGCATTACAGTAGTTCCTCTCTTTGAGCGACCACAAGCTTTCAACCTTCAAACTTTCATCGATTGTAATAGGATTTCTCATCTTCCCTTGTTGTTGATCGACCCATTCGTCATAATACCTTATCACTTGGTCCAACGGTTTCTTCAATCTCTGTACGATTAACTCGAATCTTTCTGGCAAAGCCTCTGGTATCCGCCCAAGAAAACTATGAAATTGCTTTATATCTTCGTTGGTCCAGTTCGCAGAAGCCATTAGCGATTTCCAGTGACGAAGACACAGAACTTAATGATGATTCTTAGAACTCTCTCTCTATTACCGCTCGGAAGTGAAGAAAAAAAGACAGACAAAGAATAAATATTCAAAAATGTAGTTGGCGGCGATGGAGATGAAAAGATATTGTATGGGTTTGGAGTTGAAGAATCATATATATAATTAGGGAGCCCTCTCTCCATCTAAGGTGTCCACATAGGCAAAAAAAAGTTTTAACAATTAATTTCAGTTTTAAGTTCATTTAGTTCATATTTATGTATATTTATTGTTACTTATAGCTACTAATTTTTGTAATTAAATTAAAAAACGAAAAATAAGTCAATAAATTACTAAAAGTAGAAATTAATATTTGAGTATTGACTATGAATTTATGATAACCATAAAAGTTTATATATTCAATTTCAAAAATTGGAAATATGTAAAACGAATATACATATAAGAAAAAGTGAATAAAAATATTAGCGACATCAAAGAATCAAAGAAAAAGAATCTTGAGTGTCAAAAAATTGTTAAGAGGCTATTGGTTTTTTTTGTTATGAACGCACTTACACCTATTGGTTAAAGAAATACATGAGCATATTTGAACCAATGAGGGATGAACGTGTTAATATAAGAGGTTGTTGATCTAAAGATAAAGAATATATATTATTCACTAAAAAGATACTGAACCATCTAATTAAAGATGAGATAATAAGATGAAAATTTAGGATATACGATTTTATTAATAATGTTATACTATTTTATGGAAGTATGAAAGAAAAATATGAAAGTGTTATAATACTATTATTTTAAAGATATAAGGTATAAATTGGTGTAAGACAAAAAAATCATGCATTGCTTGAGTTATGTTCTACTAAAAATAAGTAAACAAAGTAACATAAAATTGTAAATTGTTAAATCAAATTTTTGTCGTTAAGTTTAATAAATGCATCATACGAACCATATTATAGGATTATTTGAGTATTTATTTTCGAATTAAAAATTACAATAATGAATTACTTTTATTTATATGGTCATTAGAAAATAATCAAAATATTACGAATTTATATATAAGAGCGCTGAATAGAAATGTTAATAAAAAATAATCAAAGAAAAAATAGATTCAATGATGTTAATTATTGAAGTATCGTAATTGAGTTTTGCCGATTGTTAAGAGACTAAAGGCTTTGAAAAAAGAGGATGTATGATTTCACTAAAGGATATTGAACGATTTCACTAAAATAAGAAAATAAGGTGAAACTTTAGAATATAATATTTTATTTAAAATGTTATTTTCAGGTTTTGGAAGTAGAAAATAAAAAAATTGAAAACGTTGTAATATCCTAATTTAAATTAAATAAATAAATGTTAAATTTGATATATAAAGTATAAAATTAATGGTCATACTATTCATAAATTGTACAGCAAAATATACCGAGAGTAATTTGTGATCTTTATGTAAAAATGTACGTAGTTCTACAAAAAGGCATTCCCCGACGAGTTTCTGTAATTCAATATTTGAATCAATGATTTTAAAAATCTAGAGAAAGAAAAACTATTTTCGAAATGTTTAAGAAAACGTAAAAAAAATTATGTATAAATTAACTTTTTATAATTATATTAGTGTTTTGTGAAAAAATAACAAAAGTAAACATATGGGTTATATTTAGAATTTGTTTACAGATTAGATGGATTTATTATGCAATAATAGATAAAATAACAAGTTCTCAAAAACTAAACAACTATTTATTTAAAATCAAACACCAAATCGAAAGAATTTCAAAAAAAAGAATTAAAACAAATTAATAATTGAAAATATGATATTATAATGTGTAAATAAATGTAAAATCTATATACTAACATAAAATACTTACTAATTCATGTTATACATGATATTGATAGAAAACATAGGAAAATAACACAAAAATATCAAAAAAAGCCAAACTCGCACAACGCGCGAGTCTAACCCTAGTAAATTTAATTTTAGATATATGTTGGGCTATATGTTTTGCTCGACTTACCGGCTCTATACAACATGGAGCAACCAAATAATCAAATTCTTTACACTAGATGTTGAGGTTAATGTTGCGCATATCCGAGCGAGATTAGATAGATGAAGAGAAATTTTGAAAATTGCCACTTTGTACATGCCACATAGCAAAAATGTCATGAGTGAAAACACTTTCACAAAACTGCCACAATCTTTTTATAATATTCCCAAATTACCCCTTTATATAAAACTATTTTTTTCTCTCCAAATAACACTATTTTTTTTTTTTTTTTTTCTTCTTCTCCTCCCTCGATCTCGATCTCAAATCTGAAAATTTGGAGATCGCAAGCTTAGCTGCTACAATGTGCGGAGGAGCTGTAATTTCCGATTACATAACGCCGTCGTCGCGTTCCGGCGAATTGAAATTCGACAATTGATGGTCTGATCATGTAAAGACCGTAAGAGCTCCGTCGCAACCGACGATTTCGATGGAGATTTTGATGAATTCGAGCCGGAGAAAGATGAAATCGCTGGATTTTCTCCGATCTCCTCCGCAACTCGCAAATATCCAGGTGAGAGTTACGCGGATTTGTTCTTTTGATAGTGATAGTGTTCGATTTTGAGGATATGAACTTAGAATTGAAATTTTTGTTATTGGTGTTTAGGTTCAAATCGGAGTATGGAATTAGGAAACGGCCATAGGGAAGATGGGCGGCTGAGATTCGTGATCCGTTCAAAGGAGTACGAGTTTGGCTTGGTACTTTCGATAGTGCAAAAGAAGCTGCAAAAGCTTAGGATCTTGAAGCTAAAAGAATCAGAGGAGCTAAAGCTAAGCTCAACTTCCCTAACCAAACTTCAAAAAAGGGTAAAGCCGACGAGTCTTGGATAGAAGAGAAAGCGAAAGCCGTCGAGTCTGAGATTGTGGAACACGTAGCCGAGAAAATTGAGGTTGATCTTGGATTGAAAATGGGTAGTTTAGTGCATGGTAGTAGTTGTCTTGAGTTCTTGTGGGAGGAAAACGATGTGGATACGGTTCAAGTCGATACACAATGGCTCGAAGATGGTATTATTGGTGATTTGGAGGAGAAGAAGAAACAAGAAGCTTATGGTGGTGAAGCCAATGTGAATTATCCGAAGAGCTTATAGCTTTCGAGAACGAGTCTAATTGTTTCTTCTTCAACTCTTGGTTTCGGTTTCTTAAGCTTTAGCTCCAAAAGTCGAATCTGTAGGGTATCGTGGGAAAACGAAAGTGGTAAACTGAGAGTTAGAGTTATAAGCAATTACAAGTACATGCCTCGTCTTTCTTGGTATACAACATCTTTGAATCTGTTTAGAATTGTCCTTCTTTGTTTGCAGGTAACCAAGTTAGTTAGGTGAATTTCAACAATTGCAAACTGTTGCTGATGTATCTTTTTGGAGCTCCATCCTCCTGCAATTTTGTCACATATATCATAGTATGTAATAGAGAAGTTGTAAAACAAGATACGCTTGAACTGAAATCAATACTTACGTCTCCAACCAATGATATATACACATTCAAATGTGCAAGAATCATATGTTATTATCTTGTGAGTGGGAGCAATTGGTGTTTAGAGTCCACTAGAATGCTGAGGTTCATGCGACGCGTAAGCAAGTGCGGGTTGATTTGCAAAAGAAACGAACGTCATGAGTCATTGTTTATAGCAGATCAGTATAATATTTCAACTAATGAAACATATAATTGTTGTACTTGTAATATACTTTACAAAAGTCTTATAATTTGCAAGTTGCAAAACAAATTTTACAAAACAAATTTTCGTGCAGCAAGTATAATAGTTTTGTGTTAAGCAAGTATAACGACGAGCACAGCTGCGACTCGTCGATGTGTAATACTAATCATCGTCAAGCATCATCAAGGTTATCACTTATAATCATCAATACAAGGAATTAAAATCAATTAAAATCATGAAAACCACATGCATTTAAATGTTTTTACAAGGTTTTTTGTAAAACCTTCTTGTAAGCTTTTTCTAAGGTTTATATAAACCTTCATGTAAAATGAGAATCATAGTTATCCTTAAACTTTAATCATTTTCAAGATTATAAGGTTTTTGTAAGGATTATAAGCCTTCTTTTTGTAAATTTTTTGTAAGGATTATAAGCCTTTAAACTTTTTTGTAAGGTCATGTAAAATGAGAATCATCATAGTTTCTTACCGGGTTATACGCTTTTTGTAAGGATTATATAAGCCTTCTTTTCAAGATTATAAGATTTTTGTAAGGATTATAAGCCTTCTTTCAAAATTATAAAGTTTTTGTAAGGATTATAAGCCTTCTTTTTGTAAGGATTATAAAAGCCTTCTTTGTAAGCTTTTTTTGTAAAAGTCATGTAAAATGAGATCATAATTATGAAAACATGGCTTATTAAGATTATAAGCTTTTTGTAAGAATTATATAACCCTTCTTTTCAAGATTATAAGGATTTTGTAAGGATTTTGTAAGGATTATAAGCCTTCTTTCAAAATTATAAAGTTTTTGTAAGGATTATAAGCCTTCTTTTTGTAAGGATTATAAAAGCCTTTTTTGTAAGCTTTTTTGTAAAAATCATGTAAAATGAGATCATAGTTATGAAAACATGGCTTATTAAGATTATAAGTTTTTTGTAAGAATTATATAAGCCTTCTTTTCAAGATTATAAGGTTTTTGTAAGGATTATAAGCCTTCTTTCAAAATTATAAAGTTTTTGTAAGGATTATAAGCCTTCTTTTTGTAAGGATTATAAAAGCCTTCTTTGTAAGCTTTTTTGTAATAATCATGTAAAATGAGATCATAGTTATGAAAACATGGCTTATTAAGATTATAAGCCTTTTGTAAAAATTATATAAGGTATTTGAAAGGTTATTAATTGATCTATCAAAATTATATTTATAAGATTTTTGTAAAGTTTATAAAATAATTGAAAGGTTACTAATTAATCTAAAAATCATATATATAAGATTTTTGTAAAGTTTATAAGGTATTTGAAATGTGCAATTTATAAAACTTGCAAAACCCCTTTATAAACCTTACAAAAAATCTTATGGTGCAGGTGATACATGTATCGTGTCTGGAACTTTTTAGTGGTTTGTCTTTCTTTGTATCGTTAATGTGATTTCCACATAAAGAAGCCAAACAATTCGTTCTAAAATGAACATGCCTACACATCTCATTTGGTTTTTACATTAAGAATATAAATCAAAGCTCATGTGTTTTAAATCCATAAAATCAAGAATAGGTTTTGTTTAGAAGCTCAAATAAGAGAACTGCAGCATAATCTTTAGCCTTCTTAACACTTGGCATTGGCTCTCTAATACACTCATGAGTCCATCTTCTATCACTTGTATTCACTCTTACTTCAAATGTAAACCTCTTTGAATGTGCTGGTCCTCCTTCTTTCATACATATACAAAAATTCACCATAAACTCAACCTAAGTTTTGAACTTTTTTACCCGTACGAAGGCATTGGCCAATTCTTCCTCAAGCAAATATCATTTGTCTTCATGTATGAGCACTCCTCTATATTAGGTAATCCACACATCACCTGCAACATATTTCCTGCATCATTAACGTAAACAAATATCTTTATATGAGAAAAATTGCTCCTTTACAAAATTTGATTACTTAAAACATAGAAAGTATTAATTCATGATTGTTCATTTCCAAAACTTTGCAAGCAAAAAAATCAACAAACTGGCAACAAATCTCTAAAGCTCTCAAGAATTATCTTACTCAGACACAAGATTCGAAAATTCCCAAAACCATATTCTACAATGCAATGCAAAGTGAAGAAAGATTACTTTATGGGCATTGATTCCTCAGCTGGGATATATTTTCACATGTTTCATATCTTACGGCTTTAACCTCTTCTTCCTTAAAGTGACTCGCCTCTCAGACTCCTAAGTAACATTGGTTGCTTCTAATACCAAACCACTCATCGAATAAACAATTGATGGTAATGGTAAGCCAGATCTGATCCCAATCATCTGTATCAACATAAATCCCAACAACACAAAATCAAGATACATAAGCATTTATTCAGATGTCATGAAAATTTCTTCTGGGTTTGAAATTCGAAATCCAAAACAGAAAAACTATGGTAGAAATCGAATCGGATTTAAGAGATTTGGTACCTGAATCGAAGGATAAAAAACGAGTTGTAATGGACCAACAACGAAGATGGACATCTCCGTGACGTTTCTGTAACACTTGAACAGATCGGATAAAGAGTAATTGACCTTAGGTTAGATCTTATACGAATCGAGCTCATTTGACAAAAACGAGAGGGCGATGAACGAGAGAGAAGACGAGGACGAGGACGAGGAAGAGAATGTTGTGACATAAACGGATATTGTGGTGGAGTAATCGAACCATATCGTTTCGAGCCATGTGAGGTTTCGTCCCAGCGCGACGGAAGCTTCTTCGATCTCGTCGAAAGCAAGAAGAGATTGGCGAGAGAGATGAAGAGGTTTCTAAAATTTCTCGTTGAACAGAAGGGTAAAATAGTCAACTTACCAATAAATCGTGTCATAATTGTAAAAGCCCTTTTAAGCGTGGCATATTTGATTAAGTGACTTTGGTTCGTGTCATTATTGTAATTCCCCCATAGATATATGATTGCAATAGTGGTTGTAGATCTTAGTTTTTTGAAGGCAAGATTAGTACATTTTTTAAAAACAAATACAACTTATAGAATTTAAACATGATGTTTAATGTGGAATAAAATAGACGTTAAACTTAAAATCTATATCACTTGACATTAAAAGTTTGGTGGATGTTTCCGGTAGATTATTTTAAAGAAAATAAATAATGTATTTTTTTGCTATGAAATTTATTCTTCGCCAAAGAAAAAGATCATCACCTACATTACATACTTCTCGTTGGCTACGAGACATGAAATGAAAATTATACCTCATCAGTTAGAATTCACACAATGATGGACGAAGATGCAAATGTTACATCCAAATCTTTATCTACGTAAAATACGGCATAATTTTTTCCAAAAGAAACAAATTAAAGTTATGTTTTCTAGTGTTTTAATTAAGATTATGAGAAATAAACACTTTTGTGTTATGGTTACTGTGTAGACGCGAAAATGGTTGAATTTTTTTTTTGTCGTCAATGGTCGAATATTTTAAAAACTGAAATTAGTACTCTTGTATGCACTTTTACAAATTCTAAAATAAATTCTAAAATAAATATTAAAATACTATTAGTTAAACTTTATTAGAAACTGTCAATCGTAGAAATTAATGTGTTTTCTTAATAAATGTGTATAACCTTAAATATTTATTTTTTTAGAAAAAAGAGAGTAAGGGGGTGTTATTGGATGAATGATTTGAAATCAATTCCATAAGCTTTGAAATCAATTCCATAAGTTTTAAAATTCTTGAAATTTTAAATTCTGATAGAGTTTATTTGGGTGGATTCTAAAAATCTATGCAGTATCCTTGAGATTTGATTTTTAATATTTATTCACTAAACTCTATCCTCAAGTGATTTCAAATCCATTAAAAACAAATACTTCCAAAATCTTTTACAGTTGAATAAGATTTTAATTATAGATTTGAAATCTTTTATTGAGTAACAGAAGATTTTAAAATCCCTAAGAGATGATTTTACAAATATCATATATAATAACATCGGATTTTAAAGTAAGAATTAAAATCATTAATTAAATAACAGTGGATTTTACTTAAATTTAAACTCTGTCAGATTGACCAACAAAAAACACTCTATCAAACTCCATCATCGAACAACATCTTCTAAGTTTTCTTCTTTTGTTAGATATTTTAAATCATTTTCTGACATTCACTTTTTTTTAATAGAATCCCTAATTCCAGAACTCGAGCTTGAAGAAAATGGTGATGGGTCTTTCTAACTGAAACTCTTTCTTGCTTCTTCCCAAAATCACAGTAAAGGACATGAATTCTCTAAGATCTCTGAGATACAGTAGCATCAGAGAAGCTCTACAAAATCCGACAAAGTTATCATCTTTTTGTCCCATTTACTTGTACAATCAAAGAAGATGGTTAAAGCCTGTAGATTCAGCACAAACAAGGTTAGAGAATCGAACAAGAGACAACCAATTAGACAAACTCATTACCCAAATCAAGAAACTAAACATCATCCTCAAGATTTCCAAACTCATGTCTTTCAAAAAGCGTGGTCCTTTTGTGTCTTTGCAGCTCATGTCTCGATGGAAGAATCTCGTTGGTTTGAATGTTAGCATTGGTGGTTTTGTTGGTAAGTATCCTCATTGTTTTGAGATCTTTACACATCCATTTAGAAGGAATCTGTGTTGTAAGATTACTCAGAAGTTAAAGGAAGTGATTGTTGAGGAAGAGAATGTGATTAGAGAATGTGAGATTGATGCAGTGAAGAGAGTAAAGAAGTTATTGTTAATGTCGAAAAACCGCGTTCTTCGTGTTCATGCTTTGAGGTTAATTAGAAAGGAATTAGGATTACCTGAGGATTTTCGAGATTCGGTTTTAGCTAAGTATAGTTTAGATTTCAAGTTAGTTGATTTAGAGACATTGGAGTTAGTTGATGATGATGATGATGATGATGATGAGAGTTTAGGTGTGGCAAAAGTTGAGGAATGGAGAGAAGTTGAATACAGAGAGAAATGGTTAAGTGAGTTTGAGATGAATTACGCGTTTCCGATTAATCTACCAACAGGATTCAAGATTGAGAAAGGATTTAGAGAAGAGTTAAAGAATTGGCAAAGGGTTGCTTATGTGAAGCCTTACGAGAGAAAGGATATGTCACGCGGAGTAGAGAGGTTTGAGAAGCGAGTGGTTGCGATTATCCACGAGCTTTTGAGCTTAACGGTTGAGAAAATGGTTGAAGTAGAGAGATTAGCTCATTTTCGAAAGGATCTTGGGATTGAAGTAAACGTAAGGGAAGTTTTATTGAAGCATCCCTGGATTTTCTATGTATCGACGAAAGGTAGTACTCAGACTGTGTTTCTAAGAGAAGCTTATAGCAAAGGCTGTTTGATTGATCCGAATCCGGTATACAATGTGCGGAGGAAAATGCTGGAACTTGTGTTGTTGAAAAACCGTCATTCTAAAGAATTGTCGCGAACCGGAGATGAAACTCATGAAGAGAAGAGTGATGTTGTTATTAGCTCTCATGATGATTGGGAAGGAGAAAGAGATGGAGACTGGGTCTTACCGATACTGATGAAATCAGACTGATTGGGATATGTACAAAAGCCCCATCTTAATGTATAAAATTCACAAGAATTTTGAAGTTATTTATGAATTGAATGGTTCTGTTTCATATCTCTGCACATTTTTGTATTTTTGTGGCCTTGTGTAATTAGAATGGAACTGTAGTAAACAAGAAACTAATTGGTTTGGTTTTGATCTAAGAATTGATTTTGGAAGAAGAACACAAAAATGGAGATTTCTTTTGAGGAAAAGGACAAAACGATTCTTCTTATCCGGTTTGAGGTAATACAATTACCTCTTGTTTAAAGTTGAAGATAGGAGGGAGAGGTCGTCCATTTTTGGTAACCACTTTGGTTCTCCGAGTTCATCAAAGAACGAATGTGCTCAAGCTTCAGGCTAAAAACTTTAAAGCAAAGAAGAAGAATCAACTGAACTTTGGGAAAGATATGTTTCGGGCTTTGGTACCAAGAACTGTTCCCGGTAAGATATGTTGCTACGAGTAATCGAAATTCGAAAGATATGTTCATTTTAAAGAACTTAGTCGAGGACTTGATCCATTGCATTCCAAACTATTTGAGTGAAGACACTTTGCGATTTTGCTAAGAGATGTCACTGTGTGTAGCCGAGAAAATGTTCGGCAATAACATAATCAGCTTCTTTGTAACAACCATAATAGTGTGTGTAAATTGATTCATCTGTGAAAGATAATAGAATAAAGAGAAGAAAATTCAACATTAAGACACAAAAGGACCACGGTTGGAGGGTAGTTGAGATCTGGTAGTTGACTCAAGAAGAGCTTAAGAGGGTGCAAGGAGGGGTTTACCTCCAACGGTTGTGGGTGCCATACACAATTCACATGAAAGGTTGAATCACATTCATTACATTCGTAAGGAACCCCTTAAGCAATCTTCCCACATTTAGCATCATAGTCGAAAGTCGAGCCGCTTCTTGAGAAGGGTGAGCTTGTGACGATGTCTCTCGGAATCGTAAATAAGCTCCGGTGGTGGGTATTTTGCACAATATAGATCCTCATTGAAGTCGCATATCTCACAACGATATAATAGATCCATGATGCACTTTCCACATAAATTGCAATTACTATAACATGGAGTACTTTGAAGACAAAGAAGGTGAATGGAGTGAGATGGGAGTTTGATAGATTCAGGGGAGAGAATTCCATCATCACTTTGATCAAGTGTGCAAAAGTTAGGAGAATGTGAAACTGATGGGTTTGCAGGTTAAGATTTGAGGCCCAACCTATGATGGTTGAGATTCGTGACCGCCAGAGATACTTTGTTTATATGCAGCAAAAGAGTCAAGGAGGCGAAAGCAATGTTCTCAAGGATAAGTAAGTTCTCGTGATTTTCAAACCTTGACTTCATTCTTAGTCTCTAATTTGCTTGAGGGCAAGCAAAATCTAAGTCTGGGGAGTTGATATATCATGGTTTTCGCCGGTTTTCGACCATGATATAAGTCCTTTTATCGAGTCTTTTTATTGTTTTCGAGTCTTTTTAGTGTCTTAACAGGTTATTGTACATGGGGAGCTTATTTGATGATTATGGTGCATTTTGGAGCGTAAATGAGATAGAAATCGAAATTACAAGTGGAGAAGCATAAATTATTGCAGTTGTCGATCGACACACCCAACGAGTGTCGATCGACACACACGATAGTCAGCTGTCGTTCGACACACCCAACGAGTGTCGAACGACACACACTTTTCAGAAGCCGACGAATTGCTTTTTAAAGAATGGAAAATTGCTCTTTTCGGCCCAGAAGTTTCCAGAAGTTATCAGAAAAGCCCACCACGATTTCTAAACACTATAAATAGTTTGCTTTTAGGTTTTTAGATCAGAATCTTAGATTTTATTCAAGACTTAGAGATTCAGAGAGTTTTCTAGAGAATTAGGGAGACAAGTTTTCAGACGTTTCACATTTCTTCGAACCCTTATGTATCTCTTTCTCTATCTTTTTATTAATACAATATTATTCAGTCATCATGTTTTCTGCATCCATGTCTGAGTAGTTTTCTTGTTAGGTTTAGGGTTTTTCAAAGGTTAAAACTGGATTGTTAGATTCACATAATTGATTAGGATAATCATCTTGTTCTTCATCTAAGTTTACTCTTAATGCTTATTCTAGATTGATCACCTAGAATTATGATCTTAGGTTAATGAATTGATGCGAGAGCATAATTGATTTCCTGAACTATCTTAGATGAGCAAAATTCTTATTCGCAAAGAGATTTGGATTTTGTGAGTAATTGAACCTGAACTTAATGCTTGTTTAAGTTGTTAGAATTCGCAAAGAGATTTAGTTTTCTAGGATTTAGGCATAGATAGCTTTCGCAACGAGAGCTGGTTATCTTTACATTCATGTTTTAACTCAAGAACGGTTTTTAATAAAATTCTATCGTAATTGAATCTGCAATTTAGTTTTACCTGCGAATTCCCAAAAGACCTAACTATTTTTTCCTAAATTGAATTTAAATCAAATACAACTTTCACTTGCTTTATTTTACTTTTGCATTCTTATTTTCATTATTCAGTTAGCTTAATTCGAAGTTACAATTATATTGTGTGATTGCGATTCCTAGTGATTCGACCCCTAAGTACTACAATTGATCTCTTAATTTCAGAGAGTAGCTCAGGGTAAATTTGAGCATATCAAATTTTGGCGCCGTTGCCGGGTAGTCAAAATCACCTATACGATTTTGATTCTAGAATTTAGTCTAAGTTTTTATTTTCGTTTTTACGTGTTTTTCTTTTGTTTTTGTGTTTCAGGAAAACAGTACGGCTAGCTAAGATGGTGCATCATGTTGTGGTTGTTCTTCCGAATGCTCAGGGTGGGTTGGTTGACAGAGAGGGAAAGAGATACAACGAGCAGGGAGATAGGATTGATGAAGCTGGTAATGCCATCATTGAGGCAGAGCAGGTTGACACAGTTGCAAGAAAACGAGCTGAGTTAGATCGTCAATGACCTGAGTTAGAGCGTCAGGCTCAGGAAGTTGTAGTGAACCGATGCACTTTGGGTGATTACAACCGACGTAAAGAGTACTATGCTAACAGGGCAGCGATCCGAGCCCCTGGATTCGCTAGGCAGGACTTTGAACTGAAGCATGCTTTCTTCTCACTGGTAGCTCAGCATCAGTTCCATGGACATCCTACAGAACATCCCATGGATCATCTTGAGAGGTTCAAAGATCTCGCATCTAGCATCAAGGCAAATGGGGTGTCTCTCGATTACGTCTTCTGTAAGCTATTCCCACACTCTCTAGCTGGGGATGCAGCTTATTGGCTGAATAAGTTGGAGCCGGGCTCACTGACCCCTTGAAACGATATAAAGAACGCTTTCCTGGGCCATTTTTACGATGAATCACGTTCAGATGAGTTGAGAGCGAAGATCTCTTCTTTTGTTCAAGGACCAATTGAAGCATTCAAGCCTTCATGGGAACGTTTCAAGGGCTATCAGAGAGATTGTCCTCACCACGGTTTTACAGAGATTCAGCTGTTGGGCATCTTCTTCAGAGGTGTAGATTGGAGGCATCAGATGGCTTTGGATTCCGCCAGTAATGGAGATTTCAAGACTAGATATCCAGCTGATGCTCTTGTACTGATTAAAAACGTGGCTTCAAGCAACAAGACGAAGAAGATTGATGAGGAGAGAACAAAAGAAGCAGATATGTCAGGTGGAGTTGAGATTGCTGAGGTGAAAGACAAGATAGATTCTATGTATAGCCTTCTAGTGGGAAAGAAGGCAGTTCACTTTACTCAAGAGGAGGAGAATAATCAAAAGGATGTTAACTACATCAATGGAATGGTTTCCAGAATCAGAGGTTTGGAGGCTACAGTGGAAGCAACCAGAGAAACAACTACTCAAGGGACTACAGATCTTCATCATATCAACCGGTTCATGCTAAGTCTTCAGAAAGCGACACGAAGGCTATGCTCGAGCAGATTCTTGAGGGACAACTGAAGTTGACAGTAAACTTCAATAGAAAGATGGATACGCTCTACAATGATTTGAATGGAAAAATCGAGGCCATCAACATTTACATGAAGAAGCTTGATACTCAGGTTGCTCAGACTGCTGAAAATGTGAGGAGACAAGAAGGTTATCTTCCAGGGAAGACGGACATGAACCCAAAGCACTTCTCCAATTCTATCACATTGAAGAGTGAAGAACAAGTGATTCCAACTATTGAGAAGTGTGAAGATGAGGATTAGCTTGTGGTTCTTGAAGAAAACCTGAATTTTGAGATTGCAAAGTGCCTGTCGATCGACACACCTCTTGATGTCGATCGACACAACAGAGGTGTGTCGATCGACACCAAGATCTGACGGCAATTTCAAAACAGACAAGTGTGCGACAGTTAGGAGAATGTGAAACTGATGGGTTTCCAGGTTAAGATTTGAGGCCCAACCTATGATGGTTGAGATTCGTGCCCGCCAGAGGTACTTTGTTTATATGCAGCAAAAGAGTCAAGGGGGCGAAAGCAATGTTCTCAAGGATAAGTAAGTTCTCGTGATTTTCAAACCTCGACTTCATTCTTAGTCTCTAGTTTGCGTGAGGACAAGCAAAAGCTAAGTCTGGGGAGTTGATATATCATGGTTTTCGCCGGTTTTCGACCATGATATAAGTCTTTTTATCGAGTCTTTTTATTGTTTTCGAGTCTTTTTAGTGTCTTAACAGGTTATTGTACATGGGGAGCTTATTTGATGATTATGGTGCATTTTGGAGCGTAAATGAGATAGAAGTCAAAATTACAAGTGGAGAAGCAGAAATTATAGGAGTTGTCGATCGACACACCCAACGAGCGTCGATCGACACACACGATAGTCAGCTGTCGTTCGACACACCCAACGAGTGTTGAATGACACACACTTTCAGAAGCCGACGAATTGCTTTTAAAAGAATGGAAAATTGCTCTTTTCGGCCCATAAGTTTCCAGAAGTTATCAGAAAAGCCCACCACGATTTCTAAACACTATAAATAGTTTGCTTTTAGGTTTTTAGATCAGAACCTTAGATTTTATTCAAGACTTAGAGATTCAGAGAGTTTTCTAGAGAATTAGGGAGACAAGTTTTCAGACGTTTCAGATTTCTTCGAACTCTTATTTATCTCTTTCTCTATCTTTTTATTAATACAATATTATTCAGTCATCATATTTTCTGCATCCATGTCTGAATAGTTTTCTTGTTAGGTTTAGAGTTTTTCAAAGGTTAAAATTGGATTGTTAGATTCACATAATTGATTAGGATAATCATCTTGTTCTTCATCTAAGTTTACTCTTAATGCTTATTCTAGATTGATCACCTAGAATTATGATCTTAGGTTAATGAATTGATGCGAGAGCATAATTGATTTCCTGAACTATCTTAGATGAGCAAAATTCTTATTCGCAAAGAGATTTGGTTTAGGGATTTTGTGAGTAATTGAACTTGAACTTAATGCTTGTTTAAGTTGTTAGAATTCGCAAAGAGATTTGATTTTCTAGGATTTAGGCATAGATAGCTTTCGCAACGAGAGTTGGTTATCTTTACATTCGTGTTTTAGCTCAAGAACGGTTCTTAATAAAATCCTATCGTAATTGAATTTGCAATTTAGTTTTACCTGCTAATTCCCCAAATACCTAACTATTTTGTCCTGGATTGAATTTAAATCAAATACAACTTTCACTTGCTTTATTTTAATTTTGCGTTCTTATTTTCATTATTCACTTAGCTTAATTTGATGTTACAATTCTATTGTGTGATTACGATTCCCTGTGATTCGACCCCTAAGTACTACAATTGATCTCTTAATTTGAGAGAGTACCTCAGGGTAAATTTAAGCATATCACTTGTTGCCACATTTCTTGTGGACAAAAAAAAATCACGTGTTTTGCAGAAATAACCGTCGGTGATAGATTCCAAGCGTCCACAACAATCCCCTTTCCTCAGATCATTCCAAGGCATCATAAAATGCTACTAACAGTATGAATGTATATATATATGTTGTAAAACAAACCTTTTTATTATGATTTTAAATCTATGGGGAACGAAACATACAATGTCTTTAAGCTTATTTACAAAAATGACATAAATATAAGCATGTTAGATATTCAAGTATTGAACTTCAACTATAAATTAAAAAGAAGATAAAAATATGAAACAAAAACATTCACATTTCGTTATACTGAAATCATGAAACAAAAACATTCAAACTCAGCTATAACACCAAGCAAAGCAAATGAAAGTAGAATTAGCATACAATAAATATATATCATAACATAGATAAATGATATAAAGAGATCTAAACGAATATATTGGATCGCCTCTTTGAAAAACGCCTTACGCAGCTGGCCGAGCAAAAGTATGTATCTGAGGTTTCGAGCTTCTTCAAGACGATCGGGTACATGCAACGCGACTCACAGTTCTTGCAAAATGGACGAGTTACACTATTGTTGAGCACCACCTCACACAAATGCTCCCGATAATTTATTGTGCTTCTTAGCAAGAGCCCTGCACAGTCTCCAAGTACACATTTTATATGCAAACTAGCCCGGTGATCTTTACACGTGTAGAACCATGTCTTTGGATTGGTTTCTTTCTCACAAATGTCGCACCAGTGTTTACCACTTGCCTCTTCTTCGCCATAACATAGTGAGAGAGGATGATCGTCGACTCTATGCTTTACCACTTGTGGTAAAGTGGCACATTTGAATCCCAAGACAAATTCACAACCATCTTCAATGCACCTGAGCACATGTGATTCCTCCAAGTTGCAACCATTACAAAATTCCTTTTTGTTTGCTGAAATGCAATATAAGGGATGTTGGGGATGACTTGGATGGACAAATGGCTCAGAAATTGAAGTGCACCGGACATCTAGGTCCTTGATCCATTCATGGTACCTGAAACCATTGGAAATTTTACTACAAGCACCACACGAAAAGTAATCGGTCGTGCTTGTAACTAAAGTAAGCCGTTCAAAATGTAGAAAATGCCATTTCTTTTTAGGAAACTCGGCGCAGTTTTGGTGGAGAACGAAGTCACAATCCAAACAGCCATAGAAGGAGTGGAGGCCGATGGGATGGTTGCATGCCCTACACCACTTGCTCTCCTCATACTGAACACCGTTAACGTGGAGACTAAGGTAATGCTCTTTATGGCTGAAATGTTGTATTGTGTTGTCATCTATAACCACATACGGCTCTATATCTTCTATTTCTTCAGGTACTCCTTCCAGTTCTTCCCCGTTCCAAACATCATTTCTTGTAGCGCATTTGGCATGAACCACATAGCCAGGATACCTCTGACACGTATAACCCCCACAAGTCCAATCCACTTTCTTGCGACAAACTCCACATACAGAATTCAAAACACCAAGAACAGAAGTGCGATAAACACGGTGATCATGCCGATTGATATTTATGACGCGTGGAAGGCCAAGACAGTCTTGATGAATCATGAAACCACATTGAAAACATGCGTAAGGGCTTCGATCTCCCTTAAGGCCGCAAGCGTTACATGTAAAAGAATCGAGTCGTGGGAGAAGGGTGAGTTGGTGATCATGAGCTTTCAAATCCAAAAGAGACTGTGGTGGTGGCTTTAAAACACAACGCATATCCAAGGTGAAGTTACATGATGAACAATGATAAAAAAACTTATCAATCGCTCTTCCACAAAGACGACATTTTCCATCACAATAGTCTGGTAGTTGACCCAAGAAGAGCTTAAGAGGGTGCACAGAGTGGTAAATGTGGTTTACCTCTAACTCTGATGGTTTGCATACACAATCCACGTGGTAGTCTAATTTACATTCACGGCATTCGTAAAGATACTCATAGTTATCAAACTTGCCACATGTAGCATCGCAGACAAATTCGTTCCGCGCCATGAGGAGGGTGAGCTTGTGATGATGCATCTCGGAATTTTCAATAACCTTCGGTGGTGGGTACTTGACACAATATAGATCTATGTCGAAGAAACAGATCTTACAACTATAGGACCAATCCATAATTTTCTTGCCACATAAGTTGCAATAAGTATCTGAAGTACTTTGAAGCCAAAGAGGGTGAAGGGAGTGAGATGGGTGTTGAATTGATTCAGCGGCCTTGTCGCTACATTTCTTGTGGACGAATAAATCACAACTTTTGCAGTAGTAGCCATCGCTGATAGCTTCAAAACGTTTACAACAGGCACCTCTCCTTAGATCATTCCAAGGTATCATAAAATGCTCGTGGATCCATGGTAGTGACACTCTCTCACCAGCGTCCATCGTCGTATACTGAGAATAATATAAACGTTAGATGTGTAATCTCAAAATTACAAGAGGTCAAACAAATCATATCTTTAACGCTTGACCGTTAAGAGCTTAAGAAGATGTTATCCACTATGTTGAGGGAATTAATAATTTAGTTGATAGATTTAAAATGGATCAAACAATATTTCAAATACTTTTACATGTTCACAGATTTTCAAACGAAAAAGTAAAATAACGTTTATTTTATTTAAAAAATAATAATTGTATAGATTATATGTTGTTTGACCAAAAGAAGAAGGAATATATATTATTTTTTTCAGATTGAATGATATGATTTTTTATTTATTTTTATCCACTGAATGATATGATTTAATATTAGAATTTTCCAGATAATTATTTTTGCCAGTTTAAGACTACACTAATGGGTTTAGCAATTAGAGTTAGAGTAATCATAATTACTAATTAGTATATATGGAAATAAATGTGTTTGGCAATGAATAGAGTGGAACTAACTAAATAAAATAGAAAACAGTGAGAAAAACTCTTGTCATGACACATATATAAGCAAAAGTGATATCTAATGTTTGCTTTTTAATCTATAGAGGATTTGTATTAAATGTGTAACTTAAGAGAAATGAAATAAAAATACATCGAAATTAAAGCTAAAAGCAAAGTATAGATAAATTCAAGTCAATTACACATGAATAGGTTTGTAAATTTGAGTTTATAATTGAACGATTTGGTGTGAAATATATGTTGGTGCATAAAAAGAAATTCAATGAACCAACATTAACGTGTCCAAATTTTGTGGGGACACTTACGCTAAGGTCTATCATAGTTTAGGGAAACCTTATCACTGCATAAATGTCATAAACCTGTGGAACCTAAAGTGTTATATTTATGAGAGTAAATACTAAATAAATAAAACTTCCTATTCTAATCTCTCATCAATCACACTAGGTGTAACAAGTAGTAATAAGAGTGGTTTACCTCTAGTGGGTGTTTTATCTCCGGTAGATGCCATACGCAGTCCACATGGAGCGCTAAATCACATTCATGACATTCGTAAGCAAAATCTTTCTCACCAGGCTTGCCACATTTAGCATCACAGTCGAAATTGATCCATTTCTTGAGAAGAGTGAGCGTGTGGCCATGCCGATGCGCATCGGAATTGTCGATAACCTCTGGTGGTGGGTACGTGGCACAGTGCATATCTATGTCGAAGTCACATATCTCACAACTATAGGTTAGATTCTTGATTTGCTTGCCACATAAATCACATAAACGGTTTGGTTTTATTCGAAGCTGAAGAGTGTGATTGGGGTGAGATGGATGTTGGATTATAGATTCGCCGATACATTTCTTGTGGACAAAAAAATCACATTTTTCGCAAAAGTAACCATCAGTGATAGCTTCAAAGCGTCCACAACATTCCCCTTTCCCTAGGTGATTCCAAGGCACCATCAAATGCTCGTGGATCAATGGTAGTGACACTCCCTCAGATTCCATGGTCATATACTAAGAGATTGTAAAGAAGAAGAAGAAAGAAAGAAGAAGTTGGATCTGTAATCTCAAAGCTAGGCTCTTTTCAACTCTTTGTTTGTCTCTACTCAAAAGTCTTTTGAGATTAGAAGAAGAAGAAGAAAAGTTGGATTTAAAATGTCAAAGCCAAGGCTCCTTTCAATATCTTCTCTCCACTCTCCAAAAGTATTTGTTAATCTCAAAGACGTGCCTATAGAAATAATACAGGCAATCATGCATACTTTAATATGGACTATTCGAAAGTCTTTGTTAATCTGGAAGACGTGCTTATATAATAATATAGGGCAATTTGGCATACTTTAATATGGACTATTCAAAAGTCTTTGTTGATCTGAAAGACGTGTGTATAATAATATCGAGCAGTTAGGCATTCTTTAATATAGACTATTCAAAAGTTTTTGTTAAACTCAGAGACGTGATTAGTTTAATATAGACATTTGGTGATTATTTCAGGTAGAATTTCAAAAATGTCATAATTTCACAACTTGTATTGTTGAAAATCCGTCATTCTAGAGAATTGTCACAAATCGGAGATGAACTCCATGTTTTTAAAACCGGACCAGACCGACGGTTGGCGGTTAAATCCGGTTTAACCGCGAATCGGAAGGTTACCCGGTTTGGGTCATCTAAAAAAATTGGATTTCGACCAAACCGGCAAACCCGGCTAAAACCGCTGAACCGGTACGAACCGGCGAATATAGAAAATCGGGTTCTTAGATTTTCAGAGTTTTTCAATTCTTTTTTTTGGAATTTCTTCTGTTAATTGGTATGAATTTGTGTTGGATCTAAGTGTTTTCTATATTGATTTAAGATTATCAGAAGAATTAGAAAACAAATGAAAGAAAGTATACAAGATATTAAGATTTGAGAGAAGAAAAATAGAAACATAAGATGTTAAAGAAAAATAGAGAGACATGGAAGAGAAAGAGATGCAGCGTTGTTAGTTTTGAGAAAAGAGAAGTTAAGCAGAGGGGGAGAGAGAAAGAGTGATTTTAGGGTATATACGTGTGCTCCTTTTACAGTTAATATTTAATAACTAGTTGTTTTAACATTTAAGTGTGTATATTTGATAAAGTATTATTAAATATATTACTATATATGTGTTTGGGCAAAATTTAACCAGGTTCGCAAGTACACAGATCTACGGAATGACAAAGAGAGAGTATATCTTTATTAATCAACGAAGTTGGCTTGTAGCCGAATAGTATTACAACATCTAGGTATCTAAACCGTTATAAAGAACTTCGTTGGAAGTAGAAAACAAGGCTAGATCTATTGCTATCTCTGAGATGCTGTGTAGACGTAGCTCTAGGTTTTTTGTGTATGTTTTGTGATGATCTACTTCTTTATTCGACGTCTCTATTTATAGGACTTGATGAGATCCGGTTTTCGTTAGGATTGGACTTGCGTGCAAGCTTATCTCCTTCATACTCGGGATCGTTGATATACTTGAATCACTTATTTCTTGATATTACGAGGTCTAGATAATGACAAACCTCGTAATATCTTCGTGATATCCGCGATCTCGAAGTCTCTACAAGTTTATCTTAAAAGTCATGTATTATTTTATATCAAATAACTAACTAACCTACTCAGCCACGTCGTGACGTTAATAACGACTTGACGACGTCGTAATAGCGATGTCTCACTTTGTAGTGACAAGGCATTTCCATGTCTGGCATAATGTAGACAATGTCATGTCAAGTAGTTATAGGTTAATACCTTACTTTACTTCACGTAGTCGATGTATCGTCAGGTATTGACAAGTAATTACCTCACTTTACCTGACGTAGACGATGTATCACCAGGTAATGGCAAGTAATTACCTCACTTTACATGGCATAAATGATGTATCATCAGGTATTGACAAGTAATTACCTCACTTTACCTGACGTAGACAATGTATCGTCAGGTAATGACAAGTAATTACCTCACTTTACCTGACGTAGACGATGCATCATCAAGTATTGACAAGTAATTACCTTACTTTACCTTACGTAGACGATGTATCGTCAGGTAATGGCAAGTAATTACCTCACTTTACCTTACGTAGAGGATGTATCGTCAGGTAATGGCAAGTAATTACCTCACTTTACTTGACGTAGACGATGCATCATCAAGTATTGACAAGTAATTACCTCACTTTACATGACGTAGACGATGTATCATCATGTAATAGCAGGTAATTACCTCACTTTACTTGGCATAAACGATGTACTGCCAGGTCTGATGTCCCAATGGAGAATAATCCAGGTTTACCAAGATTGACCAAGTAATGGAATTATTTTTCCCAACAGTTTGCCCCCCATTCTTCAATTTATTATTTTGAATTTGAAGAGTAGTTAGTTCACAACTTCGTTAGGTCACGTTTAACAATGCCTAGTCTTGCTTGATTACATTGTGCATCTATGTTTGTGCATACGTGGAAGTATTTTTCCATGCTCTTTGAGCTGGAGAGGTCTATGACCTCCATAAAGAGTTTCAATAGGGTCTTGGTTAAACAATCTCTTCATAAAGAGTTTTGTTTTGTCATCATGAGAACCAGCATAACATGCTCGTGGCATAAGAGCTTTTAATTTCTCCAAAGAGAAACGTTCTTTACTCCTTTTAACTAGTAGTTTTGCATTGGAGAAAAGTTACATCGGTTGAAGATGGTTTTATTGGGGACGATGCCTTTAAGTTCTTTTTTTTTAGGCATTGTCTGAAATTCCAGCGAGTGTCATTGTATCATCGCTGACCTTGCAGCATGCCTTGAAACGTTGTGTGGTAACAACAAACATGCCTCGTCAACCTGTTAGGTCTCGTTTTCAGTTTACGTCTGTTTGTCATCATGTCAAGGCAGAGCTTGATGCTACAAAGGAAGAGGTTACTCGCCTCAAGGAGGCTAACCGTTTTTTGAGAAAAGACAAGGAGGTGGAGATCACATGTTGTAATTCCCTTGTTGCTGCCAAGGAGGCAGAGAGTGAAACTCTAAGGACTCAAGTCGATGATCTCACTAGCCAACTTAGATCGCAGACAACGAGCTCCGAGCAGCTGCAACAAGATCTTAGTTTGACCAAGAAAAAACTGCACGCATCCGGACCTACCGCCACTATCCGTTGTCGATGAAAGATGGTACAGGAATACTGCATGAATCTGGCTAAACACTGGGATGCCTTACTTGTTGAAAAACAATTCAGGGAGATGGAGACTTTATGGTGCGAGCTTAATGAGGAGGTTCCACCTGTTTTCCCAGAGGCTTTCACAGTTTTTCCTGAGAAGACTCATGTTCCCTCTACCTCCACCGAGTAGTTGTAGGCGTTATATCTCTTTTGAGAGTTTCTTACATAGTTTAGACTTGTTTTCAAAACTCTTTTGGTCCCTTTGTTGAGGATCGACCTCGTAGGTTTTTCATGTCTACTTTAGGATATGTTAACCTTTTGGACGTGCAGGTATTCATGACCTTATGAAGATGGTCTCTTTGAATAACTATCTATTTCAGACATCAATGATCTATCATAGTTATAGTGACCATGTTTGGCACATTTTTACTTTGTCGTAGTTATGTTTAACAATGGTTGTATCATTAGAAGTCTTGCCTCTATTTGAACTTTGTAGCAACATGATGAAAGCTGGCAACTTCTGTTTACCTAACTAAAATCACTATTAGTGGAGGTCATGCCTCGTAATTTATTAATATCACAAACTGATGGAGGTAATTCACCTCATTCTAGTCAGGTAGTGACGTTCACTTTTGTCTACGAGGTCGTACCTCTTTTTTTCACTTTGTCACAACGTTCTGAGGATGTACCTCTAGTTTTTGAAGGTATTGACCGTCGTCATATCCTTTTGAGGTCTTACCTCTTGTGTCTAGTTGAGGTCATGCCTTCAAATAGTCCATGGTAATTAACACAGTCACGTCTAACCACTGGGAAGTCTTGCCCCCCATTCGGATGAACATCGACCATGGTCACTACAAATTCAAGACGGTACTTTCAGTTTTAAGAAGGTCATGCCTTTAGTCGTTCTGACGTGATTACTACTTGAGTACTTATATAAAAGATCTTGGAAGATTAATGAATAAGAAAAATCCTTTATTATGATGCTTGTCGAAAGACTTATTGCGAAACAAAAAAATTAATAGGAAGATGTATTGACGTCGCGTGGACATTCGAAAAACATGAAAAACCAGTGAAAAACCAAAGCATGAAAAATCAAAAGCACTTAAAAATGGTAAATCTTCAGGTGGAGAGCGTTCCAGCTGTTAGGTTGGACTTTGCCTTTCCCATCTTCTAGCTTGTACGCTCCTGCCCCGCGTACCTCAATTATTTTGTAGGAATAAATACCTCGTGAGGTCATAAATGACGTCTTCTCTTGATCGTTTGGGTGAATCAGAATCTGATTGTACCCACTGAATGCGTCCATGAAGCTCATCAATTGGTGACCTGCTGTTGCGTCTACTAGCTTGTCGATATGAGGTAGCGGAGAAGGATCTTTAGGACATGCCTTATTGAGATCAGTGGAATCAATACAAACCCTCCACTTTCCATTTTTCTTCCGAACTACCACCACATTGGCCAACCATTCTGGATACTGGACCTCAAGTATGAACCTTGCATCCAAAAGGTTTTGGACCTTGTTGTTGATGATTAAGTCACGTTTAGTGGCGAATTTTCTTCATTTCTGTCTCACAGGTTGGTGGCCTGGATCGACTTGTAGTTTGTGTGTGATTATCTCATGATCGATCCCTTGCATGTCAGAATGTGACCAAGCAAAACAATCAGCATTAGACCTGAGAAAGTCGACTACCTTTTTCGTACGTCCGTGGACAGCTTTGAGCCAACGTTTATCTTCTTATCGGGATCATCCTCTGTTAGAGGAACCTCATCGAGTTGTTCCACCTCCGGCTCCTCACCGTGAAGTACCGGCGATGGACTCTGTAATTCCTATAACTGCTTATTTCTCCCCTTCAAAGTAGTTTGATAGCATGAGCGCGAATATTCTTGTTCTCCCTTAATTTCTTGTATTCCCCATGGAGTGGGAAACTTAAGAACTTGGTGGAAGGTAGATGGCACCGCTTCCATGTCATGAATCCATGGACGTCCCATAATCACGTTGTAAGCAGATGAGCAATCCAATACCTGGAACTTCGTTCGTCGGTTAATTCCTCCTGCATACACAGACAATGTTATTTCTCCCATGGTCTGTTTTACCTCGCCACTGAATCCTATCAGTGATGTAGACTTCCGTGTTAGCTTTGCTTCGTCTAGGCCCAATGCTTTATAGGCTTCTAGGTAGAGGATGTTTGTTGAACTTCCATTATCGACCAATATCCTTTTTATCAAGCAATTAGCAATCGTTAGGGATATGACCAGTGCGTCGTGATGGTGTGCCAGCACACCTTCATCAGACGTGAAGCTTATTGAGCATGTCGATGTTGCCTCACTCTTGACTTTGCTGCCTGCCTGACTATGCCTAGCAGCTCTCGTATTCTTTTTAGCCGCTGAGTAAGATACTCCACTGACCTCCGAACCTCCCGTTATGACGTTGATAACCTTCTCATGCCTCGGAGGGGAGGCTGGAGCAGACTCTGGCGAGGTTCTGTCATCGCTTCTCTTTTCAATTCTGCTTCTGCTTTTTTCAGACAGGTATTCCCTCAAATGACCTTTCTTCAATAGCTCGTTTACCTCTATTCTTAAAATGATGCAATCTTCTGTTCGATGACCATGATCATTGTGGAAATCACACCACTTTGAAGTATCACGTTTTTCGCTTGACGTTTTCATTTTCTAAGGCCATCTTACTGTTGATCCCATCTGCCTCAGCGCACCAACCAATTCCGCATGCAAAATTAACAAGTTGCTGATATCTGGCCATGTTGAGGTTGAGCGCTTATCACCGTCGCCTTTGCTGAGTGGTCGGTGACCGCCTCGACTATCGTTTTTGCTGCTCGTATCTTCACTACGAGGTCTCTGGTAGGGTTTATCATCTCTGGGGTTCTTCTCGTGTCTCATCACGCTAGTGTCAGATCGTGGGGAACGGCGATAGCGGCAAGCCGGATCTTCTTCCCACTTAATATGTGCCCAAGTCACTACGAGGTCTCTGAGAGTACATCCTCCATAGTCCTGCATTGGTACTTTGTTAGTTCCTTGTACAGCTCACCGTCGAGAAGTAGGCCTCGTTTGAATGCCGAGATAGCTGTAGACATGACACAACTTGGGATAGATACTCTTTCTTTGTTGAAGCGTCCTACGTACTCGCGTAGCGACTCCTCTTTTCTCTGTATTACCTCGTAGAGGTCGTCAGTTGTCTTCTGAAGGTTCCTACTGCTTGCGAACTGTTCCACAAAGCGATCGGTTAGAGAAGCAAAGGAGCCTATCGACCCATTTGGTAGGTTCGTAAACCATTGGAGAGCTGGTCTTGTGAGGCTTGAGCCAAATCCTTTGCACATGCTGGCTTCCCTATATTCTTTTGCAACCGCGGTTGTGAACATCCGCTGCTTGTATTGTGCAATGCGGTTGTCAGGATCTGTTGTCCCGTCGTACATCACCATTGTAGGAAAATTGAACCTCTTAGGCATCTCCACAAGCGCGATCTCGTCCGTGAACGGAGTATCTGCGTAGCAGTTGGGAGCACTCTTGGTTATCGGTGGGGCTATGCCAGGAAGTCGCAAAATCATTCTTTCGAGCTCTTCCATGCGTCTGATAATTATGTCAGCGTTGTCATATGGTCGGACCGTCATTTCCTCACCATGGTGAAGTGTAGATCCAGGGACGTTTGCCCTAGCAGCGTCCACGTTAGTACCATCTTGTAGTACCACCGTCCTAGCACCCCCAGGTGGTGTATTTCCATCTAGAGGCTGCATCGGTGCAACACGTCTTTGATATCGGTTTCGTGCTTCGGCCTCAGTGTTCCTGCCTCCACCGACCAGAGCAGCGTTTTCCGTTCTCAAGGTAGCGTTCTCGGTCTCCAGGGCTTTCAGTCGTTCCTCGTTCTGCTTCATCTTCTCGGTGAGTGCCGCGAGTTGAGCAACGGCGTCTTGAGTGTTGTCAATGTTGGTGTCATCTCCAATCGCCATGTCTCACGTAGTGAAAAGGCTCCCTTCCTTCTAGCGCCAAACTGTTTGGGCAAAATTTAACCAGGTTCGCAAGTACACAGATCTGCGGAATGACAAAGAGAGAGTATATTTTTATTAATCAACGAAGTTGGCTTGTAGCCGAATAGTATTACAACGTCTAGGTATCTAAACCGTTATAAAGAACTTCGTTGGAAGTAGAAAACAAGGCTAGATCTATTCCTATCTCTGAGATGTTGTGTAGACGTAGCTCTAGGTTTTTTGTGTATGTTTTGTGATGATCTACTTCTTTATTCGACGTCTCTATTTATAGGACTTGATGAGATCCAGGTTTTTTTAGGATTGGACTTGCGTGCAAGCTTATCTCCTTCATACTCGGGATCCTTGATATACTTGAATCACTTATTTCTTGATATTACGAGGTCTAGATAATGACAAACCTCGTAATATCTTCGTGATATCCGCGATCTCGAAGTCTCTACAAGTTTATCTTAAAAGTCATGTATTATTTTATATCAAATAACTAACTAACCTGCTCAGCCACGTCGTGACGTTAATAACGACTTGACGACGTCGTAATAGCGATGTCTCACTTTGTAGTGACAAGGCATTTCCATGTCTGGCATAATGTAGACAATGTCATGTCAAGTAGTTATAGGTTAATACCTTACTTTACTTCACGTAGTCGATGTATCGTCAGGTATTGACAAGTAATTACCTCACTTTACCTGACGTAGACGATGTATCACCAGGTAATGGCAAGTAATTACCTCACTTTACATGGCATAAATGATGTATCATCAGGTATTGACAAGTAATTACCTCACTTTACCTGACGTAGACGATGTATCGTCAGGTAATGACAAGTAATTACCTCACTTTACCTGACGTAGACGATGCATCATCAAGTATTGACAAGTAATTACCTTACTTTACCTTACGTAGACGATGTATCGTCAGGTAATGGCAAGTAATTACCTCACTTTACCTTACGTAGAGGATGTATCTTCAGGTAATGGCAAGTAATTACCTCACTTTACCTGACATAGACGATGCATCATCAAGTATTGACAAGTAATTACCTCACTTTACATGACGTAGACGATGCATCATCAAATATTGACAAGTAATTACCTCACTTTACATGACGTAGATGATGTATCATCATGTAATGGCAGGTAATTACCTCACTTTACTTTGCATAAATGATGTACTGCCAGGTCTGATGTCTCAATGGAGAATAATCCAGGTTTACCAAGATTGACCTAGTAATGGAATTATTTTTCCCAACAATATGTATATTATATTTTCATAGTTTAAAAATATGAATCCGGTTAGACCCGGTTGGACCGGATTGATTCATGACCCGAAAGCTATTTCGGTTTGCCTTCCAATCCGGTTTTAAAAATATTCTCATGAAGAGAAGAGAGATGTTATTAGCTCTCCTGATGATTGGGAAGGAGAGAGAGAGAGAGATTGGGTCTTACCAATACTGCGGAAATCAGACTGATTCGGGTATGTGCAAAAGTCCCATCTTAATGCATAAAATTCACAAGAATCATCATATAGAACTTTGAAGTTATTTGTCAGTCAAATGGTTCTCTTTCATATCTCTCCACATTTTTGTTTTCTAGAAGTGTAATTATGATGAAATTGTAGCAAACAGGAAACTAATTTGGTTTGGTTTTGATCTAATGATTGATTTTGGAAGAAGAGGAACATACAAGTAAAGATTTGTTCCGTGCGTTGGTACCAAGAACTCTTCCCACCAAATCATAAATTAAGATATGTTGCTAGGCATAATCGTAATATGTTTATCTCTAAAGAACTTACTCGACGAGTTGATCCATTGCGTTCCAATCTGTTTGAGTGAAAACACTTTGCAATTTTGCTAGAAATGTGATTGTTGAATTTGTTTGATGCATTTGTAAGAGCAGTTACCTTACTTTAATATTCCATGTTGCGCTATATAGCTATATAATAGCTCTTACAAAAATAGAAACAATATACTTTCTCAACTTGTTATTACAAATAAGCATACATTCCAAGGAAAGTATACTTTTTAGGTGTAGAAAGTCTAAAATATCCCCCAGACTAACAAGAGAGAAATTTGGGTTGCTCAATTTCAGAGAAAATAAGATTATGTGGTTCTTGATTAAAATCCTGAAAAAAATCAAAATCAATTTGATAATTCTGATATGATGAGATATTAAACCCAATTACAAGTAACTTGTTATTCGTTATAAAGAATAAGAAATTCTTTACTTTCTCCGTCGTATCATCTCGAAGACTTTTGTATTTGTTCGGAGATGGTAAGAGTAACGGCGATGGAGATGGAGATCGGAGAAGCAACAACATATCTACACAGTTGAGCTTAGGCCAATCGGGTTGATGGATTCAAAGTCCTCCTTGAGGTTCGAGGCTTTGGACTGCGAGACAGAGGTGAACGGCTCATGAGTTTGGGTTTTGAAAAATCCGTAACCTTTTGCAATCAGGTTTTAGAATTTAGATTTCGATTAACCATGGTTCAAAATCATGTCCTGTTGACTTTTATGTAATACTTAATCATAATCTGTAATGATTATGTGTTTGTGGTTAAACAAAGTAATATGCTTTTGTACTTGCAAATTGTGTTTTGATGTAGATAAAGGTTCATCTCTAAACATGAGTTCTAATCCCCTAAACGAACCTTTGGTTTGGTGGAATTCATCAAAATCAATTTGCTTATGTTTTTGGAATCGAGATATCAAATAGAATCAAAACCTTGTTCATTTTTTATATCCATTGAATTCTTGCCTATAGTAGTTTTCTTTTTGTAGAGAAGGCTGAAGAATGTGGTAGCAATTAGAGTCCAAGTATACGTAAAGGGATCATTCAATCTCTATGAACTTGATGCGAAGATAAGTCCATGATTAGGAAATGTACAGTGTTGCACATTATATATGGTCATGTATGAATGGTCATGTATTGATGGTCATATATGGGTGGTCATGTATCAATGGTAGTCACAAATCAACATATAATGATGGTCACCTATGGGTGGTGACGTATGGGTGGTCACGTATCGATGTATCGATGGTAGGATTTGGATTTGTGTGAACCTGCAACATATATTAGTGTGTGATGAGTAAGGGCGAAAATCTTCATGGATAAGCTTGTGTTTACAAATTTGATTACTTTACAATGTAGTGTATAAGTTAGCATGTATGAAGTATGGGGATGTGTGTTGGGGTCAGATCTCACTCCGGTAGAGATCAGCAAGAAAATGATTAAGTACCAGAGGTAGGCGCGCAGTTATCCGGACCAGCTCTATCTCAAGGACCAGCTCTGTCTCAGGGACCGGCTCTCCAGAATGACTAGGACTAGGACCTCGGCACCTTTCCAGGACGACGTCTGTAGTAGTCATTTAGACTCCAGGAGACCGTTGCAACCATTTCACTTCAAGACAGGGAATGGGCCGAGCGTCGGGCCCACATTGGAGAAAACGAGTCGGAAGCCCACGAGTAACAAGCCGCGCCGACCTCTACTGCAAGACTGGGCCTGGAAGGCGAGCTCTCGGATTTGGGCCCATGACGAGGACGAGGTAAAAACTTAGAGACGGCGCCGACTATGCTGGAGAGAATTCCGAAGATTGAGGGATTCAAGCTTATCTCTTTAGGCGTAGACTTAGGCCGACTTAGACTTGTATAAATAGACCTAGGATACCTCCAAAAAGGGGATCCGCAATTTTACACAGAAACTATTGCAAAAGCTTAATAACAAACTCTCTTGAGATCTTCGCTAAGTGTTTCTCATCTCAGAGCTTTCAGACCTAGACCGCTGACTATTTCAACTGTGCAGGTTTCCACCACCACAGTTTGACCTTGAAAGTCTCTTACTCCGAAGAACCACCGCGAAGAGACCCAGAACACGATGACTGACGAACGACGTATCGCTGATCCGAAAGACGCCGCGCCGAGAGATCTGGAAGAGGGCGAGATCCAGGCTGAAGGAGGTACCAACCAGGACCAGGCCGCTCGTGACGATCCGCCACCAGCAAGAACAGCTCGCGCCGATCTCCCTGGCGAGAAGTCGAAGGAAACCCCGAGAGCGAGCTCGCTTCTCCCTGAGTTGCTGCAGAAGATGAGCGCGACACTGGACGCATTGCTGGAGAGCGCCGACCGGCAAAACAGAGCCAACGACACAATAACCGACGAGCTCAGATCCATAGGAGCAGACGTCCGCGCACGACCTCTCGAGCCGAGTCTGTTCAGAAGACTAGCGGCACGAATCGATCCAGTGGCACTTAACTTCACCACACCGATAGGATCGTCGAGCCAACCTCGGCAACAGAATCCATCAACCGCTGCAAACGACGAACGGTCCGTTCTTTTAGCCCAGGCACGATGAGAGAAAGCGAAGGTTGGCGACGAGCCGATAGACCTCGACAACGACGACGATGACCTGGCTAGAAGAGTCGTCCCCGAAACAATCTTCACTGAGACTGCGAGAGATCGGCAAGGAATGGACAAAGCAAGGAACAATGATCCTCAACACATAGCTTCACAACAATTCTCCACCGTCAGAGACGATGCCCCTGTGAGGAGAGTCACACGCAACACCGAACTCCCAGAGGAAGAAGTGGCGCGGCGAACCGCTACGAGGCAGAAACATGCCGACCCACAAAGGACGACCCAACGACGTTCCTCCGTTTTCAACGATGAGATCGGTCGCGGATATGCCAGACATGTTTCGAAAGAAGAGGAAAACGTTGAGTGGGTAAAACAAGCGGAGGATGCTGGAGCGAAACAAGCTGCGCTTCAAGCCCAGCACGACCAGATGGCCGAATTTCGAGCTTCGTTAAGCAAGACTACTGCAGAGTTGAAGACTATTCGTTCGCAGATGCATCGTGCCACTAGCAAGGCACCGGAACTCGATATGATATTGGAGCAAGCCCAACACACTCCTTTCTCGGCACGCATCACCAAAGCTCGAGTATCGGACCCAGGCAAGATTAGGGTGCCAACCTACGACAGGACCGAAGACCCAGCCGACCACCTCAACGAATTCAGTGTGGCTATGACAAGATCGAATTTCAAAGAGGAAGAGATGGACGTCGGGAAGTGCTTGCTTTTCGTAGAAAACCTTAAAGGACCAGCTCTCAAATGGTTTAAAGGGCTCGAAAGTAACTCCATCGATACGTTCAAACAGTTGACAGAGGCCTTCATCAAGCACTACTCCATCTTCATTGAGACTCTAACGTCAGACGCTGATTTATGGTCCATGAACCAAGGACCAACCGAGTCCCTCAAAACTTTCATCGAACGTTTCAAGCTCGTACTGTCACAAGTGAAAGGGATAGAGGACTCGGATGCACTCCGAGTGCTGAAAAGAGCCATATGGCACGAATCTGATTTCTGGAAGGAGATGTCTCTCAACGAGCCTTCAACTATCCCGGATGCCCTACATCGAGCAACGAACTACGCCAAAAGCGAAGAAGAAGCAAAGAAACTTGCAAAGAAGTATGGGAAGTCAAAACAGAAGAATGACAGCGACCTTCAGCCGAGTCAGTCGCAAAAAACCCACGGTAGAGGTTATGTCCAGCACGAGGGTGGCTCAAAAGGAGCCCACAATTACCAAGTGGACTCACCCGGCGTTGGCCGAGGTAGAGGCCGCGGTCGTGGCCGAGGAAGAGGTTTTCCTAATGTGTGGACCGGAAACTCAACCTATGACGGGTCGCTATACTGCGACATTCATCGCACCCATGGGCACTCGAAAGTAAACTGCCGATCCCTCGGCTCGGCCCTCGCCCAGAGACTGCTAGACGGCATGCTTAAGGAAGACCTCAAACTCGAAGATTTTGAAGTAAAAACAGATCAGGCGCCCGCGTCCGAGCCTACACCCACCGAGGAGGAACCACCGAAACGCGGTAGACAAAACGAGAACACCGCTCAAGCCGGTCCAAGAAGGAGATTACTCATGATAATGGGAGGATCTCACTATTGCTCAGATACAATTTCTTCGATTAAAGCATTTCAACGCCGAGCTGAAGTTAGCGTCAACTGGTCTGCCCCGTCTAATTTCCCTAACGACACAATCACTTTTGAAGAAAGAGAGACGATCGGAATCGACAAACCGCACGACGATCCACTTGTCATCGAAATCGCTATCAGCAACATTGACGTGTCCCGGGTCTTGATTGACACGGGAAGCACCGTCGATGTAATTTTCAAAGACACGCTGAGACGAATGGATATCAGCTTTGACGAAATCAAGGAACAACCGAAGCCCCTAACATGTTTCTCAGGAGAGACCACGATGACTCTCGGAGTAATCAGGTTGCCCGTAGAAGCTGGAGGAATCGTCAAAGTAGTCGAATTTTCAGTAGCGGACCACCCAGCGATATACAACGTCATCCTAGGAACTCTGTGGCTTAACGCGATGCGCGCCGTAGCATCCACTTACCACTTATGCGTCAAGTTTCCAACAAAGCAAGGCATCAAGACGATCTACGGAAGTCAGAAGGAGTCTCGCGTATGCACCCTTACCGAACACAAAATTCGGAATCCCGTTACCGACCCGGTCTCGAAAGCTGAACGAAAAAAGATGAAGAAAAACAGAGACCCCGTCAAAGAAATTTCCGAGAAGTTATAGCAATTACAGATCGAGGAGGACCGCGAGTTGAGAGCGGTACCTACCTGCGAACCGGTTGTATCAGTTTGCATCGACGACAAGAATCCAGAACGATGCGTCGAGATCAGCGCTAATTTGAACGCTACAATCAAGAAGAGACTAGTCACGTTTCTGAAGCAGAACATAGGCACCTTCGCTTGGGCAGCCGACGACATGCCCGGTATCGATATCAGCGTGGCTTGCCATGAACCGAATGTCGATCCGTCATTCAAACCAATTAAGCAGAAACGAAGGAAACTAGGACCTGAAAGAGCAAAGGCAGTCAACGACGAAGTCGAGAGACTCTTGAAAGTGGGATCAATAATGGAAGTCAAATACCCCGATTGGCTGGCAAATCCAGTCGTGGTGAAGAAGAAGAACGGCAAGTGGCGGACCTGCGTAAATTTCACAGATCTAAACAAGGCCTGCCCCAAAGATAGCTTCCCCTCCCACACATCGACCGGCTCGTCGAGGCAACAGCAGGCAATAAACTCCTGTCGTTCATGGATGCGTTTTCTGGCTACAACCAGATTCTAATGAACCCAGCCGACCGCGAAAAGACGGCGTTCATAACAGATCGCGGCATATACTGTTACAAAGTCATGCCTTTTGGCTTGAAGAATGCTGGAGCCACTTATCAACGCCTAGTCAACAAGATGTTTGCTGACCAGCTCGGCAAAACCATGGAGGTTTATATCGACGATATGCTGGTGAAATCATTAGACGAGGAAGACCACGTAGTCCACCTAGAAGACTGTTTCAAGTGCCTGAACAAACACAACATGAAGTTGAATCCAACGAAGTGCAGATTCGGAGTAACCTCCGGTGAGTTCCTCGGATACCTCGTCACCCATCGCGGCATCGAGGCAAACCCAAAACAGATCGACGCACTCATCCAGATGTCCTCGCCGAAATCCAAGCGAGAGGTCCAACGACTCACTGGGCGAGTAGCAGCACTTAACAGATTCATCTCAAGGTCCACTGATAAATGCCTTCCGTTCTACGACACGCTACGAAAGAATAAGAATTTTGAGTGGACAGAAAAATGCGAAGATGCCTTCCGACAGTTAAAAAAGTACCTGGCCAGCCCTCCAGTGCTAGCGAAGCCGGTCCACGGCGAACCTTTGTTCTTATACATAGCAGTCTCCGAAATGGCTGTCAGCGGAGTCCTGGTCCGAGAGGAAAGAGGCGAGCAGAAGCCCATCTTCTATATCAGCAAGTCGCTGACAGACGCCGAGACTAGATACCCAGTCATGGAGAAGCTGGCACTATCCGTCCTCACAGCCGCAAGAAAACTGAGACCCAACTTTCAATCACATCCGATAGTAGTCCTTAGCACTTTCCCGCTGCGGTCTGTTTTGCACAGTCCCAGTCAATCAGGACGACTGGCAAAGTGGGCGATAGAGCTGAGCGAATACGACATTGACTATCGAGGCCGCACTAGCGCGAAGTCACAAGTCCTGGCAGACTTCCTTATAGAACTGCCAGACGAAATCAAAGAAGTTGAAGTTCCTAGCCTCCCTTGGCTGCTTCACGTAGATGGCGCATCATCAAAAAGCGGTTCAGGCGTAGGGATACGATTAACTTCACCTACAAAAGAAGTACTCGAACAATCTTTCCGCCTGGGATTCGACGCCTCGAACAATGAGGCAGAGTATGAAGCGCTCCTAGCAGGACTAAGACTCGCCAAAGGACTGGAAATCACGAAAGTTTCAGTGTTTTGTGACTCTCAGCTAGTCGTAAACCAATTCAACGGAGAATACGCCACCAAAGATGAACGAATGGAGGCTTATCTCCAAGTCGCCAAGGAACTAGCAGCGCAGTTCGAAGAGTGCACGGTAACACGTATTCCTAGAGAAGAGAATACAGACGCCGACTCCCTAGCAGTCGTCGCATCTAAAACAGACGAAGATGTTCGCCGTGTCATTCCCGTCGAGTTTATCGAGAAACCAAGCATTCGCTTGCGCAACTTGGCAAATGTGGTAACCCGCTCCCAGGCAGCTAAGCATAAAGCACAAGGAGACTTGACAGAACCCGTTCACCTCGAACCTGCTAAGGCGTCCCGTCCCACAAAGAAGGCTCGTGGTACTCCAGCAGAGCCGACCAATCCCGAACCAGCCGAGCAAGCCTGCTCACCTCCGATCGTGACGACTCCTCCCGAGACAGCTCACCCTGGAAATCCCTCACCAGAGACGGCTCGGCCTGAACTCAACTGGACGACTAGCAACGAAACTGAAGCACCATCTCCTCCCGATGCTCCGGAGTCAACCGACCAAGACCTGAACGCAGCGTCAAATCCTGAAACGGCTACAACAGCCCCTTCCAAGCCAGATGGTCCATTACCTATGGAGACGAGTACGTCAGATCCTGCCTTACCAGAGACAGCCCATCTTGAGGTTGAAGAAACAGCACGTGTTCCACCTTCACCAACGTACCCCTCTACACCTGCCATAACGACCAGTATTCAACCAACAGAAGCGGACGGCCAGACCGCTCAGAGCGATAAAGAAACTCTAACTAAGGGAGAGGCAGAAGAAAAGGAATACGGCTGCGACACGCCATGGATGGACCAAATTCGAGGATATATGGCCGATGGCGAGTTACCAAAGGATAAGTGGGCAGCTCGCAAACTACGAGCACAAGCGGCTCGTTACGTTCTACTCGACGGCAATGTCTACAAATGGCGATTTTCCGGGCCTTTGCTCGCTTGCGTCGAGGAGAAAAAGGCTAGGAAAGTAATGGAGGAAATCCACAGCGGATCTTGCGGCAACCACTCTGGAGGACGAGCACTAGCAATCCGAATCAAACGCCATGGTTACTTTTGGCCCACTATGATCCAAGATTGCGAGAAGTTCTCCTTACACTGCGAAAAATGCCAGCGACACGCCCCAATGATTCATCAGCCCACGGAGCTGCTCTCATCCATTACCTCGCCTTATCCGTTTATGCGCTGGGCCATGGACATCGTCGGGCCTCTCCACCCTTCGCGACAGAAGCGTTATCTCTTGGTGCTGACAGATTATTTCTCCAAGTGGGTCGAGGCAGAGTCATACTCTAGCATCAAAGATAGACAAGTGGAGAAGTTCATCTGGAAGAACATCATTTGCCGGCACGGCGTGCCTTACGAAATCGTCACTGACAACGGCTCGCAGTTCATCTCCGCCAAGTTCGACCTTTTCTGCGATAAGTGGAAGATCCGCCTGAGCAAATCTACGCCACGATGTCCTCAGGGAAACGGACAAGCCGAATCCACTAATAAGACTCTTATTGCAGGACTCAAAAAGCGTTTGGACGAAAAGAAGGGACGCTGGGCAGATGAACTTGAAGGCGTCCTACAGGCGAAACCCCATTCGCCCTCGTCTACATAACAGAATGCATCATCCCACCAGAGGTACACGTCCCAGGAGTCCGCCGTAGACTTCTCCCCGAACAAGAAGGACTCAACCACCTGCTGCTCCTAGATGAGCTGGACCTAGTAAACGAACGGCGTGACCGAGCACTACTTAACATCACTCGTTACCAGTTGGCTGCGTCCAAGTACTACAATTCCAAGGTCCGCACCCGGCGATTCTACGAAGGAGACCTGGTCTTACGCGAAGTTTTCCAAAACACAGCAGAGCGGAACGCCGGTAAACTTGGAGCACATTGGGAAGGACCATACGTCGTCACTAAGGTCGTCCACCCAGGCGTGTATGAACTCGCAAACATGGAAGGAAAAGCTATCCCACGATCGTGGAACGCACGACACCTCAAGAAGTACTACCACTAAAGTCCATCCCGCTACCTCAAAAATCATCATCACACTCAATCATCCATACATCAAACAATTTACCATGAACTAAGGGTGACTTGATCCCAGCAATGGGTACGTAGGCAGCCCATTTTCGGATGGGTTCAGTTACCCCCCTCCCAAAAAAGGGGGGGGGGGAGTGGGGTACGTATACTCGTATACTCCCACCTCTCTTTGTAGCAAACCTTTATGAGAATAACACATCTGCTACAAAGACTTATCAAAACAACTATCTCTATTACATCCGTTACGGATAACTCAAGGTCTAACTTAAACGACCATCTCAAACCGACGCTGCTGGCCACAGCGACGACTTCTCACAAAAAACTCTGCAGAATAAATACGACAACATCCACCATCGGATAAAGCGCGCTATATAAATAAAAGTGGTTCATTATAGGAGCAGGTGCATTTAAAGAGAAGCGCACATGTAACCGAAGTGACCAGTTCAAAACCCAACAACATCGTTGGTCAAACATCTACAATAAAGTACGGTTCGTCGTCACTAAGATTTTATTTGAAAGACTAAGCAAAAAATATTGAAAAGAAGATCGTCGATAAGCTAAAAACCGCATTCATTATCATCTTGCAAACATACAAGGTAAAATCATCCATGGATAAAACCCGTCCAGACGGTAAGACATCAAATCCAGAAAACCTAAAGCCGAAAAGCATAAGGCAGCCTCCTAGGCGCAAAATCAAAGTCAATATCTAAAAAGCGCTAACAGATGCGCAAAACACAACTAAGCAATGGTCTTCTCGTCCACTCCTGGAGGAGCAACCTGAGTGACCGGCGCCCCCTCGGCCTCCGTCTCTCCAAAGACATCGTCAAGCCTCGGGTCCTCGGTAAGCGCGTCGATCCTCGGCCCCTGGAAATCCTCGTCCGTCCTCACCTCCTCAGGAGCCCCGACAGTCCCAGCACCCTCGGCGACATCGTCGATCCTGGTCTTGGTCACCTCGGCCCCAACTCCGCCGATTAGGGAGAACTTCCCATCTACGCCAACTACCGCAGCCTTGCAAGAACTGGTGCCTCCAAGGAGGGACCCCGATGGATCGGCTACACCAACACTCGCCGCGTACGTCTCGAGTGTCCGGTCCTGGACGGCCGCGATGGGCGCCTTAGCCTACAAGATAAAGAGAGAAAGGAGTTAGACTGTGAAAAGGAGAAATAACTGCATCTACCCGAGGGAGTAACTGCGTTTATTAAGGGAAGACCACTAACCCGCGGATCAAGAACGTGCAAAAGTCCGTGAAGGTTCTTCATCAACCGCTCGAAACGCTCCTCGTCCCCGGCGTGCTCCGCTACGTCGGCGGTAAAAAAAGTAAGCTCGTCCTCTAGTCTGGGGGGCTCCTGACCGTCAGTAAGTCCTAGTAACAATCTGGCAAAGTCGAGGTTGGCTACTCTCTGCACCTGGTAGACCATGTTGCCCCACGGATCGCCCTGGAGCTCATCGAACTTATTCCTGGCACGAGTGAACTTTCTCTGGAGACTCTGGATGTGCTCGTCCGCCTGTCTCAGCTTCTCCGTAACTGCGACGAGCTCACCACTACGCTTCGTCAAGATCACGGCCGAACATTGCTCTCTCTCCTCCGCGGCGGCAAGAGCCGTCATGGACCTCTCCGCCTCGGTGAGTAGGGCCTTCGCAGACTTCTTCGCCGCGGCCCTAAGCTGGATTATCTCTCTGGATTTGCTATCAAGCTCGGCATTCTTCTTATCTATCGATGCCCAGGCCGCAGTACGCTCAGCTAGAAAGCCCGCAGCCGCGGAACGCGCGGTCTTAGTGCGACGCGTCTCGTCCTCCAGTTTCTCGTTCAAATCTTCGATCTTGGCCCCAAGTTCGTGTCCCACCTTGTTTACAAGGGCTAGAAACTGTCAAAAGAAAAATAATATAATAAGAGACAGAAAAGTGTCAAAAAGAAGGAAAGAAACACTAAGTGTTAAAGGACGATAAGCAGAAAGAAAGGATAACCTACGTTCAGTCCCTGGCGCATCATGTCTCCGGAAGACTTTGTGTTGATCGGAGCCACGTCGTCGTCATCAAAAACCAGAGTGGAGAAGAGGCTTCTAGCGGAAGCCTTGCTCTCGAAGACGCTACTAGAAACGCGACGGGGAGGCGAGGCGGATCTCGCCCGAGCCCTCTTCGGCTCTCGGTCCACGTCAATCGCGTCGTCCCTGTCGGATGATCTCTTGCGGTCGTCGCCCGCATGACCCTTCCCTTTGGCCGCCTTCTTGGCGTCGTAGTCGGAAGGAAGAGGAGCGGGCGCAGCAGGCAGAGCGGCTACAATCTCAGTCCTAGTCGAAGAAGGGAGACGCGATCCCTTAGCAGCAGTGGTGGTCTTCTTGGCGGAAGTGTCACAGAGCTCAGAAGGAGGCACAGTAGTCGGCTCAGCGGAAGCCGACGCAGTAGTCGGCTTGGCAGAAGCGGGCACGGAGGTCGGCCTGGCGGAAACTGGCGCGGTAGTCGGCGTGGCAGAAGGTGGTGCAGTAGTAGGCACGGCCGGAGCTGGCACAGTAGTCGGCGCCGCGGAAGTGGTCGCAGTAGTCGGCGTCGGAGGTTTGCCACCCCCCGTAGTCCTACGCGCTAAACTCCTGAAAGATCGTGGACGCTCCATCTCTGACTGAATGTCTCCTGAGCAATCTGAAAAGCGAAAACTTGAGACCGAAGAACCCACAAGGAAAGCTCTCGCTTTCTCGATACGTCGCAGTGAGAAGTCCTTCTTCCAATTGCACCCTCGAACGCTGAGCAAATCCCAAACTGCCTTCCAATTGCTCGGAACCTTCGGTGCTGGGCTTGTCACTGCAAGAAAGACATGAACGAAAACAAGAGGTTAGGATCAATACAAAAAGACAAACGCATCACAAGCAATAAAAGTAAAACTAGCCGACTCCCAAAGATAGACAACGGGACCGGCTACCCTTTGTAAGCCATTTCGATCGGATTAGGCCTAGTCCATCTCCCAAAGTCTCTTCCCATATCGGCACGAAAAAGAAAAAATCCATCCATTGCCGGTCTTTGCTGCCAAACCCGTGGATAAGTCTAAGATTCCTCCGGTTTACAGCGAAGTATACAAGCTTGGAGAAGGGAGAGGACCGCCGAATATCCACGAAGCGCATCAGGGGATGAACACTTAAAGTTTCCTCGCACTCATAACTCCGAAGGAGGGTTCCTACTAAGTGACGAATCCCTCGAGAGGTGATTTGCGAAATCGAAAGTCTATACTTTGCTAGGAGCTCGAGAATCACATACGGAACGGGAAACCACAGAAAGCATGCCTCGAGGAAGCTCTCATATAAGGTAAAATACCCCTCTGGAGGATCGTCAGCCCGTTCGTGAGGTTCCGGAACCACCAGCTCTATTTCATCAGGGATGTTAAGTTTCTTTCTCAAAAGAGAAAGTGATCTTTCCGTCGATAAAGTAGATCCTGGCGGATCCGGAGGTCTGAACTTTCTAGCACGACGCTTTCCATGTGTCGAAGATTTTTGTTTTCGAAGGAACGAAGCTAAGTCAAATCTTTCGTTTATCTCGTCCTCGTCATGTTCCACCTTTACGTCTGCAGAAATACCACCACCAACGACTCGCTCATCGACGAGATATGAACTCTGTGCATTCACCGCATCGCTTACATCTGAAACCAGGTCTTGAGTAACTTCTCTACCCTCACAAGGACGAAGCCAGGCGCTGGACTCCCCGTCAGAACAGTTTATTTCGAAGCCCGGTCCTAAGTTTTCTAGACTACTAGTCCTAAAATTTGAAATGGATTTTAGGAACTCCTCAAAAGACGATGTCGGGCTTAACATGGGTGTGTTCGTGAAATTTTGCCAAACATTCAGAACCGCCTCGATATCATCTCAAGTATAGCCTCGGTGCGGTAATCGCTCAAATCCAAACACGTAGCGGGCTGAGTTCAAAGAAAGACGGACGAGCTGAAGATCAAGTGCGATCGAAAACGGAAACGAGTTCAACGGTTTGCGACGCGAATGTGTTATGAACAACGTCGGTTTATAGATTCGTCTCCGATCAAACGACGAGCTCTCCACTTCCGGGTCCACCACGAGCTCTCCCGTAGTCAGCTCTCTCAGGTTAAAGTTACTCGCCGGAAAAAAGTGGTAAAAGCTGAGCCGGCAGAGACGAGATCTCTCTCTCCACCGGTGAGGAAAGACGGAGCAGAGCCTCCTTCAAACTCCGGTAGGAAGCTAAGCCGGCGAAACGAGATCTCCTTCTCCACCGGTGAGGAACGACGGCGCAGACCTCCTTCTCCTCCGGTAAGAGACGAAGCCGGAACAGAACAAGGCCGAGTCCTCAAAATCCGCTTGCACCGGAACGAAGAGAGACCAGTGGCTCAGGTAAGGGACGAGCGAGCCTCCGCCGGAAAGAATGGCGAGCTAGCTGCGTTTACCGGAAAAGTAGGCCGGCGACGAGTTTTGAGCAACGACGAGCAACACCAAGCTCGATCTTCGACTGAGAACGGAGAAGCGGAGATGACGGCCTGAGTAACGGATGGATCTCACCGGAAAAGCTGAGGACTCACTAGAAAACGAAACCACCATAAGCGACGTCGACGAGCCTGAACTAGAATGGGGTCTCACCGGAAAAGCTTAGGACGACGACGGGGAGAAGGCGGCGCAGGTTTGCCGAGTACAGTCCGGCGATTCCTCTCACCGGAGAGTTCTCGATTCGTCGGAGAAGACGAGTGGACGACGGCAAAAACAAAACAAAAAAAACAAACAAAAAAAAAATCTTTTTTGTTTCCCTAAACCCTAGATCTAAAACAGAGAATGGAGAGAGAAGAGAGGCTTCCTTTCTTTTGGAGGAGTGAAGTTGTGGAAAAAAGAAAAGGAGAAGGAGTATTTATAGTGTTACTGTCAAAACCCTAGAGTGGCGCGTTTCAGTAGCCAACGAGAACAATTTTGATTTCTGAAATGAGTCAAGCGTTTGATTTCCAGCAGAGATTGACGACTCTAACTTCTAAAGGAAATTTATATTTCCAATTTTCAGCGGGAATTAATTTTTTAGCTTCCGGAAAACAGTATCTTTACTGAGTCCGGAAAGCAGCTAAACGGAGATATAACGTCCAACTCAGCATTAACGTGAACATGTGAAGGTTGAGCGAGATAAAACAAGTTTTACGAGCTTTAACGAGAACAAGCTCTACAAACTTTACAAGACCAGTTCCTCTAAACACAAATTCAGAAACACAAGTCTATTGAAAATCCTTACTGGGCTATACGTTAAACATGAACACGAAGGCTCAGTAACATCGGCAGGTCCTCGGAACAAATTTTCACAATCTCGTCTCGTCAGACGCAGGCCAAGCAGTACATTTTCTCGAAAAACCTCACTACGACTCTTTTACCTCGGCATCATCAAAACTGATACTACCGAGCTGGGGGGCTAACTGTTGGGGTCAGATCTCACTCCGGTAGAGATCAGCAAGAAAATGATTAAGTACCAGAGGTAGGCGCGCAGTTATCCGGACCAGCTCTATCTCAAGGACCAGCTCTGTCTCAGGGACCGGCTCTCCAGAATGACTAGGACTAGGACCTCGGCACCTTTCCAGGACGACGTCTGTAGTAGTCATTTAGACTCCAGGAGACCGTTGCAACCATTTCACTTCAAGACAGGGAATGGGCCGAGCGTCGGGCCCACATTGGAGAAAACGAGTCGGAAGCCCACGAGTAACAAGCCGCGCCGACCTCTACTGCAAGACTGGGCCTGGAAGGCGAGCTCTCGGATTTGGGCCCATGACGAGGACGAGGTCAAAACTTAGAGACGGCGCCGACTATGCTGGAGAGAATCCCGAAGATTGAGGGATTCAAGCTTATCTCTTTAGGCGTAGACTTAGGCCGACTTAGACTTGTATAAATAGACCTAGGATACCTCCAAAAAGAGGATCCGCAATTTTACACAGAAACTATTGCAAAAGCTTAATAACAAACTCTCTTGAGATCTTCGCTAAGTGTTTCTCATCTCAGAGCTTTCAGACCTAGACCGCTAACTATTTCAACTGTGCAGGTTTCCACCACCACAATGTGTTTATGGTACATAGTATAAACGGCAAATGAAATGAACTGTAATTTGTTTTCAGTGGTAAGAGAATTCTTTTGATCAATGCTTCTTCTCATGCACTTTCTTTCTTCTTTAACTAGTGTCTTAACTTGCTATAAGCTTTAGCTTCTTTCTTCATAATACACATTTTAGCATGACGCACCTATAAAAGATTGATTCATGGTGAGGAAATAAATAATGGAACGAGAGAAAGATAAATATTTCTCAAATCTGATTTTTCTTAAAATTTAGTAAAGGACAATTTCGGTAATAAGAGAGAAAGAAAAGTGTAATATTGCTCTAAAAGTACACCCTCCTCAACAAGTATGTGTTTGGTAATAGAAAGTTGAAAAAGTATGTGTGGGTGTAATAAACTCCAAAAGAAATCACTAACTTTTTTTTTTTTTTTGGTCAAAACATAATTGTATTAATCTAAAAGGCGATTACAATGGAAGTAGTCGGGAACTCGATGCCAAGGAGTCCGATCAATAAGCATAATTGAAAGACAATACATGAAAGCGGTAAAGATAGATGGTTACAATCGTAGATAATAACCGAAAGCTCCTTTGAAAGGGCTAGTTCTTCAACCAATAAAGGTGAATGAACAAGATTCTTAGCTCTTAGATCCATAAAGGTCGAGCGTTTAAAGACGTTCTCCATAGGGGAAAATGTTGTTGGTCCGAACTTGTTGACCGGCAGGAGCAGCTGTGAAGAGGCTCTAGATCCGTGGACAAGCTCAGAGGGAGGCCTTGGATGCCTATATTTAGACTTTGGTTGCAGATATTTTGAAGATGATGACATATTTGATAGCGTCGGCATCAAACCGTGGAGAGAATTGGCTGTAGTGTCCGATTGCTCAGATCTAATCACACTAAGGTGACTAGTTGAGTGGACGAGGAGCTCCTCGAGAGAGGGCAGGGGCAGCTGAAACTGGCACTGTTGGAGTAAAGCCGGAACGCATAGTTTTAAAGTCGTCGAGATATGTGTTGGAGGAGCTGATGTAGTACATGTAGCCATAAACACAACCGATGCACCAGAACCAGTAACACTAGATCGTGGCTTCAGGTTTTGATATGGGCCAGAGGGAAGAGCTAGTATTGGGTTTAGAAGCCCACTCATCTTTAAGGGACAAGCCCACGTTTGATTGATGCAGAGGAGGGAACAGAGAGTCGGTACATGGAAGGGAAGGTGGTGAATTTGCGGTGGTTGCTCGGAGCAGGAAACCATCGGGGAGGGTGGGTGAGAACAAGGGTTCGAAACCAATTCGACACCCTTACCAGAACCCAAAGCTTCACATATGGGAGGTTGATTCCCAAAGCCATGGAAGATGATGTTGGATCTCGACGAGTGGGAAGGAGATGGACACATCAAGCTTCGGGGATGGACGAGAGACACCGAGTCTCGAGCCCAGTGACCGATGAAGATGTCATCAAGAGATGGCATCATCACCCTTCGAAAGCAATTATGGTTTCTAGATCTTGTGCCGATTAGATCTAGGAAGAGCGAGCGAGTTAGCAGGCGGTGAATGGTCTTGAAAGGGGGCTGCAGCGGCGAAGGTGCTGCAAATATCATTAGAGGATCAGGCGGGTCCGGCGGTTCGGGTGGAGGCGGAGGACTTAGCAGAACCAACGCCGTCATCTCGAGAGGTACGTATGCAAAGCTCGCCGGAGCAGAAGAGGAAGCCGGGATTATTTGCACACGATCGAAAACAAAACCCATGGAGAGAAGGTCTCGGTAGTTTCAAGCCACTTGACGAATAGCTCTACGGGTGAGTTTGATTAATGGCCCGAGAAGCTTTATTTCGTAAAGATTAAACTGGATCCATGCCGGAACAAGAGATCCAGAGATGAAAGAGTACTTCGATCTTAGACGGCGGCCACCTCGAAATCCGGACCAGGGAGAGAAGTTAGCTAGGGCGAACTCAATACCTTATCCTATTCATGAAATCACTAACTTAAAAAGCTTTTTCTTGGTAAAGGAAACGTGAGGGCTTCTAATGGGAATGGTCACACGTAAAGAGTCATTATTACTCACTCTCTGTCTAGGGAATCTGAAGCGGTGGATGAATTTTGAAACCAATTAGGTATTTGCTTCTCATTCTCTCTTATTTGACTTCGAAGAAGCTCAGGTTGAGTTTAGGTTTCGTTTTCGTCACACTTAAGAATCACATATTCCTTGTTTGTCTTTTTGATTTTCCAGGCTTTTGTCTCAGGGATATTTCATATGGATAGGCTAAGTGAGTTGCATGAACAAGAAAACATGTAATTAGTGACTACTATTTGTGACTGATTTTTCCGTCACAAATTTTGCGACTACTTTGCGACGCTTTTGCTACTCATTAACGACTGCTAAAACATTAGTCACAGAAACGTCACTAATTTGCGACTACCTAAATATGTTGCAGAGTAGTCGCACATTAATGAGGTTTGTGTGACTAACATAATGTCCGTCGTAAATTTGCAACTCTCTTGTGACACCAATAATAGTCACTAATATGTGTCGCAAAGTAGTCACTAATATGTGACGCTTTTGTTACGATTTTTCGGCGTGGGAAATGCGTGGGAAAGGAGTAACTCCAGCTATGTCAGTAACCATGTCGGCAAGGAAATAAAGTAGGTGACACGTGAAAAATAAGAGTGGTAGCTTGCCCACCTACTTATCTAGGTTGTCACAAATGCGTCGCAAAAGAGTGAGAAAAGAATCACAAAAGAGTCACAATGGCATCACAAATTTGTGACTCCGAAATTATGTTACAAAGTAGTGGCAAACATTTACCTATATATATGAGTACATCGGTTGGTATCTTCCTCATTCAGTCCGCTCAAAAAAAAAAAATACTTTTAAAAAAAAAAAAACAAATTTTCAAGAAAAAAATCATGTGGAACTCATCTCGAGATTGGATGTACAGAAGGATCGATCCGCAAACGTATAATCTCTCGACTAAATTTTTTGAAGGAGTGAAGGAGTTTGTGAATTTCGCAACTGTCCAGGAGTTGGCTATCAGCAGCAACGGTAAGACTTATTGTCCTTGTGCGAAATGTACAAATGGTGGTAGTGTGAAACCTATTAGAAAAGTTTCAAACCATTTGCATCAAAATGGTTTTATGGAAGATTATTATGTGTAGACCGAACATGGGGAAGATTATAATGTAGTTGGGGCAGGACCTACTAGTAGCAATTACGTAAATGATGATTTTATTAGTGGTAATGAACCAATTAATTATAGTGGTGAGGATGTTTACGCTAGAATGGTCCATGATGCATTTCATGGTTCTACGCCATTAAATGATTATCATCATGATGAACATGGTCATAGTGGAAATGATCATGTTTATGAAGAACCTACCCATGAGGCGAAACAATTCTACGACTTGTTAGAAGCTGCAAACACCTCATTATATGATGGTTGCCAAGAAGGTCATTCACAATTATCATTAGCTGCTAGGTTCATGAACAATAAGGCAGACCACAATTCATCTGAAAATTGCATAAATTCATGGGCGGAAACGTTTACAGAGTATTTATCACAGCCTAATAAGGCGACTGGTTCATACTACGAGACGGAAAAGTTAATGCGAAAACTAGGCCTGCCGTACCATACATTCAATGTATGCATAGATAATTGTATGCTCTTCTGGAAAGAAGATGCGGTGTTGGAGCATTGTAGGTTTTGTGGAAAACCAAGATACAAGGAAAGTCAAGGACGGAAAAAAATACCGTACAGCAAGATGTGGTATCTACCAATCGCTGACAGACTAAAGAGGATGTACCAATCAACGAAGACGGTATCATCGATGAGGTGGCATGCTGAGCATGAGTCAGAAGACGGAGTAATGTGTCATCCATCAGAGGCGGCAGAGTGGAAATTTTTTAATCAAAAGTATCCAAGTTTTGCGGAGGAAACGCGAAATGTTTATCTAGGATTATGTACAGACGGTTTCAACCCATTTGGTATGTCAAAAAACCACTCTTTATGGCCTATAATCCGGACACCCTATAATTTACCCCCGGGAATGTGCATGGGAAGAGAGTACTTGTTTCTTACCGTTTTGAACTCGGGACCAAATCATCCAAGAGCCAGTCTAGATGTTTTCCTCCAACCCCTTATTGAAGAGTTAAAAGAGTTATGGTATAACGGAGTTGAGGCGTATTGTTGGGGTAGGAAGTCCCTCCCCCGAGAACAACGGTCGGTAATGACAAAAGCGCTGGTATATGGTTTGATTCGTCGAGCAGACAAATTAGCCAAGCAACCAAATAGGCTAGCGCTGCCAAATTTTAGAGCTAGACCAAATTTGGCCTAGCCGAGAAGAGTTTAGCCAAACCATGGAAATTGGCCGAGCTGTCCAGCTCAGTTTGGCCGAAGCTGCCCAATCCAGTTTGGCCGAACCGCTCAGCCAAGTTTGGCCGAACCGCTCAGCCAAGTTTAGCCGAGCTCCAAGTCCGGTTCGGCCAAACAAACCGAATCTGCTAAACTGCCTAGGCGAAATCTGCCAGCCAAACCGCCTAGGCGAAATCTGCTAACCAAAATGCCTTGCAGGTTTTGGGCTCAACGGGATCAACTACATTTCGTCGAAGATAGTCTTTTCTGAAGAGCTGTTAGTCGCTAAGTGTGGCAAATCCATCAGGCCGACAAGTCCAGAACCAACCTAGCCTATCGGGAGAAGCCCACAAAGGCAACCGCCTTCAGAAAAGAGAGATCATCGGCGAAATAGGAAAAATTCCGGACTCTTCGAGAAGATCAACTCAATAAGGAAAAAGTCCCGAAGAATTAGGATAGTTTCCTTTATCTCATTGTAACCTTAAACCGACCTAGTCAAGTATATATATCGATGTACATCCTTTAAAAAAGGGATCCGCAACTTTATTCACAAAAGCAATACAAAGCAATTACAAACCCTATTTTTCTTTGCTCATCGTTTTCTACTTCGTAGCTTAACGCAGAAATCTCGAAACCCTTACAAATCTAATTATGCGATTTCCGGTATCCACAATTTGGCGCCGTAAGGGGACTTAGAGAATTTCTTACACAAAAAGCTACGTTACATACCGAATCAAGGATGGTGAGCGGCGAAGAAAACACGTCTCGTAGAGACAGCCAGGAGAAACAACTTTCGGTCGAGGCTACTGCTACCAAAGATCCTGCTCAAGGCGACATGACCGAGGTGAAGAAGATGTTAGATACCTTCCTCACCGAACAGAAGAAGCAAGCCAAGATCATCGAGGCAAATTCGAAGGAGCTGAAAGCTCTTTCGCGAAGAAAACGCGAAAGACCCGACACAACAAGGCTTAGGGCACGTGTTGACCCTCAACGCCTCGACTTCTCCGCACCTCGTACTACTCGGGAAAACCCGGACGATCTACCACCACCACCACCACGTCGGGAAACGGACAAGTCTCTCGAACGCGTCGTGGATATCTCCGACCAAGAAGAACCAGCTCCTACAAAGCGTGCACGCGCGGAAGATGCAGAAGGCGGCAGACAAGAACCACGCGCCTCTGACACTCAAAGCGCATCAGGCTCTTCCAAAACAGAGGCTGTGAAAGATACCTCGGAGTACACCAACTACTCTAGCGAAGAGCGATACAAGAAGGAGCAAGAGTGTAGAGCATTCACACGCTCTTACGCTGCAGAGCTCACTGCAGTAAAGGCTCAGATGGATCGGATAACCTCAGACCTAAAGCGTACCCAATCGCAGATACACCACGGAATAGGGAAGGCTCCTGCCATCGCTCAGGTACTAGAGAAATCAAGGAACACACCCTTCGACGAACGAATCGCAAGGACGAAAATCTCCGATCCCGGAAGAATCAAGTTACCAGTCTATGAAGGAACCACAGACCCTTCGGATCATCTGATGAAATTCGAAGTGGCCTTGGGAAGAGCAAACTTCAAGGAAGCGGAAAAGGACGTCGTCTACTGCAAGCTGTTAGTTGAAAGTCTCAAGGGGCCTGCCCTTCAATGGTTCTACAAGTTGGAGAAGAACTCAGTTCACACTTTTCTCCAGCTCTCCGAGTTGTTCGTGCAGCATTACAACATCTTCATGGAACGGAAGATCTACAAGTCGGAGCTATGGAATAACAAACAAGGCGAAACCGAGAGTCTTCGGTCTTTCATGACAAGGTTCAAGAACACACTTTCAAAGGTCGAAGGTATCAGCAACAAGGCAGCCTTAGAAGCCTTGCGAGGGGCACTTCGGTATCCATCTTCATTCTGGCAAGAGATGAGCCTGAACACGCCAACAACAATCCAAGACGCCCTCCACCGTACTGCTGACTTCGCTCGAACGGAGGAGGAAGTCCAAGCCAGGAAAAGCGGAAAGACCAAACAAGTAAGCGAACCAGCCAAAGTCGTTGTACCTAAGAAAAACAATCCCACCTACATCCAATACGAAGGAGGATCCGGAGGGGCTCACAACTATCAAGTAGAGTCATCAGGCCGCGGACGTGGAAGAGGCCGTGGGCGCGGTCGCGGTAGAGGAACCTGGAACAACACTTGGACCAGAGAGTCAAAGGACTATGACGAGAAGCTGTACTGCGATTTTCACAAAACAAGTGGACACTCTACCGCGAGATGTCGCGAGTTAGGTCGACAGCTCATAGCCAAACTCACAGAAGGCACCTTGAAGAACAACAACAGCCTATCAAACTTCAAGCCGGAGGAGAAAGCTCCTGCTGACGCCGAACAACAAGTGCATACTCTCAGACGCCACCGTCGCGATGATGGCATGGAAAACGGAGAACAACAAGAAGTTATCAACATGATAATGGGAGGCTCACAATATTGTGTTGACGACGAGACTGCGATCGAAGCTTATCAACGCCGCGCTGATGTCTGCGCAAACATATCAGCACCCGCAAAGCCAAGGCTTTCCAGCGACTCAATCACATTCGACGAGAAAGACACCGAGGGCCTCGATCAACCACATAACGATCCCTTGGTAATCAACCTAACTGTCTACGACTTCAACGTCGCTCGCGTTCTTATTGATACCTGAAGCTCGGTGGATGTCATCTTCAAGAAAACACTTGAGCGAATGAAGATCGATCAGTCCACAATCAAAGGGAGACCTAAACCCATAACAGGTTTCTCTGGCGAGACAACCATGACAATGGGGACAATTCGCCTTCCCATCCAAGCTGGCAACGTCAAGAAGATGGTCGATTTCACTATCTCTGATCATCCAGCGATCTACAACATGATAATGGGAACTCTTTGGCTCAATCATATGAGAGTTGTGCCTTCAACATACCACTTATGCCTCAAGTTCCCAACTCCCGTCGGTATAAAAACTATATGGGGGAATCAGAGGGATTCCCATACCTGTTTTCTTGTCGAGCATAAGATGCGAAACATCGAGAAAAAGAATGACGACTCTGAGCCTCAAGAGTCACGAAAAAGCGCAAGAACTAGCCCCGAGCAGGTCAAGAACCTGACCGACCTCTTTTAGCAATTACAGATTGCAAAAGGTCGCGAAGAAGAAGAGCGACCCACCTGCGAACCTGTAGTATCTGTATGCATTGACGAGCATCACCCCGAAAGATGTGTAGAGATCGGAGCAACGCTTGATGAAGACATTAAGAAGAAGCTCGTGGCTTTCCTCCAGAAGATCATCAACACCTTCGCCTGGGCGGCGGAAGACATGCCTGGGATATACATCAACGTGGCCAGCCATGAACTCAACGTCGATCCGACGTTCAAGCCAATAAAACAAAAAAGGAGGAAGCTCGGTCCCGACCGAGCAAAAGCGGTAAACGACGAGGTCGAAAAACTTATAGGCGTCGAATCAATCACCGAAGTCAAATACCCCGATTGGCTCGCCAACTCAGTCGTGGTAAAAAAAAGAACGGATCTGAACAAAGCGTGTCTGGAAGACAGCTTCCCTCTACCTCACATCGATCGTTTAGCGGAAGCAACAGCAGGAAATAAACTCTTGACATTCATGGATGCCTTCTCATGCTATAATCAGATTCTAATGCACCCTAAAGATAGAGAGAAGACTGCCTTCATCACCGACCGTGGAATCTACTGTTACAAGGTTATGCCATTCGGCCTAAAAAACGCTTGGGCAACATATCAATGGCTCGTGAACAAGATGTTTCAGGATCAGTTAGGCAAAACAATGGAGGTGTATATAGACAACATGCTCGTGAAATCCCTTGAGGAAGAAGACCACATCTCTCACTTGGAAGTATGCTTCGAACAGCTCAACCTTCACAACATGAAACTAAACCCCACGAAGTGCAGATTTGCGGTAACCTCCGGGGAATTCTTGGGGTACCTGGTCACTCATCATGGCATCGAAGAAAATCCGAAGCAGATCGATGTGCTCATCCAAATGACATCTCCAAGAAACAAGCGTGAGGTGCAGAGACTGGCTGGACGAGTCGCTGCGCTCAACTGTTTCATCTCGCGATCGACTGACAAGTGCCTACCTTTCTACGACACGCTGCGAGGTAACAAACAGTTCGAATGGTCAGACAAATGTGAAGATGCTTTCAGGCAGCTCAATGAATATTTGGCAACACCGCCTATCCTTGCTAAACCGGTAACTGGAGAACCTCTCTTTCTCTACATCGCCGTTTATGAAACAGCAGTCAGCGCGGTATTGGTACGAGAAGAGCGAGGCGAGCAAAAGCATATCTTCTACGTCAGCAAGACTCTAACCGATGCTGAAAAAAGATATCCTCAACTGGAAAAGTTAGCACTTTCCGTCATCATGGCATCACGAAAGCTAAGGCCCTACTTCCAATCTCATACTATCATAATTCTCAGCACCTTCCCTTTGTGCTCGGTTTTGCATAGTCCAAGTCAGTCTGGCAGGTTGGCTAAGTGGGCAATAGAACTCAGCGAGTATGACATCGAATACAAAGGGCGGACGTGCAACAAGTCACAAGTGTTGGCAGACTTCCTCATCGAACTCCCTGAGGATCAAACTCCAAAGGAGGTCCGACCAGGAATATGGGAATTACACGTTGATGGCTCGTCTTCGAAAAATGGGTCCGGAGTAGGAATATGCCTCGCATCACCGACAGGCGAGATCCTCGAACAATCTTTCCGTCTAGACTTCAGAGCCTCCAACAGCAAAGCGGAGTACGAAGCCCTTATCGCTGGTATGGGACTCGCTCAAGGGCTTAACATCGAGCACGTTCGTGCTTTCTGCGATTCACAACTAGTTACTAACCAGTTCAGCGGCGAGTATGCAACGAAGGACGATCGGATGGGAGCCTACGTAAAGATAGTCAAGGACCTTGCCTTGCCATTCAAAGAGTTTACGCTTACACGAATTCCTCGAGGGGAAAACGTTGACGCCGACGCATTAGCGAATCTAGCCTCCGCTTCAGCTCCACCAAAGGATCCAGCTTTGAAACGGATTATCCCCGTAGAGCTCATCGAATTTCCCAACATCCAACAAGAGACGACCCTCGCTGTTTCAACACGATCTCATATTGCAAAGCAAGAAAAAGCCATTGCTGAATCGCTCGAGACAAGTTCCAAAGACATTGAGATGACAAAAGCAGCGGAGGAAACAGAGCCCACGCATCTGCCGATCACAACCCCTATGGCTGGCACCGAGAAAGCCCCGGACACAGACAGCCTCTCACTAGAAAATCACGACCAAAACACGACTGTCCCAATGGAGACCGATGGAGAGCCTGAGTACAGATGCGATAAGCCCTGGATGGACCAAATTCGTGCTTACATCGTTAATGGAGAACTGCCTAGCAACAAGTGGGCAGCCCGCAAGGTACAGAAGCAAGCTGCTCGGTACGCTCTGTTAGACGGGAACATCTACAGATGGGGATTCTCTGGCCCTCTACTCACCTGCGTGGAAGGGCAAGAGGCCAGACAAGTTATGGAAGAAGTACACAGCGGATCTTGCGGCAATCACTCAGGGGGCAAAGCCTTAGCAATCAAGATCAAGTGACACAGCCATTTCTGGCCTACTATTGTAAACGATTGCGTGAAGTTTTCAGCCAAATGCGAGAGGTGTCAACGACATGCTACAAAGATTCATCAACCAACGGAGATGCTTTCCTCAGTCTCCACCCCTTACCCATTCATGAGATGGGCCATGGACATCGTTGGACCCCTGCACGCATCGAAACAGAAGCGTTTCTTACTTGCTCTAACAGACTATTTTTCGAAGTGGGTAGAAGCGGAGGCCTACGCAAGTATCAAGGACGCCCAAGTTGAAAGTTTCGTCTGGAGAAACATCATATGCCGTCACGGACTTCCATTCGAAATTGTTACTGACAACGGTTCCTAGTTCATCTCCAACAGGTTTGAGACCTTCTGTGTAAAGTGGAAGATTCGACTTAGCAAGTCTACTCCTCGTCATCCTCAAGGTAACGGTCAGGCAGAAGCAATCAACAAAACGATTCTCGATGGCCTTAAGAAACGCTTAGATGTGAAGAAGGGACGTTGGGCAAACGAGTTAGATGGCGTTTTATGGTCCCACCGCACTACTCCTCGACGTGCAACAGGCGAAACTCCTTTTGCACTTGTCTATGGCACCGAATGTGTCATACCCTCCGAGGTCACTTCTCCAGAACCACGACGTTATCTCTTACCGGAACATGAAGATCTCAACGATTCGCTCATGTTCGATGAATTGGACTTCCTTAACAAGAGACGTGGTCAAGCACTCATCAGGATTGCCAACTATCAAAATGCGGCCGCACGGTACTACAACTCCAGAGTTCGAATAAGACGTTTTCGCGAAGGCGACTTGGTTTTGCGCGAAGTTTTCCAAAACACAACAGATCGAAACGCGGGGAAACATTGGACCTAACTGGGAAGGACCTTACAGAGTCACCACCGTTGTCCGTCCTGGCGTCTATGAGCTCGCCACCATGGCCGGCACGCCAATTCTAAGGCTTTTGAAGAGGTGCTATCATTAGTCTTCTTCTAAGGCTTTTGCCTTGAACTACGAGGTGACTTGATCCCTGCAAAGGGTACGTAGGCAGCTTGTCTTCGGACGAGTTCAGTTGCCCTCCTCCATCAAAAAGGGGGGAGTGGGGTATGTATACTCATATACTCCCATTTTTTATCAAGCTCTTTGCTTCAAGTAGCAAGCATTTGACGCAAGTCTCATGGACTTCATCTATTACATCCTCTATGGATTATTCGAAGCCTTTTTAAGCAAGTTCAACCCACTGTTGTTGCTGCTGGCCACAGCAACAATGTGTGAACCTGAACGCATTGACATCCTCCACGGATCCTAGCGCGCTATATAAGTCATAACGATCGGTTTCGGGGCTTTCGTCTCCAACTGATTCTAATGTTCAGTTCCTGGGCTTTTGACCCCGGACGTTCATTCAAAAACCCAACAGCACAGTTGGTAGAAAGCAGCTGCCAATGATTACTTAGGTTTATACACCGAATAATCATTCAAAAAACCCAAGAACACGTTGGTCAAGTCAAAAGGCGTGATCACTTCTGAATAGACGTGTTCGGAAAGCATCGCCATTTTGGAAAACCCAACAACAATGTTGGTTTAAGCCGATCGCTTCTAGTCTCGGCTAAGATCTTCTGAAAATAACTTGTCTGAGCCGTCTTCACGGAACCAAGCAAGCCTCTAAGGCTGAACATCATGAGATCACCAAACCAGAGATTGACAAAGCTCAACCATTCCGTAGAAAAACGAGGATAAGATAACATGTTATAAAAGTCTCATACATAGGTCATCTTACATCAAGACACGATGCAAGACAAAACACACTTAAACTAAAACAGAAGCAAAGACATTGCCACAAGGGCAGTTTTTGGGAAAAGAAAGCAAAGCTGAAAACCAAAAGAACAAGAGACAACTCATCCTGCGAAGCCCTAGTCGTCAATGTTGACATACTCATCATCATCGTGATTCACCCCAAGCTCATCCGTCATCGATCCATCAAAAGCCTGGACACCCACATCCGCGGCCAAAGTTTCAAGTGACACATTGTCCCGAGCAGTACCTGATGAGTCATAAGAGATAGGCGATATGACCAAGTCAGAGTCTAATCCAGTAAAAAGACTGTCAAACTCCACATCACCGCCAGCAACGTTTGGCAGCCAAGCCTCAGCTTTGGCTGCCTCGGCGTCAAAAGAGTCAGGGGTCTCGCGAAGGATTCGAGCAAATTCAATGTTTACCTCGACTTGAGAAAGCTGCACTAGCTTCTTCTTTGGATTCCCGCCCAGGGCCTTGATCTTTCCTTTGGCACGGTCTATCTTGCCTTGAAACTTGGTAGCAAAAGTGCGCATTGCAGCCTTAGTCGCACGCTTGATCCTGGAAGTTATGCCGGTCTTCTCATCGGTTAATTGCCGCTGGAGTATTGATGCCTTGGCACTTTCCTCAACAGCGCGCTCTTCCGCTTCATCGCACCTCTGCTGATACGCCTGCAACTCGGATTCCACACTCTTCCTATGATCCATTTCGATTCCTAGTCGAGTATGGGCATCTGAGCACGATTTCCTGGAAACCTCTCCACGATGGTAAAGCTTCCTATCTAATCTGTTCGCGGCGGCGAAATGCTGAGGAACCAAAGCTAAAATACTTAAACACTTAGAAAAATTTCCTTTAAAGATTTCTAAAACAATAAGGAGAAAGAGTGTTACTGGCGTACCCTGGATCCATGGCGAGACATCAACCCGAAGTCGGGATCTGCGACTAGCGCCGCGGAAGAGGCCCTTCATGACCATAGTATTGGATGTTCGCAAACCACGCGGCCGTCTTCGAGTCATCAATCACACTCTCTGAAATCCCATCGGTAAGAACCGCATGAACTGGGCTATGAACCTGGCCAACGCTTGAACTCCGATGAGTTCTCTTTTTCTTCTGCTTCGCGCTGAGAGACTCCTCGTCTTGCTCGAGAGCAGTACCTGAAGCGGAAGCCCCTGCACCAGAGGAAGGGATGATTCCGTCAGAAGTAGGGACCCTCGGAGGTTTCTTTGAGCACCTGCTTTTCTTCAGTTTCTCCTAGGAACCTCGGAGACCTCATCGCTAACAATCGGCTGGTCTTGGATTTCACCTCCTTGCCCTCCAGCAGGGTTCACTTCAACGTCAGCCGCCAAATTCTCAGCCTGGGCGCACTCCTGAGCTGCCATTTCCTCACGAAAAGACAAGTATCCCATCGCTCGTTTGACTCTTTGAAAGTGAAAAGTCCTCTCCCAAAAACAAAGATGCTCCTCAAATCTAACCGCAGAAAGGAAATCAGTGAACAAACTGTCTAGGCAGGTTGGGAACCCGGACGGGCCTGCAAGAAACATAAACAAAGATCAAGGTTAGGATTTAAGCGTTTACTAAAAGCGAAGATACCAAGCAGAAGGAAAGTCCTGAACTAAGACGAAAAACGACTAGCTACCACGATATCTCCATCGCGTAACTACTTTCTCAAGCCATTGGTCACCCACAGACGCTTCTGAAATCTTGACATAGAAGAAGTAGTTGATCCAATGCCTGTCTTCGGTAAGATGGTCGTCAATAACCAGACAACAAGTCTGAGCTCCGATAGCAACGATCATATCATTCCCAACCATGCCCCTGCTACCAATCTTCAAATGATTCAGGTAATGATAGACGGTGACTTCTTGATGACATTCTCTGCCACAAACCAGTATTCCTACCAAGTATCGAATACCTCGAGGCGTCGCTTGAGCGAGAGTTATCTTGTGTCTCCAGATAGGAAAAGTGAGAAAGCATTCCTCGATAGAGTTTTCGTACATGGTGAAATGACCAGGGGGAGGATCGTCAGCCCGATCGGAGGATCCTGGGATAACAAACTCGACTTCATCGGGAATTTCGAACTCACTCCTTAGTTTGTCCAACGACACCGCTGAGCATAGAGTGGAACCTGGGGGATCGGGATTCCCTTGCTTCTTATATTTCATTCCTTGTCGTTCTCGACGTGCTTTTTTCTCTTTGAAGAAGACACGGAGGAATTCTTTCTCTTGCTCTTGAGTCAAGATCGCTTCCGCAGGCCACTCGTATCCTTCAGACTTGATTACGAAAGGAATTTTGTCGAACTCTGGCAAAACTGGGTAGGGTTCCATCCCGTTTCCACTGCGCCGAAAAAAAAAAACGGTTCGAGACCCGGTTCGGCGAAATCCGACTCAAACACTTGCTTCGGCGAAAACCAGTTCAAAACCTGGTTCGGCCAAAACCCGTTAAAAAAAAACAGATCTTCTTCGGCAAAAACTCTCCGTCCCTCCGCCTTCGGTAAAAAACGCCTCGGCGAAAACGGCTCGGAACAAACGGCTCGGCCAAATTTTTCGCTCCTCAGTAAAACTGATCGCTGGCAAAGAGATCCTCCCGTGACCTCCTCGGCGAAACCGGTCCACTTCGATAAACCGGTCCGTTCTAGTTGATCGGTGAAATCTTACCGCGGGACAGCCGAACCGCGCATGACCTCTTCGGCGAACTGGTCCGGATGGGTAGCTCGGCAAGAGCAAACCGATTTTTCGCCGACTCGGACGCTCCTCGGCGGAACCGGTCCGGTCGTCCTTTGGCAAAAACGGTCCTCGGCGAAATCTTCCCCGAGACCAAGACCGGGACTCTCCCGACGAGTTTGCCTCTCAGCCAAATGAGTATCGAACCAAAAATAAAAAAATCACAATTGCAAAGTTAAGAGATAAGGAGAGGAGAGAGAGTACCTGGAGAGAGAAAGGATGAGTGAATGATGGAGTAAAAGTGAGAAGAGAAAATTGGTTTTATCGAAGAAACTGTTCTACCTCGGGAAGCATGAAAGCCAGTACATTTCAAGAATCTCAGTGTCTTCAATTCTCGGAAACACAGGAAATATTCATCAGATAGAACGGGACCCGGGTCGAAGCATCACATCAGTCTCTTAAGAACATTTACCCTAGTGAAATTTTTTGACTATTGTTCTCTTTACTTGGACCACTTACCGCCCCGCTACTATTATCATACTAATGGGCTGGGGGCTAACTGTTGGGGTCGGAAGTCCCTCCCCCGAGAACAACGGTCGGTAATGATAAAAGCGCTGGGATATGGTTTGATTCGTCAAGCAGACGAATTAGCCAAGCAGCCAAATAAGCTATCGCTGCCAATTTGAGAGGTAGACCAAATTTAGCCTAGTCGGGAAGAGTTTAGCCAAACCATGGAAATTGGCCGAGCTGTCCAGCTCAGTTTGGTCAAAGCCGCCCAATCCAGTTTAGCCGAACCGCTCAGCCAAGTTTTGCCGAACCGCTCAGCCAAGTTTGGCCGAGCTCCAAGTCCGGTTCGGCCAAACAAGCCGAATCTGCTAAACTGCCTAGGCGAAATCTGCCAGCCAAACCGCCTAGGTGAAATCTGCTAACCAAAATGCCTTGCAGGTTTTGGGCTCAACGGGATCAACTACATTTCGTCGAAGAGAGTCTTTTCTGAAGAGTTGTTAGTCGCTAAGCGTGGCAAATCCATCAGGCCCACAAGTCCAGAACCAACCTAGCCCATCGGGAGAAGCCCACAAAGGCAACCGCCCTCAGAAAAGAGAGATCATCGGCGAAATAGGAAAACTTCCGGACTCTTCGACAAGATCAACTCAATAAGGAAAAAGTCCCGAAGAATTAGGATAGTTTCCTTTATCTCGTTGTAACCTTAAACCGACCTAGTCAAGTATATATATCGATGTACATCCATTGAAAAAGGGATCCGCAACTTTATTCACAAAAGCAATTACAAACCCTATTTTTCTTTGCTCATCATTTTCTACTTCGTAGCTTATCGCAGAAATCTCGACTTCCTCTCGAAACCCTTACAAATCTAATTGTGCGATTTCCGGCATCCACACGTATGATGTGTCACTGAAGCAAAATTTTAACCTTAAAGCTGTTTTGTTGTGGACGATAAGTGATTTTCCGGCATATGGGATGTTATCGGGATGGACGACGCATGGGAAATTATCATGTCTGGTTTGTATGGATGAAATAAATGCATTTCAATTGAAAGCTGGGAGGAAGACTTGTTGGTTTGACTGTCACCGAAGATTTTTGTCTGCACAACATCCTTTACGGAAGAACAAAGTTAATTTTTTGAAGGGGAAGACCGTAATGAACGAGGACCCACCAACATTGTTAACTCAAGAACAGGTTCTCCACCGTATCCGGTATGCGAAAGCGCCAAGAACATCTGATTGTGGTGGAAATGGACATCACATCAAACCGGTCGGCTACAGAGATTGGCAGAACTGGCATAAAGAAAGCATTTTTTTGGAGCTACCGTACTGGTGTGACCTGGATCTACGACACTGTCTTGATGTGATGCACATCGAGAAGAATTTTTTCGATAACATCATGTATACCCTTATGAATGTTAAAGATAGATCAAAAGACACCGTCAAAGCAAGACTAGATCTTGAAAAATTGTGTGCGCGGAAAGAATTGCATGTTGATGATCATGGCAACGCCCCATTCCCAATTTGGAGATTGAGTTCAAAAGCAAAAGATGTCTTACTACAATGGGTGAAAAATGAAGTAAAATTTTCAGATGGGTACGTAGCTGACTTAGCAAGCTGTGCAGACATTAGTAGAGGAAAATTTTCTGGAATGAAAAGTCACGACTGCCATGTCTTTATGGAACGCTTGCTTCCATTTGTATTTGCAGAACTTCTCCCTCCAAAAGTGCACCAAGCATTATCAGGAATATGTAGAGATATAAAAATTGTCATTTCATCATGTTATTATTTTAGCTTTTTAAAACGTACTTACACATCGATTATTTGCAGGAATTGGTGCATTTCTCCGTGATCTAAGCAGCAGATCGTTGGATATAAGTCGTGTCCTACTTTTGAAGGAGAACATTGTGATGATACTTTGTAACTTGGAAAAAATCTTCCCGCCTTCTATTTTTGATGTGATGGAGCACCTACCCATACACTTGTCATACAAAGCCGAGCTTGGTGGTCCTGTGCAATATAGGTGGATGTACCCGTTTGAAAGGTTTTCTAAACATTTGAAAGGTAAAGCGAAGAACAAAAGATATCCAGCTGGATCGATCATTGAATCGTACATTAATGATGAGATTTCTTATTTCTCACAACACTACTTTGCCCCTCATATTTCTACAGCTAGCAAAAGAAGGTAATAGTCGTGTTATTTACAAGCGTGTATGTTTGTTGCTTTTTAAAAAGTAAGAAGAATTGTTATTAATTATCGGTATGATGAAGGTGAAGTACCCATCTACGATTGTGAAGTACAATATATATTTACTGAAGCAGGTCGTCCTAGTGGAATACGTACAGAATCTTGTTAACGGAGAATGATTACAAGTACGCACATTCATTCGTTTTGCGTAATTGTGAATATTTCCGACCGCTTGAAAGGTAACTTAACTGCTAGGATCATTATTAAATTAACTATATGAATTGTAAATATTTTTCACCAATTTATTCATAATCAAGTCTTTCGTAAAACATACAGTTTTGTGGATGCACAAATTCGAATTGAAAATCCTCGTCTTACTGATGTTGAAGTCACAGAAAAAAGAGATGAGAAATTTCATATATGGGTCCGTCAATATGTATGTATTCATCATAACTTGTTTCGCTCATAAATATATTGTTTCGCTCATCATAAATATATTGTTTCGCTCAACGAAGTAATATTTTTACCTTTCTATGTATATATAGGTTGAAGCAATGAAAAGTCAAGAAATTTTCCCAAGTGGGTTCGCGATATAGCAAACGGTCTTGAAGGCAAGATTAGGTCATGGCCTATGTATTTTACAAGAGGGTATTTGTTTCATACAAAGGCCTATGGAAAAAACAAAAAAAAAAATGAATTATGGGATTTGTGTGCGAGGAAAAAATTATTCTGAAGCGGCCGGTGAGGATGATTTCTATGGGACCTTTAAGAAAATTATTGAGATCCAATATCCAGGATATTTGAATTTGAAAATTGTACTTTTCTACTGCAAATGGTATGACCCTACACCCGGGAAAGGAACTCGAACGAGCGCGGGAGGCATTATCGACGTGCTACAATCCGGGAAATATATAGCAAACTCATACGATCCATACGTATTAGGTATGAATTTCTCATCACCAACAAGACGGTATACATTATTGTTCTTATTATTTCTTATAATTGAACTAATTTTAATTATACGGCAGCATCTCAAGCAGATCAAGTATGTTTTTTGCCATACCCAAATCCTAAACGTCCTCAAAAAGTTTGGCTATCAGTATTAAAAGTTAATCCAAGGAATCGTGTTCAAGGAAAATTTAAGGACACTGAGCTTGTCATTTTGCAACAAACTGAGGATGATGCAGTAACGGAGACGGTCGAAGACATCAACGTTGATGGTCTAGTTGATGGAAATCATCCAATGGAGTACATCGATTTTGAAATTGCAGATTGCGATCCAATGGATGAATTTCGATGGAATTTATCCTCTTCAGAAGAAGACGTAGACGACAACGAAAAATGAAGAAATTTAAATCACATTTCATATATAGTAGTAATGTATGTAAAATATGTATGTTGTAATTGTGTGAAAATTATTTTTATCAGAATTTTTAATTCGGGAGCGTGTGTATATATATTTGTTATTCTGATAAAATAACGAATGCCTTCAGTGGCCCAATGGTTTCACATCTCATACACTTCATGTAGACCCGAGTTCGAGCCTAGGTATAACCACATTTTTTTAAAATGTTACGAAAATGCTATTTTTGGCAGCGTCTATATATACATGTTATTCTGATAAACAAACGAATGCCTTCAGTGACCCAACGGTTTCGTATCCCATATAGTTCATATGCACCCGATTTCGAGCCTAGGTAGAACCACAATTTTTTATTGACGCTTTTCCAACTTCTTCTAAGAATTTTGCAAAATTATACAACATTGTTGAATTAAATATAGTATATTACCCTATATTTACATTTTCGTAAAACACAAAAGTCATAAGAAGTTTGAAAATCGAGAAATTACATAGTCAAGTGAAATTGACAATTCATGTTGGTAGGTTGCATATATTAACCAAAGTTTAATGTAATTTTTGGTAAAGTGTGTGATTTTCTTTAGATAAACTTTATTAGTACTAATATCATGCAAAAAAACAATTAAATGGATAAGACTACATCAGAACTTCAATTAGAAATTCGAAAAGATCAATCTATAGGTAAAAATTGTTTAGGGTATGGGTCTTTTTCGTCGCAAATATGTCACAAAGCGTTACAAATAAGTGACTCTTTAGCCATGCTGTTTTGGCTCCAACCAAAAAAATTTGGGCTAGAACCCGGGAAACTTTTGGACCTTTTACGCGGGCTAGTCTGGCCCACAAATAAAATATTAGCGACGCTTTTGTGACTCTTGACCTAGATATATATATACTAAAAATCCCCAAATTAGAAACCCTAATCGATACTTTCGCCTCTCTCTCTCTCTCTCTCTGTCTCTCGAATCGAACAGAATCCTTAATCGATTCTTCATCGGTTCTTCATCTCTCTCTCTCTCGATCATTCTATCTCTTTTTCTCTCGATTCTCTGTCGATTCCATCAGAAAACCTAATCGATTCCATCAGAAAACCCTAATCGATTCTTTCTCTAATATCTTACAGTTCCCACTGGGTCTCTTACTCGGTTATTCATCTCTCTCTCTCTATAATTCTGTCCCTCTTTCTCTCGATTCGACGAATCGAAATGGTTGTTACGAGTAGAGGAGGTCGTGGAGGTTCACAAGGGCGAGGCCGTGGTGGAAGAGCAACGACTGGTGATGGTCGTGTAAACCGAACCGGCGATCCCGGTAAACAAACCGTCGAATCAGGTTCTCGTGTGAAACCAACCGTAGGTCGTACTGATGGTGTGAGCGGACCCAGCGGTCCTACTGTTGCTCTCACTAAACGCACCAAAGTTGCTCTTGGTGGTGTGAAACGAACCGGCGGTGATGCTTCAACATCACGTGCACCACCACCTGTCACTAGGCGAGAGGGTAAGGGTAGAGCCGGCGGTCTTGATACGCTTGCAGCGGTTATCGAAGATGTTACAACTACAAGTCAACCAGAGATAGACATCGCCGGAGAGGTTCCTGCCAGACAGAGCGGTCATACACCACCGCAACGAGCTAGGTCAACCGGTGGTAGTTCTTCTTACTCCTCCAACCCGACAGGTCGTTCTCCACCAGTTGTTAGTAGATCTCCTGACTCTCAGGCGACCGTCTCAGTTTCTCGAACCAAGTCTGTTCCTCAGAAGTTCCAAGATACGACTAATATGCTTCTGTTTGCTCAACTAACGTCTCGAGCTACATCCGGTCACCACCTCTCTAACATCAACCTGAATGACCAACCACGACACCAAGCCTCTCAGTCTCGCCAAATAAAAGAAGAGTTTGAGAATGAAGATGAGGAAGATGCGGATGATTTCGGAGATGGTGAACCGTACCAAGCTGAAGAATTCGATGGTTATCACAAACCTGAAGGGCTAGACGACGAGCAGCTCTTGGAAAACATCTTGGCTCTTCCAGGAAGACAGCGACCACCCCTCCTCAGTGAGGTTCCTATCCGAGATACCTTCTGGTAAGTTTTCCTTGAATTTCTCATATGGTTTAGTTAACTAGTAGGACTGGAATTTTCATTTGGTTTAGTTTTTCTTGAATTTTGTTTGAACCATTGTATTTGCCTTTGTATAAGTGTGTATGTTTGTGTTCATGTACTAGGTTTACTCGGAACAATGGACTATTGACCCGTTGCATTGCTGGGATCTTTCGTCGAAAGTTTGATGGCCCATACTACAGTTGGGGTGTCACTCCAATAGATAAACAAGAACTATATTTCTGAACGTTTGCGGTAATGTTTCACTCTCTTCCTTGTTTCTGTTTTCAGTTTTTTTACATGTTTTATTCAAATTTTAACTGAGGTTTTCTACTGTGTAGCGGAAATACAATTGGGATATAGGGATCACGGAGCTTGTTAGGGCTAACTTCAACATGATTGCTACGAAACGGATGCGAGGAATAGTGAGTCAGGTTAAGAAGAAGGGTGTTAGGCCAATTTGGATTGGTACCAAGCTTTGGGTACATATGTGCAACTATTAGTAAACTCCAGAAGCAATCACTAAGAGCAATACTGCTTCAAACTCCCGTACCTCTACTCGTGGTGTACTTGGCATCTACAAACACGTCTCTGGCCAAACATCTCACTTGACTGTTGAGCAACAAATGGTAATACGTTTCTCTTTTTGTATTTTGTACTTAATTAATTACCTTTTTGCTTACTTCTATTTCGACAAAAGGAAGAACTAGGGAGACCTGTCTCCTTTGAAGAAGTCTTTGTTAGGACGCATACATCGGCGGATGGAACGTTTGTTGATCTAAAAGCGAAGCAAATCTCTTATGCGTATGAGAAGCAACTGGCAAAGGTTATGGAACAGGACCCATGCGCTGGAGTAGAGGACCCTGACTAATCCTCTGAGCTTTCCACTCACCGCAACCTCACCGTTGACAGGAAGAATCAAATTTTCCTTAAGGTTAGCAATCCTTTCTCTCCTTGTTTCCTCTCCTGCTTTCTTTTTCAGTTTGTGTCTTTATTTCTGTTGAGAATCTGGAATTGTGTATATAGTAAACCATTCACTTCTTCATACTTGGCTTTCAGATTCTTACATCCAATGTGTTGATTGTTGTTGCAGTGTATTGAGTTCGATCAAAAAGGCAACCCTTTTGGAATTGGTGGTCTGTCTCAGACCTTCAACAAAGGGAATAGGAAGGTACAGTATGCAACCTCATCCTCTGCTGCGGTTGACCTAGAAGAGCTCCAGGAAGAGATGAAATCTGCTCGTCAGAAGATAGCTGAACACGATGAGGAAATTAGGCGACGTGATGAGGAGAACAAGAAGCGAGATGAGGAGAACCAGAAGCGAGATGAGGAGAATAGGCGACGTGACGCTGAACTGCTTGAGCTAAGGCAAAGTCATTCCCGGGTCTCTGAAATGGAGAAGCTCCTCTCCTTTTTGAAGAAAGACGATCCGCGAATCGCTGCATACCTCGACGCTGCAAATGATACCAACACTTGAAAGGTTTCTTTCTTTTGTTTCTCAAACTCTCTGCCTTGTCTAAACAATGAACTTAACTTTTTCTACTTTATAACTAACGGCTTAATGTAATGCAAACCTTCTTGTATAATCTACTTTGCTTTTTGTTTCTTATGTAATGCAAAACTCATTACTTTTAATTTTTGATTTCGTTTGCGATTTGTTTGTACAGATATAGGTTGTTTTTACTTACAATTTAGTAGCAAATTTGCAACACATAACTGACCAACTATAGCTAAAGAGACACAAAGTTGTGGCTAATTAGTGACTCTTTAGTGACTCTTTGGTGACACTTTAGTGACACCTAAATCAAGAGTTGCTAAGGAGTGGCTAATTAGTGACTCTTTAGTGACTCTTTGGTGACACTTTAGTGACACCTAAATCAAAAGTCGCTAAGGAGTGGCTAATTTGTGACTCTTTACTCACTCTTTAGTGACACTAAATAGTCATTCCCGACAACACAAGTAGTCTCAGATACGTCGCATATGTACGACGATAAAGACGTCACAAATTTGTCGCCTAATAACGACGGTTAAATCAGTCACTAAGTTGTCGCAAACTAAGGTGTCACTGATTCGTTGCTAATTAGCAACTACAATTTCATCTCAAAGAAGTCACATATTTACAACAACCAAAAGGTGTCACTGATTCGTCGCTAATTAGCGAGTACAGATTTCGTCTCAAAGTAGTCACAAATTTACGACAACCTCTACGTGTCATAAATTCGTCGCTAATTTGCCACGCTTTTGCGACGCTAAAAATTAGCGACGAAGATTTTGCGACGCCTTAATTGCGTCACAAAGTAGTGGCTAATGACTCATTTGTGACGCTTTTGTGACGCTTTTCGGAGTCGCTAATGATATGTTTTCTTGTAGTGTTACTGCCTTTAGAAGATGTAGTGTCCACAATGGTTTTGTCAAAACGATGGCAGTTTCTTTGGATGTTTGTGCCAAGATTCGAATACGATGATAGTCTCTATCAAGACCTTGAGTATGAAAAGTTTTCGTGCTTTGTAGACAGGTCTTTGCTTTTGCAAGAGGCTCCAACTCTAAAGACTTTGCATTTCATACTTGGTCATGAAAAGTCTAGTGTTGTAGATATTGGAGTATGGACTAGAACTACAATTCATCACTGTGTTCGTGAGCTGATTATCGAGATTGCCAATTGTACTCGTATGACTCTAGACATACTTCCAAAGAGCGTGTATTCAGGGTGTCGAATTCTTGTGAAATTGAAACTAGATAACGCCATCCTTCCGGAGTTTTCTTCCCTTGTTTCTTTCCCCTCCCTCAAAAGCTTGACCCTATTATCCGTGATGTATCCTGGTGATGAATTTGTCAAGAGGTTTTTATCCAACTGTCCTGTTCTTGAGAACTTGGATGTGGAACAATGTCAAGATGACAATGTTACTATTTTCACTGTTATAGTGCCTTCTCTAAAGAATTTAGTCTTGCATACAACAATAGACAGAGTTGGAAGCGATGCTCATGGGTTTGTGATAGATGTTCCTTTGTTGGAATGCTTGGAAATTTCTGATCATAATGGTGGGTTTTGTGTTATCGAGAATAATATGCCTAAGATTGAAACCGCAAGTGTTGACGTCACTTACATTCTTCCTGGGAAGATTCTGGCTTCTATTACTTCAGCCAAGCGTCTCTATCTATGTCTATCAATCTCAAAGGTATGATTCTTTGATAACAGAAGGCTGTTGTTACTTGTTTCTATCGTTATACCGTATGCATTCTTGTTTTTCTCTTCGAAATCAGCTTTTAAACGATAATGATAACAATAATGGGTCTCTTGTGACCAAATATGTTGTTGCTACATTCTTAGTGTATTCATGGTCTCTTCTTTACAGGATGCATATCCTGCTGGTAGTGTCTTTAACGGTCTTGTACGTTTAGAGCTGTGCACATGTGAAACAGAGTGGTTGAATCTACTTATGTGTCTGCTCAGAGATCTCCTGAAATTACGAGCTCTCAAACTTGAACTGGTACATATATATAGATTTCAATACAAATTGTTCAGTTTTCTTGATTAATATCTATATATATATATATATATATATATGTTGATCTATCTATCCCGTCAATTTGTATCAGTACCATCCCATTAGGACAGATCGACTAAGCCCGTGCTGGAGTGAACCGAGTTCAGTCCCTGAATGTGTGATATCGAATCTTGAAAGTCTCGAATGGGTAAAATATGAAGGAACACAAGAAGAGAAAGAAGTAGCTGCATTCATCTTAAGATGCGGAGGCTGTTTGAAGAAGGTAACTATCTCCTCTAACTCTACCGACCCAAACAAGAAACTTGAGATGATCAAGGAGTTGTCATCGTCGCCTAGGTGCTCCCCTACCTGTCGACTTATATTCGACTGACATTCTGTTGGTGTCTTTGATGTGATTCTCTAAATGTTTGAAATTATTGTACCTCTTGAAATTTCATATGTTCTTGCTCTCTCTACTTAAAAGGAAGAAGCATATGGAAGAACTATTGTTGCGTTAATCATCTAGTAGGATTAATAAACTTCAATAAATTTTGACGGCTAGTTGTAGAGATGTCAATATGGGCTATATTCCGCGGGTTAGGCTCAAGTAAGACCGCTAGCGGGCGGGTTTGGACATATGTTTAGAATCAGCAATCTGCGACGAGTTAACCCGTTTGGGTTGGGAAAAAATTGGACCCACTACGAGTTAGGCCATTTGGACACGGGTTGGCCCGTTTAATCGGATCTCGTTTTCTTAGTTTTATACAAATAAATCAAACAATTTTGTCCGAATGTCTCCACAAATCACGGCTTATGGATCATGTCTAGGATGAAAAATTTGATGGTAAGATGAGACATTACCATCTTTTCAATTCATTATAGATGACGAAGTTGAAAACGACGATGGAGGCGATGACGATGACAAAGCGATGACAAATTTGATGACGAAGGCGATGACGAGGACGATTACGAAGATGAGAGTTCATGAAAAATCATGTTTTGTTTTTTTTTAAATGTTTTTTTGAAATCAGTTTAAATTATATTTTTGAATTTTTATAAAAAAAAATTGAGATTATTGAATTTTAGTTTCAAATTAAAGATTTTGATTTAGTTTGTATAAACAACTTTAAGTTTGATATATTGATGTGCTATTGCTGTTTTTGGTTTAATTTAGATTAAATAACATATAAAACATATCGAAGACAATGTTGTAATACTATGACAAATCAGAAGATGGTTGAGTACTTTAAACTTACCAAGTTATATTTTTGAATTCAAGTTACGTGTATATTACATTATATATAAACCACATAAAAACGTGTTTTTTTTTTATATAATCAAATAAACACGACGTTGTATAGTTTAGTTAAAGTCATCACATGTTATAGAGTATCAAATATGTGCGGATATGAAATAATTTAAATTGGTATGTCCGATTAACATCGCTAGTTGCTAATATTGTTTGAAGAAAATGAGTCGGGAAGTCATTCTAAGTTTTTGATCTCAGTCCCCTTTAAAATGTCTCTCTCATAAGTCGTCCACTTGCTAATGACAAATGTTAATATTATAGAACTAAATATAATATATAACTCGCGGGTTGACCCGTTGACCCGATAAATTATGCGGGTTACCCTTGGACATACTTTCAAAAACCACAATCCGCGATGGATAACCTGCATAGGTTAAAGAAAGTTGAAACCGCGATGGGTTGGACTATTTGGGCGCGGGTTACTCCATCTGAAATCTCTAGCTAGTTGGTAACAATTTTGGTTGATTTTAAAATAGGAGGACTAATAGGACAACGTTTTTTGTAGGTCGTTTTATGTTAGGGTCAATTAGCTGAATAACTAAAGCTATGTAATGAAAAAAATATAATGTCTAACCAAAGCTATAATTTTGTGGTCGATTTGACCTCTCGCACGTGGAGACTTCGTAAGCATGTGACAAAGGATGTGATGTTATTACAAATCTTCTTTCACATACCTAGGGCTGGACATTCGGATATCCGATCGGGTTTAGGTGGTATTTCAGTTTTTTAGGTACTTTGGTAATGGGGTTTAGTACCATATCGGGTATTTTATAAATTCGGGTCGGGTTCAGATAGAATGACTTCGGGTTCGGTTATATCCGATGTGCAATATATTTAAAAATATACTTCAAATATGAATTTGATCAGAACTCAAATTGATCAAAAATTTCAAAACAAAAATTCAAATGAACATAGCTATCAAAAAAGAAATTCGATTTTATTAGTTTTTACATGAATTATCCAAAAATACCCGAAAAAATATCAAAAACAAAATTTTAAAAATTCAAATAGCGTTGATAAATTCGTTATTTTTATCCGAATATAATTCATACTATTCAAAATTAACCAAAAGTTATAGAAATTATCTAAAATACATGAACATATCTAACCTTACATCCAACTATCTTTGGTTTAATTTATATTTGTGTTAGTTCGGATATCTGTTCGGTTATCGGTTCGGTCCGGATTCGGGTTCGGATTTTCGGAGTTAGGAACATAGAACCCGATCGGGTATTTTATAAGTTCGGATCGGGTAATTTGGGTCGGGTTCGGTTCGGTAATTTGGATCGGGTTTGGTTTGGTAATTCGGTTTTGGATTTTTTGCCCACCCCTACGCACACCTATCTCATGTTCTCAAATATTAAAATCTGATTTTGTCCTTCGCATATTTTCCAGAAATTTCTTTGTTGGTGCTAGAGGAAGTTGTGGAATCGGTAGACAGAGATTTGAAGGGACAATTTGATGATTTGGTGTTAGAATAAGTTGTGGAATTGGCTTTGCTTTGTACACAGCCACATCCGAATCTAAGACCAAGGATGTCTGAAATCTTGAAGGTTTTAGAAGGTTTAGTAATGGAACAGTCTGGTTATGAACAGACACAAAATGGGTATGAAGCTAGAGGTCCAAGGGTTTCTAGTAATTACAGTAATGGTCATGAAGAGAATTCGTTTATAATTGAAGCTATTGAGCTCTCTGGACTAAGATGAGACTTTAAACTTACTATGAAATTTTGTTCACTAGTGCTATTTGTTTTCTCGTAGTGAAGCTGTCATGTCAAGTTGTCTTAAAATTGGTGCTTTAGCTACTTAACAATGATATTTGATTTGCTGTTATTGAATGACCACCATAAAGTTTAATATTTAAAGTATGCCTGATTGCTAATTTATAATTATACAAGCACATCTTTTTTCGATTAAAAAAGACTTTTTGAGTGCAGAGAGATAAGCTATTGAAAGGAGCCTTAGCTTTAACATTTTGGATCGAACTTTTTTTTCTTCTTCTACTTCTTCTTGTTCCTCATCTTCTTCGAATCTCAGAAGACTTTTGAGCGGAGACACAAAGAAGACTTGAAAAAAGCGTTTGAGATTTAACTTTTCTTCTTCTTCTTTCCAATATCGACCATGGACTCAAATGAGGGAGTGTTACTACCATGGATCCATGAGCATTTGATGGTGCCTTGGAATGATCTCAGGAAAGGTGATTGTTGTGGAGGCTTTGAAACTATTTCTGATGGTTACTACTGCGAAAACTGTAAGTTTTTTGTCCACAAGAAATGTAGCGAGTTCTCCCAATATATCGAACACCCATCTCACCCTGGTCACACACTCGGGCTTCGAATTCATCCAAATAATAGTTGCAGTTTATGTGGAAAAGAACTCGAAAATCTATTCTACTGTTGTGAGATATGTGACTTCAACATGGATCTATATTGTACCAAGTACCCACCACCAAAGTTTATCGAAGTTTCCAAGACGCATCAACATGAGCTCACCCTTTACAAGAAGAAGCTTGGCTTCTACTGTGATGCTAACTGTGGGAAGAAGACTGGTGAAGATAAGTTTTCTTACGATTGTGATGAATGTGACTTATCCTTCCATGTGAATTGTGTATGGCATCCGCTAGAGGATAAACCAGTAGAGGTAAACAACTCCTTCGACCTCTATGATTGATGATAAAACTGTATTGTTTCTATTAACTTTGAGAGTACATATCTAACTTTTCTTCTTCTTCGCAGTATATAACGATAGAGATTGGTAACAAACTGTCACTGCCCTTTATCCACGAGCATTTGATGGTGCCTTGGAATGATATGAGGAAAGGTAGTTGTTGTGGACGATTTGAATCCATGAGTGATGGCTTCTACTGTGAAAGCTGCGATTTCTTCGTTCACAAGGAATGTAGCGAGTCCCGCAAATACATCAAGCCCCCATCTCACTTTGTTCACCCTCTTCGGCTTCGGCCTAAACTTTCTCTACCACTTTGGTATATCAGTCCTGTATGTGATCTATCTGGCAAACACATCTTGAATCTATTATATCATTGTGAGACATGTAACTTCGATATGGATCTATATTATGCCAAGTACCCACCACCAGAGGTTATCGAAGTTTTGGAGACACACGAGCACAAGATAAATCTTTTCAAGGAGAAGATCGAGTTCGATTGTGATGCTAACTGCGGGAAGATTGGTGATGGGTTTCCTTACAAATGTCATGAATGTGATAAAACATTCCATGTGAATTGCGTATGGAACCAGGGAGAAGTTGAACGCCCGTTAGAGGTAAACCACTCTTACCACTCATTGCACCCTCTTAAGCTCTTTATAGGACAACCACCTGTATATTCTGATGGAAGATGTCGTCTTTGCGGAAGAACGATTGATGACAGATTATTCTATCATTGTTCTTCATGCAACTTCACCTTGGATATGCATTGTGTTTTAAACCCACCACCAAAATCTATTATGGATTTGAAAGCTCATGATCACCAACTCACCCTTCTCCCAAGACTCGATTCTTTTACTTGTAATGCTTGCGGCCTGAAGGGAGATCGAAGCCCTTACGTATGTTTTCAATGTGGTTTCATGATTCATCGAGACTGCCTTGAGCTTCCACGTGTCATAAACATCAATCGGCATGATCACCGTATTTCTCGCACTTCTGTTCTTGGTGTTGTGAATTATGTGTGTGGAGTTTGTCGCAAGAAGGTGGATTGGACTTGTGGGGGTTGTTCATGTAAGAGGTGTCCTGGATACGTCGTTCATTCCAAATGCGCTACAAGAAAAGATGTTTGGAATGGGAAAGAACTCGAAGGAGTACCTGAAGAAATAGAAGATATAGAGCCATATGTGGTCATAGATGAAAACACAATACAACATTTCAGCCACAAAGAGCATTACCTTAGACTCCACGTTAATGGTGTTCTGTATGAGGAAAGCACGTGGTGCAAAGCATGCAGCCATCCCATTGGTCACCAATCCTTCTATGGCTGTATCGATTGTGATTTTCTTCTCCACCAAAACTGCGCTGAGTTACGTAAAAAGAAATGGCATGTGCTACACAATGAACAACTTACTTTACTTACAACAAGCAAGGACGATTACTTTGAGTGTGATGCTTGTGGTGCAATTTGCAATGGTTTCGTGTACAAGCAGGGGAAAACGGTATTAGATGTCCGGTGCGCTTCAATTTCTGAGCCATTTGTCCATCCAAGTCATTCTCATCATCCCTTATATTACATACCACGAGACAGAAAGGAAACCTGCAATGGTTGCAACATGAAGGAACCTCATGTGCTCAGGTGCATTGAAGATGGTTGTGAATTTGTCTTGGGCTTCAAATGCGCCACTTTACCACAAGTGGTAAAGAATAGAGTCGACGATCATCCTCTCTCACTATCTTATGGCGAAGAGGCAAGTGGTAAATATTGGTGTGACATTTGTGAGAAAGAAACCAATCCAAAGACATGGTTCTACACATGCAAAGATCACCGGGCTAGTTTCCATACAATGTGTGTGCTAGGAGACTTTGCAGGGCTCATGCCAAGAAGCACAATAGATTTGTTGTCTTATATATATGAGGTGGTGCTCAATAATAGTGTAACTCGTCCATTTTGCATGGAGTGTGAGTCGCGTTGCTTGTACCCTATCATCTTGAAGATGCTCCAAACTTCAGATACAATTTGCTCGTTAAACTGCAGATGACCAGCGAGGGAAGACCTGTAGCCAGCAAAGTGGATCACTAAAACTCAAAAATGAAATCACGTATGTGAAGCCAAGATATTCGTTTACATTTCTTTTGTTATTCATTTTACAAGTTCATTCCCGTTATGAGTTGATTTCCTCAATGTATTATTGTTGTCTCGCTGTTACTATATTGCTACTACGGTACTACCTTCACTTTTCAGCTTTTTGTTTTCTACAAAATCTTCTTAAGACAAAATATAAGATCAAAGACAAGAATTTGCAGTGACTACTTTTAGGAATCATCCAATCTTTGGACTTACATGAGGAATTAAAGGATAAATAATCTCACTTTGATAAAGCTTTTTAAATTTGTTGGTAAACTTTTGTAGAAAACTAAACTTTTTAAATTTGTTGGTATAAGACTAAAACAATAGATTCTTGAAGACTAAAAGCAAAGAACAATCATTATGAAGCAAAGTATCATCGCACAGTTCACCATTGCTAAAAAAATATACATCTCTATGAGTTCTCTAAAGTCTAAAGTAAGTGTGTAGTGTCACAAAATCTAAGTAATCAAACCTTTTGTACAGTCTAAAGTAAGTGTGTAGTGTCACAAAATCTATGAGTTCTCTATGAGTTGTATTTTTTCAAAGAATGTAAAATTTGTATTCCATATAAAGCTTTTTTTTACAATAAATGTAACTGAGCATGGTCCGATTGACTTTCCCAAGTTTGTTAATGGATTTGCGAAGCAAATCATATGGTCACTGCTAGGGGTGGGCAAACGGGAATATGGGACGGGATTTTATGGGAACGGTACGGGAACGGGATTTTTGGGATAGAAAAATATGTCCTATTTATACCCTATTTAGAATTTGAGACGGTAACGGGATAGGACGGGATGGGACGGAAATGGTACGGGAATTCCCATAAAATAACTTGTCTCATATATTTAGTTAAAACAATTATAAAAATTGCAAATATGTATTCAACTTGCTTTTTCAAATCATCAAAAGCATGTTCATATTTAAGATAAAAAGAAATACATTGTATTTAATAAATATTAAAATTTAAAATAAAAAAAACCATATCAAAATGAATCCAAAACTTAAAATAAACATAAATATCTTAAATCAAAGCATAAAATTTAATAATATGAAAATTCTAAAAGTAGCCAAGTAAGTAGCTAATCCTCTCGTATCATTTTTCATTCACGGCAAATGAATGTTTCTAGAGCTCAACACAAGAATAAAAAACAAATAAAAGTAGTTGTTGGTTAATAAAATTAATATGGTAATGCTGAAAATATCAACGGATGGTGTTAAAAAATTGAGACTATGTATTAATATGACATAATATATTATATGATTCTATAATAAATACATAAATATATATAACTTAATTTATATAAATCTATATAAACGGGATTACGGGAAATCCCGTTCCCGTCCCATCCCATCCCGTTCCCAATTGGGAATTGAAAACTTGTCCCACATGGGAATACGGGACCTATATGGTATGGGAATTTGGGAACGGATATGGGACGGAACGGGACGGGACGGGAATTATGCCCACCCCTAGTCACTGCTTCGTTATAGGGCGTGTTCGTTTGCAAATCGATGCCGCTACGACTGCGACAGAGCAAAAAACGTTGTGACGAAGATATAAAATATTAAAATGGTCGCTAAAAGTGAACGCCGGTGCTTCGGCGACATCTTTTATAGCCGTTGCAAATTTCAGCGATAGCTTACATGTGCATCGCGATCATTATTGCAGTCGCAGCGGCATAATTTTCCTTCCGCACCACTGTAATTAATCTCGTTTTGCACAGAGACAGTCGCAATCGCAGCGTCTCGAAAAAGAACACGCCCATAAGCGAGATCACCAGTGATACATACATATAGAGCTAAATTTGTATTTTTAACCTATAAAAACACCAACTATATACCTACGTTTAAAAAATAAATAATATTTCAAAATCACTTAATCAATTCAGAAAATATAAAATTGATAAATAAAATACACCAACCATTAAAACAAGAGAAACTACCATTGTAGTTATAGCATAAACTCTCTCATTTGGCCACAGTTGGCGATCACCACGGGAATGGAAGGCAATCCACTTTCAGATGAGGACAATTCCAAGAAGGGTGTCCACCCCATCCCAGAGGCAACAACAATCCTCTTAAAGATATGGTTTGTACTTTCGGGATACATGAGAGTCACTGTAAGACCCATTTCGATTAAAGTACTTACCGGAGTGACATATATTCATATATTCCATCTCTTCCTATGAGGAAGTGGTTCACCCAAAAAGGTGGAAAGGAATTGAGATCATCAATCAGCAATTTATCCGCAGCGTCTCCACCCTCTGAATTTGCCACTTTAAATACGACATTTGCTCCATTCAAGTCGGAACAGACCTTGCTGGTGAGTCTAATACTTATGCCAGCGTATGCATAAATGATGATCGGGCCATTATACTCGTGCCGACGTAACTGATCCCTTATCTGCTGCACAACAACGTCTGTAGTACTCGATGTTGGAAAACCCGCTTAAACCGCCAAACGAAGAAAAAGCACTTGGACAAAGTTTGTTAGAATTTTTTTACGGTTAAGCATCATCAAGAGACTAAGAATCCAAGTTTTGTTTGGAATAGACTACAACCACGAGTCCTCTTCTAACCATTTACGTTCCTATAAACATTTGAACAAAGATTGTACAAAATTAAAGAAACGAGCTTGAGTTGAGATATGAGGAAAATCAATTGACTTTTGTGTATATTTACTTTGTCACTAGCAAAAAAATCAAAAATCAAAAATACTTAGTTATTTTTTTAAATACAGAGGGGAAGGAAGGAAGCATGAGACCAGGGTAAAAATGAAAAGAAGTGAGAAGAAAGAACTCAAATACATAGACAGAGAGAAAGAGATCGCTTGAATTTTGGAATTGTTCTTCATTTGTTTTTGATTTGAATGTAAAAAGGGGAAGAAGGGGAGGTAAGGATGGGTCGTGCGAGAGATGGTGCGGGACGTGACTCAAGAATTTTAAAGAGGATATACTCTAGGCCTTTTGATTACATGTCTTCCCAAGCTTTAACTTGGTGGTAACATATTCAATAGGAATATAACATTTTTTTAGACCAGGAAAGATGCAACACAAGTTGTTGCAAATCTACAGAGGCAAATTAGATCTTTTCCTTTATGCAATCATAACTCCAAGTCTCCCACCCTATGTTTATTTATTTTCACAGGAACTACTGACAAGGCATAAGTCTTCTGTTTCTCACCAAGAACCAATACTGGGTAAGTTTGTTTAATAACATATACCGATTCATAGATTTATGCTTCTACACTTGTAAACATCACCACGCTAGTTTGCACACAAAGTGTGTCCTCGGAGACTTGTCACGGCTCAACAATAGTACAAGTCGCATTGCTTGTATTACCCTCATGGGCTTTTTGTACTTTTAGCCCATGTATTAAATTGACATAGGGGTAATTTCGTCATTTCATTGGTATAAGAAAACCCTAAAACCGTCCAATATAAGTCGTTTCACTTCTCACTCGACGCAGCTTCGTTTCCGCAGCTTCTCTTCCGTTTCCTCTCGAGCTTTGATCTCTTCAAAAATGGTAATTTCCTCTCTTCATCGATCTAAACAGTAGATCGAATCAATGGGTTTATGTTCAAACTTTTGTCTATTGAGTTTCTCTATCTTGTGATGATTGTAGGCGTCGGAGAAGAAGCTATCCAACCCCATGAGGGACATTAAGGTCCAGAAACTTGTTCTTAACATCTCCGTTGGTGAGAGTGGTGATCGTCTCACTCGTGCCTCCAAGGTTCGTTTCTTTGTGTCTAGAAAAATCTGAACTTTAGCATTTCCCATTACTCTGAATTGGTTTTAAGAATCTACTTAGACAATAAGTTATGAAATTGATTGTTTTGTAGGTGTTGGAGCAGCTCAGTGGTCAAACCCCTGTTTTCTCTAAGGGTATGTGAAATGTTTAAATCTTTTAGGGTTTTAAAGTTTTGATTTTTGTGTGGATATTGATTGTTGTGATGTGTTTGTGTAACAGCGAGGTACACTGTGAGGTCTTTTGGTATTAGGCGTAATGAGAAGATTGCGTGCTATGTTACTGTGAGAGGTGAGAAGGCAATGCAGCTTCTTGAGAGTGGTTTGAAAGTTAAGGAGTATGAGCTTCTTAGGAAGAACTTTAGTGACACTGGTTGCTTTGGATTTGGTATTCAAGAGCACATTGATCTTGGAATCAAGTAAGTTTTCTGTTTAATTGAATTACAGTGATGCTTGATTTAGATACATTATTGGAATTGCATATTGATTCATGTACTTAATGTAATGGACCAGTTTCTTGTTATGTTATGTGCAGTGTAGTCATGTGGAGTGTTTAGGTCTTGGAATTGGTTAAAAATTATTACATTATTAGTTTATGTAAAATGTTAGAGTTGGATTTGATCAAATATAAACACTTTACTGGTTCAGTTTATTGTGTGTTGAATGAATGTTACATTTGAGTTTGATAAAGGATGAACAGTTCTCTGGTTTTGGTATAATGTTAGGTTTGGATTTGATATTTGAGAGTACTACTAACTTTGATTTTGTGGAATTGGTTTAGATAAGAAAACTTTACTTGTGTTTGTGATTCTGATCTGTTTACATTTTTTGTGTGTTTAGGTATGATCCTTCTACTGGTATCTACGGAATGGACTTCTACGTTGTTCTTGAACGTCCAGGATACCGTGTTGCTCGTCGCCGTAGATGCAAGGCTCGTGTTGGTATTCAACACAGAGTAACTAAGGATGATGCAATGAAATGGTTCCAAGTTAAGTATGAAGGAGTTATTCTCAACAAGTCTCAGAACATCACTGGCTAAACAAGCTTTTTTGCCGTCAGTGATTTTTGTTGATTTAGCGTTGTTTCAAGTTTGTTATCTTTGGATATTAAAGAATTTCTTGTTGTAGTAAAACCTTTTTTTGACATCATTTTGGTAGAATCTAAATCTAAATCTTCCATGAGAACCTCTGGAGATGTGGTTTTTATTTTTTTTCGTATCTATTGTATTCATCAAAACTACAATGATTCAGAACAGAGGAATCTTTTGATTCCTCTGTTCTTTAAGCTCTGATTTGATTCTTTAAACAATGATTTAAGATCTAGCAACCGCGCAGATCTCGCCTAACTTGTCAACCATGTTTATTTCTGGATTGCTATTGAGTAACCAAACGCAGGGTTTAAGCATTGTCCTGAGTTACCTTTTGGATCAGATTACAAGATTACAGAAATGAAACTGTGAAGTAAGTTTTTTTATTGCATATATAGCTGAGAAACCAGAAAAAGCGCCATAGTGCTTACCAAAGTCTATAATCTTTTGCGATCGGCCATTTGAGAAATCACACAAAACAAGCTTTGAATCAAGTCCACCAGCTATAAGTTATAACTGTAGTAATTTAAATTTTTTTAGAAACCCAATAAGAACAAATCATAATATATAGGAAAACAGGCTAAATTAATATATTCGATGAATCAATAAATTTCTCCAATTCTAAACATACTTTTTCAGTATAATTAATATTTGTATAAATAAATAACTTTATAAATTAATAAAAATATCGTTGGTCCAACAATATTAATTTCTAGAGTTTTCACTGTATTATGTTCGGTCTTGGCTTTGGTTAGCAGAATGTGATTTGTACGAATAACTAACAAATAACAAAAACTAGTAATCTTTATTAATCTCAAGCTAATGATTCCGACAATATTACAAACCAAAACGGAAGAAACGCATAGGGTAAAAAATTCAAGAGCAATTGATGTCGGTGTAGATGATCTTGAAGTCATAGCTAGTGTCCCATACATATTTAAAAGACAAGTTTTCGTTCTTTGAGATTATTAGGCCGTTGTTGAGGAGACATGCATCATCACCTGAAGTTGGTTTCGCCAAAACCGAGATTTCGACTGGTGTGACGGATTTGAAACCGGTGCATGACAACCTTGTGTTAAGAAATTGGCATGGACATGAGTTCGTCACTTTTACTTCCCATTCCGGTTTGTTCTGAACCATTTTTCCGGTCTTTGATTGTGTCAAAGTTAGCTCCTCACATCCATACCCTTCCAAATTTTGAATAAACATAATTTTTTATTTACGAATATACGAGAAACAATATATTATTCTCTGATTTTTTTATTATCTTAGGGTTTGTAAATTATTCATTTACGCAATTTAGTTTTTAAAAATACTCTAGACAAGAAGATATTCAGTTAAATTATATATACCTTGGGTGATGAAGGCGAAGAAGATAACAAGGCAAATGAGTTTGTGAGATGCCATTGTTGGGTCTTTGGAGTTTTAGCCAGAGAATTTAGGAAAATGTGTGACCTCTCAAATGTGATATTCGGTATTTATAGGGAACCTATTATCTACATAATAAACAAAATTTGAAAAAAAGATTTGCTTTATCTCATTTTTAGCTAAGAAATCACAACAAATTTCTTTGTCACTTTAGTACAAATTCAATACACCCCCGGCCCTAAATATCTATTAAAATGTTAACAAATAAAAAGTTAAGATATGAATTTTGATAGGAAAAAAATACTTGATCCAACTATAAAGATGTTACCAAAAAATAGGATGTTCAAATTAACAGAAAACCTTAATTACGAGGGTGTGTATTCATTCTGACAATTGAACTATACAATCACCATAGTTTCTTAGTACTTTCTTAGTTCTTCATTTAATTAAGATTAAGATGATTTAAATGATTTTGTGTGATTTTATGAAATGTAAAATAAAATTTTCTACAATTCCATCTAAAACCATGAGATATGATTCTTTGTATTTTTTAACTAAGAAATGCACTGAAATCACTTGGAATCACTAAAAATCAAATCCTTCGTATAGTTCCAAATTCCAATAACAGAGAATTTGAATGTATTTTTTCAAATAACTATTCAATAACACAAGATTTAATATATTTTTTAAAATTCATGATCCAATAGCATTGGATTTGACAAATTAACTCAAATTACATCGAATGCAAGATTGAATTTTAGAAAAGTACAATATTATGCCTTTTATCATTCTTGTAATTTTATTTGCAAGAAATTAAAATAAAATTCTATGACTAATTTATTTTTTAGATTAGATGAAATAGTATGCTTGTATCCAATTTACTAGTTCACTGAATATTCGTATTTATTATATAATTTTTTTAATAATATAAAAAGAAAATATCATTTTAAAAACATGTTATAATTTATCGTTATAATATCTATATATAATAAATTAACATAAACAATAAAATATAATAATGAAAAATTATCATATCATTAATAAATATAATATATAAGATGAATTAAAATAGTTAAGTAACCTTCCCAAGGTCTTCATGGAATGAATTTTTACACCAGTACTGCCTATCTTAAATGTCAAGTTGTTCACTTTTTAAAAAAAAATAGATTAACTTGAGAGATTTTATTCAAGGTTTGTAGAATGTCACAGACACGAGAAAGCAAAACACGTACATGCATGCATAATTAATACAACATATGTTTGTACGACTTGCACTGCATGCAGGTAAAAAGTAATGAAGGGGTTGTAATTACGAGACATCTTAACATTCATCTTTATCGTAAAAACTCAAGGTTAATTTGTTCTTAAATTTCAAATTCTTGGAGATGTTTGTTTAGGGCTAGAATTTGTTTGATAATGCTTGAGATATGTTGTCTATATATAGCTTGGTTAGTTGATTTCCATGGTTTAATGACAAGGTGTATGGAGAAATTTTGAAAATTTGACACTTAGGATTCTTCACCATGCATGATTAGTGACGAATTTAGGATTCTTCACAAAAGAAAGCGAATCAGTGTGTAGACATGTTAATCTATACTGTTGTTTAGCTCATTGAAAACGTTTTTATTTGTATATTTTTGGCTAAGATCTTATTACCATAAGAACATTATATATTTATGATTACACCAACGTAATACATGCTTCCACCAAAACAAATTATATGGCTGTAAAAAGCCAATTATTGATAGGGGTGTTGTCTATCACTACGAAACAAACCCATTTACGTATATTCGAACAAAATATAATAAGGATTCAAGCAAGTGGATAGAGTGCAAGTATGGCCAAACCACACATTCCTTGAGGATCAGTCACGTCTCTCTTGATTCTCATATAACCATTTTCTCCCCAAGATTCTCCCCATGAGTTCTTTGCCAGCCAATACTTAGTACCTTCTTCGCTAGTCCCGTAACCAATGATTGTAACCGCGTGGTTCAGTTGTGTCCCACACTCTCCGTCAAATACCCCACCGGAGTACTGTTTAAAGGCATATGACGCATCTATGGCCACGGAAACAGGCTGTTGAGACACTGTTTTTAGCAATGCTTCCTCGTCATTTCGAGGAACCCTTGCAAATCCGCTGATCGTAGCAGCAACAGAACCCGTGGTTGAAGCACATATTTGTTGTTCTGCCTGGTAAGGATAGTTATCTTCGGTCGTGATTCCTTGGTTGTTGATTATGTATTGGAAAGCTTTCGACAACGTTCCTCCGTCACATCCGTGATTATCACTGGTGCAATCCAACAATTGCTGCTCGGACAACGAGACAAGCTCTCCTTTGGTAATCTTTGTTATGCCTTCCACAGCCGCCACCGCCGAGAATGCCCAGCAACATCCTATTGCATTATCATATATTTCATTTTGGAATGTAACACGGAAAAAATGTGTTATGCACTAAGTACATTTAGTCTTGTAATTTGTATATTATTAAAATGTACATATATCGTAATATTTATATGTTACCACCTATGTATCAATCCCGTATAATGCATGTTGTTAAAAAAAAGAAGTAATTACCACATTTTCCTTGGTTCTTAACTGTTGTAACGGCCCCCTCCTGTCTCCAATCCATGCTCTCACCGGTTTCACTTTCACTGACATTTTCATATCTAAACGACACCGTTTCGGTCGAACTCATTTCGGTCATTTCTTTGGGCACCACTAGCCCCATGTACCTCGCCCGAAATTCCTCATCCGTGAGATCAGAGAACTCGTTGACATCCAACTTGTACGTTCTGTTTGCATTCATGTTGAATTTCTCGACGAACTCCAAGTTTTTCTTGAAGATCTCGAACCTATTCGTTTTCTCAGATACGTCGGAGTAAGCACGATGGAATCGAGCCATCCATTGCTCATGTTTCTCCACGGCTGCAGAAGCTTCAAAGAGTCCCCCACGAGAAGTGGCTCCTGAAGTTCTGAAACTCAAAACAATGGCTAGAATCAAGAAAACAATCGAAGCCATTCTTTTGAGAGAAAATGTATATATATATGAAATATTTTTGATATAATGCTTTAGTTTATATGACTTGGTTGCTCAGAATTGAGTGTGAGATGTCTGTTTATATAGAGATTTGTGAAGAATGTATACGTAGTGGCATGTTTTCAGTTTGAATATTCTAACGAGGTTTTGATAGCTTCTCTCGTTGCAAATTTTCTACACGTTACCAAGTCAAGTAAAATGCCAATCTTCAGTCAAGTAAAATGCCAATCTTATATTCATGTTTTCTGTTATATGGAAATTGCGAAGTGTGTGGTTTGCATGTTTTCTGTTTGAATATTCTAACGACGTTTTCGTTGCCATTTCCTACATGCTAAGAAGTCAATCAAATGGCCAATCAAATTACAGTAAACTTTTTTTGTTTTTATGGAATCTAATTAGGTCATACCTATGAATAGTAAAATGATCTATTATTAACTATTAAAATCTATTTTATATTTTTTTACAAATTGTAAAATTTTCTAGTTTAATTCGCACTAAAAATTATGACTATGGTGAGCGGTGACATTATGTAATTTATCTATATTTATATTTTGATCATTAATTTTAAATTTATATTTAATAACTCAACTGTGATTTTCGTTAATTTCCCATCCAAATTCCAATTTGATGATTATGCAATTTCTCACCCTAATACGTAATTCCATGTTTAATTTCCACCAAAAATTTGATTCTACGCTAAAACACGAATTTCCGTCAAAACATCATTGGTGGATAGCTTCCGATTTTGCACAGCTTCAACTGTTTCATTCATTTTTGTAAATGTGGGTACAAGTTGTAGGCTTTGTGTCTTGTGATGGCACCTCAATGTATTAACTGGTTTTATAAGAACGGTGACAACTTCTATGAATCAGTGTAAAACCTGTTAAAAACATCCCAGAAGTCAAAAGAACCATCCAACGCATGAATCTTAGAAAATATGTTTTTTTTCCAAGTTGGACTAGACAAAATTCCATAACTCTAAATCACCAAATACTACACCCTAAATCCAAATAATAAACTCTATACCATAAATACTAAACCTTAAACCCCAATATTAAACCCTAAACCCCAAATAATAAACCCTACAACACAAATACTAAACCCTAAACCCAATACTAAACCCTAAATCCCAAATAATAAACCCAAAAAATCCAAATACAAAACCCTAAAACACAAATACTAAACCTTAAACCCTAATATTAAACCCTAAATTCCCAAATAATAAACCCTAAAATCCAAATACTAAACCCTAAACCACAAATACTAAACCCTAATCCCCAAATATTCAACCCTAATCCCTAAATATTAAACCCTAAACCCCAAATACTAAACTCTAAATCCTAAACTCTAACCCATAAATATTAAATCCTAAACCCTAAACCCCAAATACGAAATCCTAAACCACAAATCCTAAAACCTAAACCTCAAATACGAAACCCTAAACCACAAATACTAAACTCTAATATCCAAATATTAAACTATAATTCCCAAATATTAATTGTTTAGTTTGTTTTATTTTAATTAAATACTTAATTATGATTGGCTATACCGTTGTTGATAGTTTTATATCTTTGGTAACGTTTGGAAAAATGGTATATATATATATATATATATATTAAATTTTTGATCCGTGTCAAATGCGGAATTAGAATGCTTAAAAAAAATCAATATGATTTTCTTTAATATAACAGTAAGATTAGAATAGGGAGAATCATAAAAATTTGCAAACGTAAGTGTCATCTTCCATATATTATTTTACAAAATTTAATTTACCTGGTTATATAGAGATTTTTGAAGAACGTATACGTAGTGGCATGTTTTCAGTTTGAATATTCTGACGAGATTTTGATAGCTTCTCTCGTTGCAAAGTTTCTACACGTTACCAAGTCAAGTAATATGCCAATCTACTTACGTATTTTTCTCTTCCCTTGAGACAGAAGACCCTACTATAATTTTGGTTGGCCGTAAATTTCGGAATCTTCTAGAATTCGAATTTCATTTGTACGTAAGAAACCAAAATTCATTAATTTGAATTTTTTTGTTTAATTAATTACATGAAACTATTAATCGTACTAACTAAAAGGATACATTGAAACAGTGAGTTTCAGACCTCGAAACTAAAATGGGCTTTGTGAGTGAAGAACGGCCCAAGCGAATCAAGAGACGAGAGAGACGAATGGGCTGCGTTAAGTCTGTTACAACGGACTCCTTGAAAGAGAATGAAGAAGAAGCAGAACAAGTTATAAAGAGAAGCAGAGGAGCTCGAATCAGAATTAACACAATTACAAGTCTTTTCTGTTTTCTTAAGGATTGAGATACACATAGTATTCGATCATCTTCTTCTTCTTGAATCTCTCTTGTAAACTCTCTTGAAAATTCTAGTTAAGAACCGCCATTATTGTGGCGTGTCAAGCTCTTGTATTCTTTCTTTCTAGTAGAGTTTGAGCGTGCCGCCGCTCACGAGAAGTACCATCAAGTTGGTGGGAATTCGTTAAGTGTTGTTGTTCATTCAATTTCTACAATCATCAAGAACAATCAAACACGAGATTAGCTCGGATCAAATCTGTTTCCGCAAAAGAATTGGCTCAACAATACATAAAAGAAGTGTTAGGAATAGCCCTCGTTAATAGTCCTTGTGATGGCCCTCGTTAATAACTTTTGTCAGGATTATAATATAAATTTTAAAATTACTTCAGCTTGGAAGAACGGGTATACTAATAGAGAATAGACTAAAAATTGATTCCGGATCTACGAAGATTAAAATTTTGCCCGAATTTTGAGATTATAAAAATATACATTTTAAAATTAAATAAATATTGTTTGATATTATGAAAAAATTAGTTACGTTAAAGCAAATGGATGGAAACATATAAATGCTTAACAATAACAATGAAAAAGAAGTTTTTCTCATACAAAAACAATGAAAAGAGTTTTTTGGAACAATATACAAGATACGAACTTTGAAAAAGAAGAAGTTCTGATTTAAGCACCAGAACTAGACGTACAATCAACAAAATCTTTGTGTTGGATAACCATGAAGGGATACCCTGTTATGAAGAGGAACAAATTACAGAGGTTATATCGGATTATTTCAAATCTATCTTTAGCTCACAACAAAACAGAAACATGGAGGTGGTTGAGAAGGCCTTACAACCTTCTATCTCAGAGGAAACTAATGCACACCTGATCAGAGACCCTACACCTAGGGAGATAAAGGATGCCATCTTCTCCATCCATGCTGATAAGGCTCAAGGACCAGATGGCTTCTCTGCAGGTTTCTTCCAAGCCAACTGGTCAGTAGTAGGTCCTGCAATCATCACAGAAATCCAAAGCTTCTTCAAATCTGGATAATACCAAGAACCATCAACTAGACACACATTAGACTGATTCCTAAAGTGAAAAGCCCTAAGACAGTGGCTGATTATAGGCCTATTGCCTTATGCAATGTCTATTACAAGGTGGTCTCAAAAATACTCACCAGAAGACTCCAGCCTCTACTCCAGCGCTTAATCTCTGAAACTCAGTCGGTCTTTGTGCTAGGGTGAGCAATTGCAGACAACGTCCTCATAACACATGAGGTCCTCCACTACTTAAAAGCAATCGCAGCAACAAAAAGATGCTCCATGGCGGTCAAAACCGTCATGAGCAAAGAATATGACAGGTTAGAATGGTGTTTTATACGCAAAGTACTAGAAAGACTAGGCTTCCATTCAATCTGGGTGAACTGGATTATGCAGTGCATATCAACAGTATCCTACTCATTCCTCCTAAATGGTACAGTAAAGGGCGATTTAACTCCTACTAGAGGGATCAGGCAAGGAGACCTCTTGTTTCCATACATATTTATTCTGTGCAGCGAAGTACTATCAGGCTTATGTAATAATGCACAAAATAAAGGAGACTTAGGGCCTAACTGATTTAGCCGCAGCGGTTGCGGTTGCGAGAATTTGCGGGAGCGGGCGGTTGCGGTTTTAAGCGTTATTCAGCGATTTACACGACTGGCGCAGCGGTTAAAAATGGATGCATTTTCGGGATGTTTATGATTGGTAGCGAAAACGCTGGCGGTTAAAAATAATTATTAAAATAAATATAAAATAAAATATTCACACCAGAAAAATTATATTATTATGATTAAAAAAGATTAATTCAATATAATTAATAATAAAAAATCATTAAAAATCACAAAATTATTATTAAAAGAAAAAACTCAATAAAATTTTAGATGAGTAATAAGAAGAAGGTTGTTTGTAATAGTTTGTAAAAAAACATAAAAGAATTGCATGTCACAGAACATAATTTTTTACCTTTCTAAACTTATTAGAAAATTGCATACATAACTTCGAGTACTAGTCTTCTCTAACGATCATCCCATATCTCTTTTGCTATAGCATCGCTCACAGTAGACATATATGCATCAGCGGTCGGATCATAATTTCGATCAATTCCATGATCATCATGAGAAGGCGATGTGTTTCCTACAGGATCAACATCATAATTCTCTGTTTCTTCAGCAGCATTGAAGTCCATGTCCTCAGCATTAGAATCTCGAATAAAATTATGCAACGCCATAGTTGCTGCAACAATCTTTTCTTGCATTTCTACATCGTAACGAACACGACCTTCTAAAACAGACCATTTTCCCTTCCACACTCCAAATGTCCTTTCAATTACTGATCGAAGAGAGGAATGTCTCTTGTTAAAGGTCTCTCGGACAGTGCTCGGTCTACGTCCAGAAAAATGGTTTGGATGGTAGGCCTCACCTCGATAGGGAGCCAGAAAACCCCTTCGGTTGGGATAACCAGAATCCACTAGAAAATACTTCTTCGAACTCGGAAACGGGAAAAAAATATCATGACGTGCACAATATGTCAATACCTTTGAATCGTGTGCACGTCCTGGAACTCCAATGCGTGTGTATATAAATCTCATCTTGAAATCACACACTGCCAAAATGTTCATTGATGTGTAATTATGATGATTCCAATATGTGATCTTCTTATTGCCACCCACACGTACACGAACATGTGTACCATCTATGGCTCCAATACAATCTTGAAAATATGGGTTATACCTTGTATCATGCATGATTCGTGGTGGTATAACATTCAGTTCTTCTCTTTTCCATGAAACAATGTCTGAATGCAAGCGACAAAGGGCGTTAATAACATCATTAAATTTTGTTGACACGGTCCATTGTGCAACTTGAAAATCTGCTGCTATACTCCTCTGTGATGGGTTATGCCCCAAAATCTTGAGCGACATTCCGAGAGCAACCTCAGATCTTACCCGATGAGAATCTTTAAGACCATATGCTTTTAGCGTATTTAAGAGTTTAAGGAAAACGCTTTGTCTCATACGCAAAACATGGAGGCACTGCGTGTCGCTTTCATACATTAATTGGTGCATTATCCGCTGTCCACGTTCAGGATCCGTTCTCAACAATTCTTTTTGCGAGGAACGAATACGATCAATAAAAATTATTGCTTGAACAGCTTGGTCATCTGCATCTATAATTTCTCTGACTGTGTTCAACTCCACGTCGCTTTCTTCCTGAAATAAATTAAAAATCTACTCACCTAGGTTTGGATCATAAAACAAGATAAAGGACAATAAAATATAGTAAAATCCAACGATAACTAAAGTAAAATCAAAACAAAATACTCATTGCCAAGCAAACATAATGTCAATCAAAATGAAAAAGTAGTAAAAGCCAAAGCCAACGACAACTAACGTTAAACAAAATCAAAAGATGACCAAACTTAGAAAATAATCTAAGCTAATTATCAAAAAAATCATTACGGGACTCCTTAGTTTGGTGCTTTAGAAAAGGTAATTTCTCATCATCCGGAAGAGCGAGAAATAAGCCCCGAACAACATCATTTGTTGCAATAAGGTCAAGAGATGCCCAGTAAAGCTCTGTCATAGGAACTAGGTCAGGTACAGCCCTCATATGTTTGACAACAAGTGCCATGCGATCTTCAGTTGAATTTGTTGACTGAGTTTTAGATGATGTCATCTTTTTTAGAATATCATTCCGATCTTCCATAGTCGTAGCAATACGATCGAGCGTCGAGTCTACTGCATCGCGCTTACGCTTTCTATTACGGGTTACATTTTTCACTTGAGTTTGTGTAAAACAATTCTGTTGCGATACCAGTGACGGACCCCCTCGGTAAAATTTGGAGAATCTTCCACTGGGTTGTGTTGGATCCAAGTGTTAGGTTCTTGTGTTTTCGAATGATTATGTGAAGGATTTCCGATCACATCTTCACTTTCGTCTTCATTAATGTTTGTATACTCATTTTCTGTTATGTCAACTGGCGGAGCACGACGAAGTGCACCACGTCTTGGTTGCCATGACTCCTCAACTACAACAGTTTCTTCTCGGAAGACTACATTAAGAAGTGGTATAAACCGCAGAGGATTTGTAAGGAGTTTTGAAGCTTCACGATAAGTCTAACAAGCCAAAAAAAATAACAATTAATTCAAGACATGTACATAAAACAAGAAGTTAATATCAATTGACGTACAAATCTATACCTGGATTTTGTCTTTCCACCAATGCCCAAGGGCATCGAGACTTCCTGTCCGGGAATTAAATCCAAGACCAGTCGACCCAAACGTAATTTTACGATAAGTTTCATACTGCTTCTTTAAAGTGTCTAGTCTGTTCTTGATCTTGCTCCAATTTAAGCTCAACAACTTGGGAAATTCCTTTTTAAAATCTTGAGAACATTCTGTTTTCCCTACTCAGTCAAACTTTTGCCTTTGCAATTCCCAGCTTGCTTTTCGAGTGTTATTAATTCTAATAACAAACGGGTCATCTCGTCGGTCCATGTGATTTTCTAATCGAAATCAGTAGAAGCATACATCCAATTACAAAAACAAATACATATGAAGCACGCACCCTAGATTCAAAACTAACAAATTCAAAAAATCATAAACTCAAAAAAAGAATGAACTGATAAACCCTAGATTCAAAACTAATAAAAGAGAAAAATCATAAACTCAAGAAATCATGAACGGATCATAAACCTAAATTCACTTACTTTTGTGTTAGCAATAGAAAAACCATCAGAAACGTTCCAACAATAACAAAACAAATGATCACTTACGTTTGCCTCTTGATTTTCTTCGTTTGCCATGGCTGCAATGGAGAAACACAAAATTTAGGGATAAAGGTTTAACGTGAAATATAGGACTCGTTACTAGGGCTTTTGTTTTTTTTAACGTATGTAGGGTTTTAATTTTTTTAAGGTAAATAGGTATATAAAGTACATATATATATCTTAATTTCTTTTTTTAAACCACCCGCAACCGCAAACGCTTGCGGAAAGTAGCTTTTGATTTTGGGCGATACGGAGCGATACGAAGCAGTACAAAGTGGTACGAGTGATTGGTGCGAAACGCTACCAACCGCAACGGCCTGCAAACGCAGTGTTTGCGGGTGAACCAATCAAGCTCTTAGCTGACATAAAGGTTGGGAAGCACAGTCCTAGAATCAACCATCTCCTTTTTGCAGATGACACAATGTTTTTCTGCAAAACAAACAGAAGAAGTTGTCAAGCACTGATGCACATTCTCACCCAATATGAAGAAGCTTCATGACAAATGATCAGCTGTGCCAAGTCAACTATCACTTTTTCTGCTAAAACACCTCAAGACCAGAGAGATAGAGTCAAGTTAGACCTTGGCATATCAAAAGAGGGTGGAATTGGAAAGTACTTGGGACTCCCAGAACACTTTGGAAGAAGAAAGAAGGATCTATTCAGCAGTATTGTGGATAGAATCCATCAAAGAGCCATCTCCTGGTCCTCCTCTTTTCAATCAACCGCTGGAAAGATGGTCTTGTTGAAATCTGTGCTAACTGCCATACCTACATACATGATGTCCTGCTTCAAACTTCCTGTGAGCCTCTGCAAGAACATCCAAAGTGTTTTAACACGCTTTTGGTGGGACACGAAGATGGAACAGAAAAAAATGTGTTGGGTGTCTTGGGATAAGCTTACCATTAGTAAAGAGGATGGTGGGTTAGGATTTAGGGACATCCAAGAGTTCAATGATGCTCTCTTAGCTAAGATCAGCTGGAGAATGTCAAAACCATAGAGCCTAGTAGCAAGGGTACTCACAGGGAGATATTGCCACTATACTCCCTTTCTAGATTGTTCAACTCCCACTTCAGCATCTGATGGGTGGAGAGGGATAGTGGTGGGAAAAGACTTATTAAAGCTGAGACTTGGGAATCTTATTGGCAATGGCCAATCCACCTCTGTGTGGTCAGACCCATGGCTCTCTCTCACAGAACCACTTCGTCCTATAGGACCCCCTACAAAGCAAAATGAGAAGCTACTAGTCTCTGATATGATCGACAAAGATACTAATAACTGGGATTTAGGAAAGATTCAGGAACACTTACCAGTATACCAGGAAGACATCCTCAAGATCAAGTTGAGTCTGATGGGTGCGGAAGACAAAGTGGTATGACTGGGGACTAACACAGGCGACTACCAGGCAAAATCCGGCTACCATGTGGTTAAGGCTACTTCAAAAAACCACCTACAATGCACCCCTCTCGCCTCGGGATTGGCTTGGAACCCTCTGATATGGAATCTCCACACATCACCAAAATTGAAGCTCTTCCTTTGGAAGAGCCTAAGCGGAGCCCTTCCAACAAGAGCACAACTGGAGACTAGGGGTCTTGGGACCCAATCACAGTGTCGACGATGCGGAGCAACAGAGACAGCCACACACATCTTCTTTACATGTGAGTTTGCGAGCATGGTCTGGGACTTAGCTCCTCTGAATATTGATCTCTGAGCTCGAAATGTAGATCTTGGAAGAGGATTCGAAGCGGCAAAGCTACTAGTCTACTTACCACTGACAGGGCTAAGTTCGGGACCGTTGTTCCCCTAGATTTGTTGGAACCTATGGACTGCGCGAAACAACCTCATCTTCTAAAACCGGTCTGCCACAGAGGAAGATACTATCACCAAAGCAATTAGTGATGCTCGTGAATGGCTCGTAGAGCAACCGTAAACCGACAACATCCCGACTCGACTACAACTCCGGAAATCCCCAAGCAAGCAATCCTTGGCTTCTCGGATGCGTCTTGGTTACAAGGAACGAATAAGGCTGGCCTAGGCTGGATTTTTCGCACCCACAACAATCGTTTGATCTCACAAGGATCTTCAATCAGATCACATGTTTCTTCTCCTCTTGTGGCTGAAGCAATGGCGATTAGAGAAGCTCTCCTTCAAGCGACGACCCTCGGATACAGGAGCCTCCGATTAGCCTCTGACTCTTGTAATTTGATCCAACAAATCAACTCGAAGGCTCCATCCATGGAGATCTATGGAATCGTCTCCGACATTATCTCGCTTTCTTCTACTTTCCAAAATCTCACCTTTGAATATGTTCAAAGGGATCAAATTTCTGATGTAGACCGCCTGGCTAAATCAGCTCACACTATTGTATTGCTTCCCGGTTTAATTCCGGTTTAACTTAATGTTAGTACCATTTCGACCAAAAAAAATAAAAGATTTCACTGAGATCAAAATAATTAAAATGTGAGGTAATGAACTGAAATCTAATCTATTAGTAGGATCAAAATTGTATCTCATCTTTTTTTTTTAAAATAAAAAAATTGGTATCCATGTACGTACCATGCAAAACCAGTAAGAAAAATAATATATATTTGTTTATTAAATAATCGACGGATACTTCTTTAAATTGCATGCCATCCAATGTGTTTCATGTCTTACATGTTTTACGTCAACAGCATGTATTACATGTTTTTCGTCAATAATATGTATCATGCAAATTTGAAAATAAAAATATTATAATTTCTTTAGAAATTTCATATTGTGAATGTGTAGAATTAATGTAAGTGTAACTGCTACAGCCTAAAACACTCCGAGCAAACCACAAGTTGCATCAAGAGGATAATATAGAGGGGAGGAGAAAAATGCAAGAATATTCTATTTATAATATTTTTAAAGAATTTTTTTGCAATTTAGTAGTCTCCCAAGCTAGTCACAAATCCTTTTTTTGAGTGGAATTGAGGAATCTTATTATATAAAGGAGAGTTCTTTAAATTGGTAACTCACGAGATGTTGATATGTGTCTAATATCGATCGAGATGATGACATGTGTCAAAATACTACAATTATGTTAAACCAATAAGATAAATACACATTAACATATTTTCTTATTGTTTCATTATCATATTTATAAAAGGCAAATCAAACTCTAATATAAATTAAAAAATATATATATATATAGATACCATTAAGTTAAAAAAACAAAAAAGACATGTTAACATATTTTTTAGTACTTAATTAACATATTTCTTAAAGCCAAATCAAAAAATATATATGCCAAAATGTAAATTATTAAAATAAGATAAGTGTTAAATATAAAAAAGGTTAATACTTCAACAAAAATGCACATTACCTTATTTTTACCTTATTTCTGATTCGCAAAAAAAAATTATATAAAGCTTTTCAAAAAAATTCAAAGGTTTATATAAACTATTTTTTGAAAGGTTTTTCAAAGAATACAAAAATCTTTACACATACTTTTTAACAGAATTATAGAATATTTCAATATAGCTACTTTCAATGTTTTTAAAAAGAAAATTGTATAAAATCTTATAATATAAAGTTGTATGCGCACTAAACTATAGCTCACAAGATTACGACATGTGTCATTGTTAGTTTAGATTGTGACATGTGTTAATAAAAAAAATCATAATCTATATTATTTACTTTTTAAATCAAATTGTAGTCTAATTTAAAAACTAGTAACAAATCAAAAGAAATTGTCAATAAGAAAGGAAACAAAAAGTCGAAAGAAACAGAATTAATGAAAAAGTAGTCATAACAAAAATAACGCAAAAAAACTGTATAACAATTATATAAAAGATAGTCAATGCAATTGGAAAAAAGAAATTAAGTGTCGACAAAAAAAAATATAGTTGTCATCATATTCGAATAAACTAAGGAAAACAGGTTTTTATACCAATTAAAAAAATTAGACAATACAATAAAAAAACAAATAAGCTTAAAAAATGGTATAATTGTCATTATGTTCAAATAACAAAATATTGTTACTCAAATAAAAAAGTATAATATCATATTTTCAATTAGCAAACGAAAATCTATAATTTTATATAATACATGAAGACCGTTCTCAATTTTAATATGACATCATTTATTTTATTGTCTTACTCAAGCGAATTATAGGTTGAAAGTAAAATGATACAATATGAAAAGATTATTTATGCAATTAAAAAAAAGTTATCTGATAAGTATATAGATTTTAATTTAAAATATAATTTTACGGGTTTTAATTTATAATATAATTATACGGGTCATAACTACATAGATTATCAATTTTAATATATAATATCCGCATATTATGCAGTCCTAATCTAGTTGTATTGCTAATGGAGGGTTACAAGTGATACATTACAGAAAAAGACATAAGTGAACCATAAGAAGACTAAACACAATGATCTAACCAAACGTACAACTAGAAGAGGATTTTTTCAAAAAAAAAAAAACTAGGAGGATGAGTTTTTTTATGACACATTATAATACCATTACAAATTTTGATCATCAAGCTAGTCACAAATCTTATCTACATAATTTATGAGTACTAGAATATTACTCGCACGATGCTTATCTTATGATAAAGCAAAAGAAGTTGGAGAGTGGAAGAAAGCAAAGAAAGAAAAAAATTAATGTTCCCATGAAGAATGTAACTAGGAGTTTGGTTATGAAACCAAAAGATGTTCAATCTGATTCTCCTAACGGTAAGAAGTATAAGGAAGATTTTTGAATTTGTTTTCCCATTGTTCTTGCAGTGAGTTTTGGTGAATGGAATAATACTTTTGTCATCTAGAGCACATCAGTAACTTGTGGATCCAGCAAAAAGTGATAACCATGTGAAACAAAAATGAATCTTTCAGTCTATTTATGGTCCTATCCGGTCCAGTTAAGAGATTGAGTAAACCTTAACTACTCTTGTTGTGTCACACACGACAAGATTCTCAGAATCAGATTGATTCGTGCAAAGCCAATTCACCTGTTTTTAAAAAAAAAAGCCAATTACATGTCAGAATTAGACAGAAGATTAAGAAAATGGCAAAGCAAATGAATAAGGAGAGGTTTAGTTACCTTCTTGCTTAGGTTGATATTCAAATGGAGGAAATCTCTGTTACTGTTATTGTTGTTGTTTTCGGAATCAAGACATTTCAAGCAATCCCAGACTTTAATTGTCTTATCATTACCACCTGAGATCAAGAATCTACCTTTTTCCTGAAACAGAGAAAACGCTACACAAGAAACAGCAGCAGTGTGTCCACCAACAGAGTAATCAAAAGAAACCCTTTTAACCACATTGCTGCTGCTGCTTTCTTTTGATGTTCCTTTTCGGGAAAGTTCTGATTCGATGTTGATCATATCGACAACTCCATCACCTCTAGCAACCGCGCATATCTTGCCTAACTTATCAACCATGTCTATTTCCGGGATTGCTATCGAGTGGACAAATGCAGGATTTAGGCATTGTCCTGAGTTACTTTGTGCATCAGATCCTGAGAGAAGATAACAGAAGTGATCTATGAAATAAGTTTTTTGTGGCATAAATGCTAAGAAACTCGAAAGTGCATACCAAAGTCTATAATCTTTTGAGAACGGCCTTTTGAGAAATCCCACAAAACAAGCTTTGAATCAAGTCCACCAGTTATAACTATAAGAAATTAGACATATTTTAGAAACCAGAAGAGATCTATAAACCAATACATTCCCAATAGTTAGTTACCTTCCCAAGGTCTCCATGGAATGAATTGCACAGTACTGCATATCTTAAATGTTACATTAAGGTGTCAACTTAAAGAGATTTATTCACGGTTTGTAGAATGTCACAGACGCGGGAAAGCAAAACAACGAATTAAGGATACACTTGTATGACCAGCTCTAAGTGTTTTATAGAGGCATTTCCGAGCAATGTCGATGATCTGTGTTCCGAGTAAACTAATCATACGGAGAAATTCATGTTTAAGTAATCTCTAAAAGTATCAAGAACAACAATTAAGATACCTTAACATCACCAGAATCATCTGCAGAAGCAAGAAAAGATGACCTTCCATTGCATACCACCTTAACAAATCAAGATATATCAACTTCCATTTCGTTCAATAACTTTTTTCAGAGAGTCAAGGTTTTTAGAGGTCTCTACCTGATTAATTTCATCTTTATTGTAATTGTAACTCTCTAATGGCTTCCAAGAAGTATCACTTAGCTATAAAATGCAGAGATTTAAAACCTTGGAGAAGAAGAATCTGTATATAGTTTTATCAAAAGTTTTGATTTTTGTACCATATGAACATCAAAAGACTTGATTTCGTTTTCACAAGAAGCATATAGAATATTCTCATTACCTGAAAATCAAACACAATTCAGTCACCAACTCAAAACAGACACATATGTAACTGAGGGACCAAAAAGAGACAAAACCTGTTTTGAAACAGAGAGATGAAACAGGTTCTGTTCCAACATCAATGGTGAATTTAACATCTTTACATCGCAAATCAAACCAGCAAATGCAACCATCCTATAACCCATCAAATCAAAATTGTTAAAGAAACCTTTGTAAAACCCTAAATTTCAACAAAATCAAATAAAATATTAGAGATTTTTAGAAACCTCGCTCGAAGTTACGACAAGTCCAGGCCGGTCATGAGAAGAAATACAACACGTGGCAGCTGATTTGTGGCCTCTCAGCTTCCTTGGCTCTGCCTTTGCCATTGTGAGAGTTTCTCTGGTGTTGCTCAGTTTCAGCCTGTGTTAATATGCTTAAATTAGACCGGACCGAACCGAACCGAACCGAACCGAACGGTTAAAGCAAAACTAAAGTATAGAGAGTAATTGACATTTTCATAAATTTTACCGCGGATAAAACGTTATCAAACCCTTCAATAAATTCAATACAATAAAAAACATTAGAATGGTCAACAACAACAAAAAAAACATTAGAATTTCATGACAGTTTAAAAGTTCAAAAGTTGTACAACTATTTTCACCGGGAAAACGTAGTAATTCCCTCTCGATAGTTTCATATCCTCGTAGATAGACCCGAAAAATTATGCTCGTAGAATTTTCCCACAAAACGAAAGTTTAACGATTTTTTGTTGTCGGGCAAGAAACAAAAAAAATTTGAACTCCGGGTTTTTGGTTTAACAGGGGTCGGGTTTAAATTAATATCGGGTTTTAAATTCGGTCTACTAACCGGTTAACTGGTTTTTGGTATGAGTTTCTTAAAAACCAAGAAAACAGACAATTATGGTGAATTAGTAATGTAATTTTCGTTTTGTGGAGAAATTCTACGAGCATAATTTTTCGGGTCTATCTAAGAGGATATAGAACTATTTGGGGTGAATTACTACGTTTTCCCATTTTCACCGGCTAAGACAAGATTCATCAACGCAAATCTTGGAACTCTAAATATGTTTTCTCCATTTAATCTTATCAATGCTTTGTCCTGTCAGAAGAAAAGAGATTATTATCTTATAATCGAACATTTTCTTGAAACATAAATCCAATGATTCAGTTGCAGTTTCTCTATATATGATGCTCAAATCCATAATATGTTCCCAGACAAGCTATCTTTAAATTTCTACAAAATATGTTGAGATCTTTGGAAATTGGTAGAAAATCGTAAAACCTAGACAAAATTACTACATTAACTTTGACTAAAAGGCCTTGCGAATCATGGAAAAGGCTAGAAAATGAAACAAGTAGGTAGATATAAACCGAGATATTATGTCCTAGAGTATCAAACAAACTAGAAAATAAAACAACTAATTTTTTCCTAACTTGCACCTGATCAAGATTGATTTCCGGTAGTAGCTTCTTGAATTTATCTTCGGCTTTCTCCCGCTATAGAGCATATCGCTCCTTCAAGGTCGGTGTGTCTTCGCCTCCAGAGGAGGCTACACTATCTTCACTTTCAGATCCCATATGCCATATTTGTAAGGGTGGGTGATCAGTATTTGCAAGGGAGAGAAGGAGGCTTTAAACTTCAACTTACATTTGCTGTTGATTCGTCAGGAATGGGATTTACCAAAACGGACTGCTTCTGCTTCTACTTTACCTCATCCATAAACATCTTCCTGAAAGTGGCTGCCGAAGGGATGATAAACACAGGAGAACCAAAAGAGAAGAGCTCATCATAAACGCAAATGCCTCATTGTCGTACCCCTGCATCCTCAACATCTGTTCACCATACTTCTCATGCAATTGAGAGTTGACAGACTCATCAATAAGTTTTGATTGAGGACAGATGGAGAGGAAACCGCAAGTAATGCATACATCTCGTCATTCTTCTTCAGGATTTGCTCATACTGAGCTGAGTTTTGGTGGTACTTGAAGATGTAGAGGGAAACCTTGTTAAACTCACGAACATCATCTACATACCTGCAAAATATATGACCAGGCTCTCAATCAACCATCCATGGTAATCCAGTGACAGTGGTGTAAAGACCTTCCTGAGTGATGTCAATGGGCTGCAAACACTTCAAACCAGCATGGTAATCACTTGAAAGGCAGTGTACACGCAACAGACCAACCATGTTGAAGTCCCTTCAACACGTTACTTCCACCACTGTAATCATACCCAACATTGGCAGTGAGTTGTTCAAGTCCTTATAACTAGACGAATCACCCGTAAAATATTTGTCACTTTCTAACTTATAGTTCAAAATTTCGACAACTATTTTTTTATGATCTCTTAAGAAATATTTATCTTCACGAGTTAAGACTTAAGATACATCAACCAAAATCGTTTGATCAATTTGTTGTATTGTGATTGGTCAGAGAGATACGAACGATTCTAACAGAGTCAAGATGAGTTTAACCGAAAAGAATTTTCGGTAAGCTTTTGGTATATTTTTCTACTCTGTACTTAGTAAGTGGTTGTAGATCCATATATTCCTCCATCACTTATATTCGCATCAAAATAAAAAGGAAAATATATATATAAAGAATAAGGAATAAGAACTTGCGAATCATGGAAAAGTTTTTTGAATTTGTTGAGAAAGATGTCGAGACAATCGAAAGAGATTATCACGACATATTTAATTAAAAAAAAAATACAATTTTTCTTTCTATTGGGGTGGGGGGGGGACAAACAATCACACAAATACAAAGAAATTGAGAGAGAAACATACAACACAGAGAGAGATGGCAACTTGAAAAATTCATAGAATAAATCGGCAACTGATTTTATTAAAAAAAAAAATTACCTCCGGCAGACAGAAATTTCTTATTCCAACTTTAAGTTCTAGCTTTGACTTTATCAATGATATATTCCTTGAAACACGGTCATACCGAAACAACTACAACGATGATCTTAAACTTCTACAAATATATAAATAACGACTTAAGGGCGATGGTCTGGTTCACCAAGTTCTAAATTTTTTTGTTTTTGAATTAGGGAAACGGTCGTGCCATTTCGAATTAGCCATAGTCTTATCTAAGCAGCATGAATAAAAGTGTTGTCCTCTTTGATCCACCTAAAAAAAATGATCACCACTGAATTTTAAATTGTAGAAACCACAACTATTGTATGAACCATTCTTTTCATATCATATTAGTTTACATAATTAATGGATAAAACCATAAACACTGCATTATCTATAGATAGTATAATGATAAATTATAACATAAGTTTTCAAAATAAAATTTCTTATTATACTATTTTAAAATTAGTAGAATAAATATAAATATTCAATGAACTATTAAATTTGATACAAGTATACTTTTTTATGTTATCTAACAAAATAAATTAGTTTATTAATTTGTTTTTTAGTTTCTTTTCAGTAAAAGTAAAAGAATGATATTCCATTCCAATCAAAGTCTTTAGTGTTTTACTTTTCAAAAGCCAAGGAAAAAATAAATTAATTACCATACTAAAAGTTTTCTATTAATTTGTACATTCGATTTTTTGGTAACATCTTTATCGTAGTTGGGTCAAATCTTGTTTTTCTTTGTTAACATCTTAATACCTATTTATAACTTCCCAACACTTTTTATTATGTAAGATAATGTAAATACTGAATATCACATTTAAGCAGCCACATATTCATATATAACTACATTTTCCTAGTTTCTCTGCTAAAGTCCAAAGACTGACAAATGGCATCTCGCAAACTCATTTGCCTCATTATCTTCTTCGCCTTCTTCACCGAAGGTATACAGTAAAATCTCTATAAATTAATAATGTTAGGACCATGCAAATTTATTATTTTAAAAATATATTAATTTATCGAGAAATTAATAAATATTAATTTATAGAGAGAAATTCTTTTTATGTAAAATTTTTCTTAATTTATTTTTCCCAATGATGTTATATTATAGAATTTAATGAATCTATTTGTCAAATTGATATGAAATTTTGATTAAAATTTTCGATTATCGCAATAAAGTAGATGCTATTATCATAATAGACGATCAAATTAAAATGGTATACTATGTATAAAATTTAGAAAATATTATGGTTATTATCCCTAATGTCGATATACATTTAGAAAGAGTTATGTATAAATAATCAATTATTTTGCCTAGAATTTTCTACAAATTTATGGTAAAGACTGAGAAAACAATTATAAAAGTTTTTGATGTAATACGTAAACTTAAAGAAAAGGTCTAATGATATTTTCAGTTTTAAGTAAAAAAAAAAATCATTAAAACCATGTTTAGTACATTATCATATATATATATATATATACATAATTATATATGATTATTAATTTATATTATTATTAGGACTATATTTTACATAGGAGTTTCAAAAAAATTATTATCTTATCATTTTATCGAATTTCGCTAATTTTTACATTAGCCCGAGTCGGGACCGGAAGATTTTATTAATTTATGGTGATTATTAATTTATCGAGTATTAATTTATGGAAGTTATACCGTATATAACTTTTATATATTCACATAGAACCGATGAATTCTAGAAGAGAATATAGTGTGACATAAAATATTAATTTAAGGTGAATATCTTCTTGTCTACAGTTTTTTTAAACTAAATTGCATGAATAAATAATTAAAACTATAAGACAGTAGAAACCCGAAGTATAACATTTTTTCGTATGTTTGTAAATAATTGTTTGTTTGTTCGACATTTGGAAGGGTATGGGTGTGATTTTGATAGTTTAACTCTAACACAATCGAAGACCGGAAAAATGCTTCAGAAGAAACCTGAGTGGGAAGTAAAAGTGACGAACCCATGTACCTGCGTATTCCTTCACACAAAGTTGTCATGCACCGGTTTCAAATCAGTCATACCAATTGAAAGCTCGGTTTTGGCGAAACCAGGTCCAAGTGATGAAGCATGTCTCCTCTACAACGGTAACAGACTCGCAGGGGGTGATCACTTCGCTTTCAAATACGTATGGGACATTCGTTACAATTTCAAGATCAACTACACCGAAATCGCTTGCTCTTGAATTTTCTACTCTAAGCGTTTCCGTTTTGGTAAATTCTGTCTTTGTTTGTGAAACTGATGATATTTACTCAAATATTGTCTGAATCATTAGCTTGAGGTTAATAAAGATTACTAGTATTTATATCAAGTTTTTGTTACTTGTTAGATATTATTACAACTCACATTCTGCTAACCAAAAGCCAGGACTGGAAATATAGCATACCAATGGTTTCAAATGTCGAGTGATCAGCTTATATCATAAGGAAAGAAACACTACACAACTATATTTTCTGTTTCAAAACTATAGAGTAAAGCTTCAAAAAGACAAAAAAAAAAACTACATTTAGAGAAACCGTTATTAATTCAAAAATCTTAAGCAAAAAATTGAGAAAGAAGAGGTAAGACTCATAAAAATGAAGTTAATATACCCCTAACTAAAATCCTTTTAGTAAATCTAAACTAATGAAATTATCATTTCCGACTGGAATGGTTGTTTCTGATTAATAGTTAGGTTAAAAAAAAAAAAAAAAAAAACTAATGAAATTATCTTAACCAAACTAAAATCAATAAACGGCTGATTTTTTTGTCTCTCTCTCGTTTCAACAAATCCTATCTTTTTAGATAATAGGATTTATGGTTCTGAAATTTTGACAACACATCAGAATCAAAAGCATTTTCAAGCAAGAACATTGATAAAATTATATAGCCAAAGAGAAATACACCAAAAGGAGCATTAGCCAAAGGGCGTGATGTTTCTGGGACCTCACGTCCAAGACATGTTCGAGTATAAGTTTTATTTTATATAATAAAATGGGAGATTGCATCTACCTTTGTTCCACCAAAAAAAAACTCGTAAGAGGAGATTCTAGTGAACGGAAAAAAAATACAACAACTCTCTCTTTGTGGAACTCTTCCGATCGGTAGAATACTTCACACTACCAAAAAAGGAAGATGTTGGAATTCGAAATCTCCGAGAAAGAGTTTTTTTTGTGATTTTGTTAATAGAGTTGTGAAGAATTCGCACATGCCAAAGAGTGGCCTCGTAGAATACAAATCATGGAAGAACGCAACAAGTGCTTCTTTATGGACTATTCTGCGAACAAAACTAGAAGGGCAAGCTACAAATATTAAATTTCTAAGTCCATCCATAAGAAATGGGAGATTCTAGTGGAGAAAAGTGAATGCAAGTATCTATTGTCTATGGAGCTCTTCCATTGCCATTGCCATATCTCAGTTTCTCCAGCGATTGCTCAGTTTAAGCTCTATGTTATGCTTAAATTAAAGTGGACAATACCAAACAAAACAATTTAACCAAAACTAAATTATAGACTCTACAAGAATAACTATTTTTAGCAATACTTATTTTTTAACTTAGCATCACTTTTAAAATGATACTAGAATTACAATATCATTTGTAAAAGTGATGCTAAATTCAATGAAGCTAAAAAAATTTAGCATCACTTTTTAAAATGACATTTAATTTGGGTTTAGCATCATTTTTCTTAAATGTCACTAATAATAATTTTATCACTTTTACAAATGATGTTACACTAACATCATTTCCTTTTAACGACCCTAAACTGATAATATATATTTAATATTAATATGCATCAGCTATTTAAAAATATTTACAATCAATAATAAAATAAAATAAAGATGACATTAATGTAAAATCTGCAATACATCGTTCAAAGATTCATTACAACATATTGAATACAAACCAAAAACTATCCATTGTTTCAATATCTAATTTTATCCAAACTACAATTTAACCTTTATATATCTTCATATTGCTTCATGCCTTCTTTAATCGCCATGAGAGTCAAAATTCATCTTCTACACTTTGTACTCTATTCCTAAGTAAAAATGCTTCTCAATCATCCACGCACTAGATTCGTCCTCTGCATCAAACAACAACCAAAAGTCACAATCAACAGTAACTAGCAACTTGTTTTCAGAAATCCAAAGTAACTAGAAATCATTTAACACATCATACAGTGATACTATACAAAGATATATGAACATACAAATTGCATAGGAAGTCACTGTAATGCCACTTAAACCTAGAATTGATCTTTAATTAAGATTCACTTTGCAATCGAGAATTAAAGTGAATCATATTTTGAAGAAAAAAATGAAATAAAACCAGCAAATTTTTAATTTTGCATCGATTGATTCATAAATGATGCTAAGATTTCGGTTTAGTATCATAAGTTGATAAATGATACTACTAGATAATTGATTTATTAGCCTCAGTTATACATAAGTGACACAAGATTTACTATTTTAACATCACTTAATAAAAGTGATGCTAAAGCTCCCCGTCTTTTTTTATTTTAATATCATTTTAGTAAATGATGTAAAAAAATTGATGTTAAGTGCTATATTTTTAGTAGTGAGAGAATAACTATAAACAGTTTAACCAAAACTAAATTATAAAGAATAACTGATACTTTTATAAATTTTCACCGCATAAAACAGATTACAGTAAAACCTTTTACGGTAAAACTTTAATAAATTAATAACGTTGGGACCACGATGTTTTATTAATTTAACAAAATATTAATTTATTGAAAGATTAATTGGGTTGAAAAATTAATTCGGGACTCGAAAATTGTATTAATTTATCGAATATTAATTTATAAAAGCTATATTGTATTCAATAAACCAATAAAAATAAAAGCATTAAAATTTCTTGACACATAAAACTTTATAGGATTGTTAAGAAGATGACCTCTCATAAAAAGTATTGAAATTGAAAGACTACTTATAATTCAAAGTTTTTTCTATATAATTTGTCTATTATTTTGTTCTATTAATATTTTATTAGAAATTATCTAAAAACTATACTAAAAGTAAATATTAAATTTAATTTTAATAGAAATGTATTTTGATTTTATTTAACAAAATACATTATTTCTATAAACTATTTCTAGTTATTTTAATGCATCTTATAAATTATATTTATTAATGATATGACAATTTTTATTATAATTTATTTTAAAAAAAATAAAAAATAATGGCATATATTAATTATAATATCAATTTTAATATAATTTATTTTTTGGATATTATCTAACAAACTAAGTTAATTATGAAAACTTGTTTTTATATATCAAAGTCAAGGACAAAAAAATCTTTACCATTTTAACTTTTTAAAGTCAAGGACAAAAAAATCTTTACCATTTTAACTTCTTAAAGTCAAGAACAAAAAAAATCTTTACCATTCTAAAGGTTTTCTATTAATTTGTACATTCTATTTTTGGTAAGATCTATATAGTTGGTCCAAATATTTTTTTGGGTCAAAATTCAAATCTTGTTTTCCCTTGTTAACATCTTAATACCTATCTACAACTTCCCAACAAAATTTATTATGTAAGATAATGGCTTCTCTATAAATACTGAATATCACATTTTAAGCAGCCACATATTCATACATAACTATATTTTCCTAAATTCTCTGCTAGAACTCCAAAGACTCACCCAACAATGGAATCTCGCAAACTCATTTGTCTCGTTATCTTCTTCGCCTTCATCACCCAAGGTATATTATAACTAAAATAAATCACTTGAAACCGACAAATTCGAAAAGAGAATATAGTGTAACATAAGTATTAAATTAAGTTGAATGTCTTCTTGTCTATAATTGTTTTTAAAAACTAAATTGCTTGAATAAATAATTATAAACTCTAAGAGACTAGTTGCCAAAAAAAAAAAAAAAAAAAAAAACTCTAAGAGACTAAGACAGTAAAAATCTAAAGTATAATATTTTTCGTATTTTTGTAAATAATTGTTTGTTTGTTCGACATTTGGAAGGGTATGGGTGTGATGTTGATAGTTTAACTCTAACACAATCGAAGACCGGAAAAATGGTTCACAACAAACCGGAGTGGGAAGTAAAGGTGACGAACCCATGTGGATGCTATTTCAGTTACACAAAGTTGTCATGCACCGGTTTCAAATCGGTCACACCTATTCAAAACTCGGTTTTGGCGAAACCAGCTCCAGGTGATGATGCATGTCTCCTCTACAACGGCGAGGGTCTCTCATATGGAGACAACTTCGCTTTCAAATATGTATGGGACACTCGTTACGAATTCAAGATTACCCACACCGAAATCGCTTGCTCTTGAATTTTCTTCCCTAAAGATTTCCGTTTTGTTTGTGAAACAGATGATATTTATTCAAATGTTGTCTGAATCATTCGTTTTAGATTAATAAAGATTACTAATTTTTATATTGAGTTTTTGTTACTTGTTAGTTATTGCAACTCACAATTTGTTAACCAAAAGCTAAGACTGAACATATAGCAAGCATGTCAATGGTTTCAAATTTCGAGTATCGGGTTATATCGTAAGAAAAGAAACACTAAACCAACAACTTGACTTCAAAATATGAAGAATGTACAGTATTCTTTCAAATATGAGAAGATTTCTTCATTTCTACCTTCAAATGAAATCAAACTTAGAACACCAATGGAGATGGTCGTAAACTCTACATATAACATAGTTAATACGAAGACAAAATTGAGGAATTAGAAATTTATACTAAGCAAGAAGCCTTTAGGTTTCAAAACTACACTAAAGTAAAGCTTCAAAAAGACAAAAACTAATTAGAGAAACCGATATTAATTCAAAAATCTTAAGCAAAACTTGAGAAAGAAGAGGTAAGACTCACAAAAATGAAGTTAGTAAATCTAAACTAATGAAATAATGTTAACCAAACTAAAATCAATAAAAGGCTGAATTTGTTTTCTCTCGTTTCAACAAATCCTATATCTTTTTAGATAACAGGATTTATGGTTCTGGAAATTTGACAAACACATCAGAATCAAAAGCATTTTCAAGCAAAGAACATTGATAAAAATTATATAACCAAACAGAAATACACCAAAAGGAGCATTACTCAACCTAAAAGCAATCTTCATATTCGAAATGAATCTGAATGTTAAACCGTTAACAAAAACCAATCCTCCTCATGTCGTTAACAGTAACTCTTCTACTCTCTTCTTATTAGTTCGAGCAGCATCCAGATTTCTTCACAGCGGAAACATCTTTACCGATATCGATCTTATCTCCTTTCGAAGGAACATTAGCGGATTCACTCGCTGCTTCCATCGCCTTCTTACTCACAATGTGGTGAATTTGAGTGAGTACTTCCGCGAAAGCGTTCTCGACATTAGTGGATTCAAGAGCTGAAGTTTCCATGAAGTAAAGAGACTCTTTCTCAGCGAATGATTTCGCGTCATCGGTCTGAACAGCCACGAGATGACGAAGATCAGATTTGTTCCCAACCAGCATGACTACAATGTTTGGATCAGTGTGGTTTCTTAGCTCTTTAAGCCACGTCTCAACGTTTTCAAATGTCGAGTGTCGTGTCACATCGTAGACAAGTAACGCTCCAACAGCTCCTCGATAATACGCGCTAGTGATTGCTCGGTACCTATACAATGCATCCATTCAAGTTAACTAAACACAGAACATAGTCAATGCAAAGAAGAAACCGAGAATTCAGATATTATACATAACAAGAAGCTCTTCAATTTCGAAATTAGCCAATAAAGCAAGAAACTTTTCAACTTGTGAATCTTAAACCGTTGTTTTCAAAATCACATTACCAATCTCTAGATCTCTTCTTTTAAAAGACATATAAAGCCAATTGACACAGATCTAATCTAAAGCTCAAAAAGTTTCAACCTTTAGCAATCAAACAAACCCTAAACCCCAAAAACCAAGAACGATCTACAATCTAAGAAAACCCAGATGGAGAAATGAAGAATGAGGAGAAAAAGGAGAGACCTTTCTTGACCAGCAGTATCCCAAATCTGAGCTTTGATGACTTTATCATCAACATTCAAACTACGAGTAGCGAACTCAACACCGATGGTGGATTTAGACTCGAGGCTAAACTCGTTCTTGGTGAATCTAGAAAGCAAATTAGACTTACCAACACCAGAATCACCAATCAATACAACCTTGAATAGGTAATCGTATTCATCATCTGCTCTGTATCCCGCCATTGATTGATTCTCTTTTCAAATACAGAGAAAGATGAAAAAAAAGATTTGAAATTTGAAAACCACGTAACAAGATTTTGTAAAGATCTTTTCGATTTCTATAGAGAAAGACGCGGAATTGAAATAAAAGAGACGAGATAGAGAAAGGTCTTGTTGTCATGTGTCCTTTTGGATAAAATTACTGAAATACCCTGATTAACGCGTTTGGATCTATAGCTTGATTGGTTCGTTGGAAGCGAGGACAGTTTCGTCTTTTTCTTCGTGTTTTAAATTTGATAAAACAAAAAGTAAAGAAATGCGTCTGCCGGGAGTCGAACCCGGGTCTATTGCTTGGAAGGCAATTATCCTAACCGTTGGACTACAGACGCTTTTGTTAACACTGGATAAAATGTAATTTATAATCAAAATCAGAACATAATAATAGTGACTTTAATATTATATAACTGAGGAGGTCTCTGTAACAAACTAAACTCAAGAGTCAAAACGGAATCAACGACGACGACGAGTCTTGAAGTCCTCCGGCGATTCTCTCGCCGTAACCACCGTGAAACTTTCATTTCATCGGAAGCATAGTTTCTCCGGTTGTTGATTTTGTACTTCCATTACGAATTACGAATTCTCAAACTTGTTGGAGAATGGGTTGCATAGGATCTTCGCAGGCCAAAAATGAAGGAAGAGGTAAGCAAAATCTTTAGATTCTCGCTTTGATTGTTCCTTTGAATTTCTGATTGAAATGCTCTTGAACAATTGTGTGATTGAAATGGCAATTTCTGGAGCCAATAGTGTTATTCTCTTGAATCAATTTTACCAAGAATGTTGTTCTTGTATGGCAATAATCAAGATCTTATGGTTCTTTTGTTCTGCGTCTTGTTGCATTTATCTTGTGGAACTCGAAATTGTAGATGACTTGAACATTCTTGTTATTGAGAGAACTGCTTAGAAATGATGCTACTTTCGTTTGTGGATGTTTATGTTGACAGCGAAAAGAAAGAAAATCCGGAAACCTGAACCGTGGGCGCATACCGAGCCAATCACGAGGGCACAGCTTATGAATATGCGTGAGGAATTTTGGGATACTTCTCCACACTATGGTGGTCAAAGAGGTACATTGATATCTCTCTTTCTTGTTAGTCTACATTGTGTTATAGATCATTGTTTTCAGTGAGTTCTTAATGGTGAATTACTGATAACCAGAGATATGGGATGCGTTACGAGCTGCTGCTGAAGCTGATGGATTGAAACTAGCGCAAACAATTGTAGATAGTGCAGGCGTGATTGTCGAAAACCCTGATCTAACATTGTGTTGGGATGAAAGAGGTTTGGCAAAACACACGAATCTGATTCATCTTTTTGTTAGTTTATCTTACTTGGTTAATCTTACTTGATATTGCAGGTGCTAGATATGAGCTTCCTATGTATGTTCTAAGTGAGCCTACGAATTTGATTCCAGAGCAGAGACAGTAATTGATCTAAGTACATTGACACAAGAATCAAAGCATACAAAGTACAGTAGAAGACTAGAATCTGAAGTGAGTCTCTTATATTCAATACTTTTAGCAATTGATAGTGAATAGAAACGAATATATTAGTGTAGTACAGTCTCTTTATAGTGTAAAGTGGGAGATGATGACACGTGTTGGTTGAGGTTACAGTCAGGATTTATGAATGTTATTTGGGTCAAAATGATCTAATGAACGAGCTTCTAAGGATTTTTGCTTATTCTTGATTAGTTGTGACTTGTGAAAATATGAGTTTATAGAACAAGTTGAGAAATAAGTATAGTTTTGGCTTCTTTGATTTGATTTATAATGTCACTAGGTTTGATACAAAATGATTCCCTCCACTTATTTTTTCTATATCGAAAACATTTGTGTCAGAAATGGTCGTCGCTTCTCGAGCTATTATGTCTTTTTGTTCATTGGATTTTGGAGCTATGCATTTAATAACTAGCCAATTACAATAATTGAGTTATTATATGATAAGTCAGTGTACAGAATTAACAATAGTTAGTTTAGTCAATAATTGATGTAAGTTCGATTGAGTAGTCCCTAGCTTTTATTAGGTTAATTATTGATAGTAAATGTTGGAGTATCAGTCTAAATTCACAGTGTCGTATTTGTTTTACATTACATTGATCGTTTGATCGAAATGACTGTAATACAATTACTTGACTACTTTTCTTATGCTTTTAGTAAGCACTTTTATATGTTTAGGGTCATTGATTTTGCTTAAGTTAATGCCTAAATGGGTTGCACTACATTATATTTGTTTATATGTATTTTTGGGTCCCAAAAAGACGATAATTGTCCTTACTAGAAAAAGAGAACCGTGATTTAAATTTAACAAAACCCAAAAGTTGAATAACCTAATCATCACTAAACGTGCTCACGTGACAGTGACATTGACCACCGTACCATAGTATTATCGTCCTGAAATTTTGTTAGTTTCGTCCAATTTCTCGTTTTCCATCATTTTGAGATTTATTTACTGTTTTAGCTAAATCAGTTATTTGGTGATTCTACTAACATTTTGAAAAATTTATTTACTCTCTATTTATCACGTTTTCTTGTTTTTTAGGGCATCATTAACCCTAAAATCTATTGAGTTTCTTTATATATATTATTATATTAAGTTTTTATTTGATTTCAAAAATTTAATTAGTTATTTAAATATTAACTTATTAAAAATAGACACGTGGAAGAGTGGGGACACAAAATGCAAAGAACCGTTTCAGCCTTTGCATATTTATGAGTAGTTTCTTTTGCCTCTTTCTTACTTTTTGAATATTCTAACCAATTTTAATGAAAAGATACATACCTCATATCATGGTTATTGATGGCCTTAGCTATCATTAGTAAGGTTTGACCAAAAAAAAAAAGAAAAAAAAAAGCTATCATTAGTAAATACAACAACTTTCATTGGTGTACATTAGTATTTACTATCAACCAATTAATAAAATATCATTACACAAAATATCAGTATTTTATTGTACTTTCATCGTTGTATTGCTACTTGTACCTTCAAAAAAATTGTACTTCTATGTGTTACCAATCGGACCCAATATCTTCTACTAAAACGACTAGAATTCCGTTGCATAAACCGAAGAGATTTTTGTTAGTTTCGTCTAATTTCTTGTTTTCCATCATTTTGAGATTTATTTACTGTTTTAGCTTAAATCGGTTATTTGGTGATTCTACTAATATCTTGAAAAACTTTCTTCACTCTATTCATCATGGTTTCTTATATTTTTTAGAAACATTACATAATTTTCCATAAATTAGATATCTAACTAAATTAAACTTTTATCTTAAAATTTTCAAAATATGTAAATTTTTTGGTTAAATTTGTTGAGAACCTACACGTCCATTGTATAAACGACCACACAAACCATATTTTAAAACATCGGTTATCATTTTCTAAGTTCAATATAAAAAAATAAGAAATCCAAAACATACACTTTTGTAATTGTTGGTCGAAAAGGCTAATACAATTCTTATCATATTTACTTTGGAACTTTTGCCGAGTACAAAATATTCAACTTGGTTTCTCTTTTTTTTTAGTTTGTCTTCAACTTGGTTTCTCTAACTCTAAATTCCCGAACAAGAACACACAAAAAGTAGCAAAATTTTCAAAATGTCCGAACTCTTTTGTCTCCTTTTTTTTAATAACCAAAAAATGTGTATTTAGTTTATTTTTGTAGGGACTTTATATATTGTTACATTATTTAATTTGTTCACTTCCCCGGAAACGGACAAACCGCTTTATTGGCAATGTGCTCTGCTTCCTATCAAAATGCCTCTGTGTTCGTGTCTGAAAACAGATCTCAAAAACCCTTTCCTCTCTCTCTAGATTCCCACTCTCCAAAATTACCAAATTTAAACCCATCAAAACCTCTCTCGAAAACGACGTTTCTCTTTGCTTTTTCCTGCCAAAAGCCTTACTTTTCTCCAGATAAACCTCTCAGGTTCTTCATGTGAAAGTTTGGTTTAAACTTTAAAGTAAAGAGAAGACCCACACATCTGTGACTTCATCTAAACGGTGTCGTTCTCTTTTTCCTCCTTTATTCACTGTATATAGAAGAAACAGAGTATATTTTAGATTTTAGCATTGTGGGTTTGGTTTTTGATTCCTTATTTCTAATGGGTCCTTGAGTTTCCAATTTCTTCTTCTTCACTTGTTTCCTTTTGAATTTGGGGAGTTTTTCATAATTTAGCATTAGGGTTTCTTTCTTTAAACTAGAATTTTTGTTTTGGTAAGTTGAGTGATTCGTGGGGTTATTACCAAATCAGTTTCAAATTTGGAAAGTTGAAAGATTTGCATACAAAGAAAATGAGATACACCTCGATTTGGTTTTTCTATAGAAGATTAGACAAGAAAACAGAACATTTCTTCTTGTGATCATGTCTACTAGGGTTGCTTCTTCACGGATACTAAAAGATTCAAATGGAGACATCGGTGAGCATCTTCGTAACCATATTCACTTAACCAACTGTATCCACTTGAAGAATCATATGCACAACAACAACAAACAGATTCCGGTTTTAACTGACCGGTCTCTTCTTATGAGAGATCTCATTGTTCTTCAAAGATCAAGATCACTTAGAGACCCATCCGCTAGCTCGAATTCACCGTCTTTGATCGGTGATTCGAAAGGAGAAGATCACATGGAGGAAAGAAGAACAAGAAGAAGAAGATCGGTTGATCGAAATGTGGTTAAGAAATCTAGTCTAAGGTTGTCTAGTTCGTCTCCAATATTTGTGAATTTTGGAACATCTAAAGTAACTCCTTCTGATGAAAAGTTAGATGGTTCGAGTAGGAAGAGTTATAGAGTTGAAGATGTGAATGAGGTTTATAGTGTTGATTCTGTGAAATCAGGGTCGAAAAATAGTGTTAATAATGTTAACGAGGCTAATTTCAAGACTTTGTCTGATCAGTTAAACGAGGTTTTAGGTGATAGTGATGATTTGGTTTATAGTAATGTTCTACCACGCGGTAATGCGCGTAGTAAAAGGCGGAAATTTAGAGGGACTAAGAGAGCGGGACGGGCGGTTTCTGTTAGAGACAATGCTGGTAATAGTAAGAGTGAGATGTGTATTGCTTCTAATGCAGTTCCTAGAGGTGAGAAGTATGAGGAGGAAGTAGCAGAAGGTAGAGAAGAGGATATGAGTAGAGCTGTTCCGAAAAACGGTTGTGGAATGCCGTTTAATTGGTCGAGTATTCATAATAGAGGCAAGACATTCTTTGATATAGCTGGTCGGAGTTTATCTTGCGGAATGTCTGATTCAAAGGGAAAGAAAGGTGAAACCGATATGCCAATGTCGTCTGATTCAAGCTCTTCTTTCACCAAAACTGAACACGAGGCAACGCCTTTTTTAGTCGATAGCGGAAATAATGAAGGTTGGGTGCATGATTACTCAGGCGAGTTGGGTATATTCGCCGACGATTTGCTCAAGAATGGAAAAGATTCAGACTATGGCAAGAAACGTAGAAATGCTCAACGGCATTTTAGTCTTACGCAGAAGTACGCTCCAAGAACTTTTCGGGATCTTGTTGGACAGAACTTGGTGATGCAAGCTCTATCCAACGCTGTTGCGAAACAAAGAGTTGGACTTCTTTATGTATTTCATGGTCCAAATGGAACCGGAAAGACCTCGTGTGCGCGGATATTCGCTAGAGCTTTGAATTGTCATTCTATGGAACAATCAAAGCCTTGTGGCAGATGCAGTTCTTGTGTTTCTTATGATAATGGTAAGAACCACAACATTCGAGAAATGGGTCCTGTTAAAAAGTTTGACTTTGATAATATGAGAATCTCTCAGCAGAAAAGGCAACACCTTGTGTTCATATTCGATGATTGTGATGCGATGTCAACGGATAGTTGGAATGCACTTTCGAAAGTCGTGGACCGTGCGCCTCGCCGTGTGGCTTTTATTCTTGTTTGCTCGAGTCTTGATGTTTTGCCTCACATTATTGTTTCAAGGTGCCAGAAATTCTTTTTCCCGAAGCTCAAAGACGCAGATATCATCGGTTCTTTGCAACGGATTGCATCAAAGGAAGAGATTGATATCGATAAAGAGGCGTTGAAGCTTGTTGCTTCGAAATCAGATGGTTCCTTGAGAGACGCAGAAATGACTCTAGAACAGCTGAGTTTACTCGGAACAAGAATCTCTGTTCCATTAGTTCAAGAAATGGTAAAAGATCAAAACTTCTTCTAAAGATCAAAACGTTTACTAGTATTTTCTCTATAATGTTTTTGTTTTTATTTTCATTTTCAGGTTGGGTTAATTTCTGATGAGAAGTTAGTTGATCTTCTTGATCTAGCCTTATCCGCGGATACCGTAAACACTGTGAAGAGTTTGAGAATAATAATGGAAACTAGCGTAGAACCATTAGCTTTAATGTCACAGCTTGCAACTGTCATAACCGATATTCTCGCGGGAAGCTATGATTTCGCTAAAGACCAATGTAGAAGAAAGTTTTTCCGGCGACAACCTCGTGAGTTTCGAAACATTTCCACATACTAAATGAGTAACTGTACTAACTGATTTCTTTTTGTTGTAGTGACTAAAGAAGATATGGAGAAGCTGAGAAAAGCTTTAAAAACGCTATCCGAATCAGAGAAACAGTTGAGAGTATCGAACGATAAACTCACTTGGCTCACTGCTGCATTGCTGCAGCTAGCTCCCGAACAACAGTACTTGCTTCCGCCTAGCTATTCCGCTGATGCTAGCTTGAACCGTACTCCATTAACGGATCACGATCCTTCTAAGGTTCGACAGGAGTTTAGCTGCGTGAACCGACCTTCGGTTGAAGAGATTTGGTTAGCGGTTATAGAGAAAGTTCGAGTTAACAGTTTAAGAGAGTTTCTTTATAAAGAAGGGAAGATCTTTTCGATTAGTATCGGTTCAGGTAAGTAAGAGCATTCATTCATGTCGAAAAATTGCTTTTCCAAACCGTTTATGTCGATGATTCTTAACTTTCTAAGTGTGTTGCAGCTCCTACGGTGCAGCTAATGTTCAATTCGCCATTAGCGAAATCAACGGCTGAGAATTTTAATGATCACATTTTGAGAGCGTTCGAGGCGGTTCTTGGATCTCCAGTCACATTAGAGATGAGAACCGAGTTAAAGAAAGACTGGAAAAATGTCGGTTCATGGCCGTTGCAAGATAATGGTGAGAGATTCCGAGATAGTGGAAGAAGCGAAATCATTGAAGTGGGTGATGAATCTGAATCTACAATGAGTCGAGCTAGAAGGAAACACTTGGAAGCTAGTCTAAACCAGAACCAGAGCCAAAGCATTGTGAGAGGAAAAGTTTCATTAGCTCAAGTGATTAAGCAAGCTGAAGGAAATGGTTGGTCCAAAAGCAAAGCTGTGTCCATTGCAAATAAGCTTGAGCAAGAGAATCTGTAAGAATATTATTAACCAAAACTTGTTCCTTCTAATTTTTTTGTTTGTATAACATTTTTGTTTTGATTATTCGTTTAATTTCACAGGAGACTTGAACCTAGATCAAGAAGCTTGATATGTTGGAAAGCGTCAAGAAGCACACGTCGCAAGGTACAAAAACATTTCATTTTTCTGTTTGGTTCGAGTTTTTTCGGTTTTTGGAAAATTGGTTTAAAATTGAAATTTATTTTGGTTTGGTTTTATTCAGTTTGAAAATTTCGATTTGATTCGGGTTGGTTTAGAATTTAGAGGGTAGATAAAAATAATTAACCTTAAAGATATTTTTAATTTTAATTTTTATACATTTGATTAAAAATATGAAACTTTGATGAATATTGATTTATTTCTGTTTGAATTCTGTTCCGGTTCGATAAGGGTTAAAAGATTATTCGGTTGGGTTTGGGGGTTTTTCATATTCATTACAAAAGTTTTCATTTTTTAGAAAACAAAACGATTTAAAAAAAAATATATTTCTAACTAAAAAATTGAAACTGTGAAATGTAGATATCATCGAGATTGAAGATAAGGAGAAGGGTAAGATTACATTCGTTGTTGAAGCTCATATCTTGTGGGAACTATCTATCAACGAAATCACCTCCTAGATAGTGTTTTTTTATTTTCTTACAATGAAGGAAAAGATGGTTTCTTTTCTTCTCTTCTTTGATCTTAAATTCATGATGCAGATTTTTTTTAGTAGAGAGTTCTCTCATTTTTTAGCTTTCGCATAATCATATGCTATTTTATTAATTACCTGATAATGAATGCTATTTTGTCTAAACAACATGATCTTCTGTTTAAATACATTATGTTAATGTAATAACATGTCGTTTGAGCTACTACCATATTACTTTTTCCAAAATGTGTCTACCAATTCGGTCAAATCTATTTTACCACAAAATTGTTTCATTATTTATTTACCTAGTTTACCTTATAATAAATAAAACAAATAATAAATAAAAATAGTTTACCTTAAATTCAGTATTATATTACAGAAGTAAAGATGTAATATATATTTTGTAGTACTACATAAAACAACAAATCCGATGTCGTCCAGCGGTTAGGATATCTGGCTTTCACCCAGGGGACCCGGGTTCGATTCCCGGCATCGGAGCTTTTTAATTTATTGTTGAAAAATTCATAAAACAACTTTGTAGACAACAGTAAGAAACCAAAATTACTTTCAAAACTATTTTTCCATTACTCTAGTAATCTCGACCGTGAAATGCTTAAACAAGACATAGTAATTTCTGAATTGTTTTTTTTTTAGAATTTTGTTTTTGTCTCACTTGGATTTGGATGTACAAACAAAACTTGTTTCTTTGTAGGGGAAATTTCAAAATCAAGACACATTGAAATGTGTTTTGTCTCATAATACCTTTAAAGTAGCATCCTTGTCTCAATAAGATTTGGTTAAAATTAAACCCAACATTGCCCTTAATTTTTGTTTAATTTAAATATTTGTTGTATTTTAAAAATCAAAAAAGGAAATATGTTTGCCGAAAAATCAGTATATTTTGTTTAAGGGAAGTTAGCTTAGAGAAAAAATAAAAAAGGAAAACAGATTTTGTATCATATTAATGAATATATTTTGGGAAAAATCAGAAAATCATAACTCAACCTCGAAAGAAGAAATCGAGACCTTGTTCTTGTCTCCGGCGGTTCTACACTGTGAATTCACAGGCGGTAGAAGAAATCGACATTATCTCTCTACTTCCAATTCCCCTCGTTTTCTCCGTTTACTCTGTAGCTAGAGGAATCGAAAAATCCTCTTTGTACGGAGCTTAGCTTTTCTCCGATGGTTGTACACTGTGAATTCACCGGCAAAAGAAGAAATCGAGACCTTGTTGTTGTCTCTCTACTTCCAATTCCGGTTAAGTCTTCTCATCTCTCATTGCATGTCTATAATTTCCTTTCAATTTTTTTTGGGTTTTGTTCATAATATATTTCGATTAGATTTCTTAAGATGACTTCGTTGTTAGTTGTTTATGGGTTTTCGATTTTATTTTTTCAATAAAGAGTTTTGGTTTTGGTTTTGGTTCTTTGATTCGAGTCTTATACTTTTCAATAATCCTTTACTCAGCTCATCTATTCACCGACGGTGGTATATTGCCTATTCACCGGCAAACTAAAGAGGAAATCTTCACCTCCTTGCTTTCTCTCTGCTTCCACTTCCGGTAAAATCTTATAATCTCATTGCATGTTTGTAATTTCCTTTCAAATTTTAGGGGTTTTGTTCATAATATAATTCGATTATATTTCCAAAGATTACTTGGTTGTTTACGGGTTTTCAATCACTTTTTCAATTATGAGTTTCTGATTTTTCTCACAAATGTTTGTAAAACTAATTTGTTTGGTGAAATGGATATGGAACTTCATGTTTTAGTGTCGGTTATATGTCTCAGTTGATGCGTTTTTCTCTGAAATATATGCATCTTTACATACGTGTTGTTTTCTCTTAATTACATTCATGATTTGAGCTGATTTTGATGTTGTTTCTCTCTTTAGGTATGGATTCAATCTTGCCAGGAAGAATTTTTAGAGAAGGAGAGGAACCTGAGGTTAAGAAGATCAACAACAGCTGCAGATTATCGATTCTGAAGTTAATGAAGGAGAGTTTTCCAACGGAATACAGACAGGTCAGAGCAGATGCAGTGTTCTCTAAGATATTTGATATCTTTGAAAATAAGTTGTGCTACTCGGCCACAATGATACATAGCATCATGTGTAGACAGCTTGAAACCGCCAAGCTCCATGAGTTGTGGTTTATCTTTGGGAAAAGGCCTCTTAGATTTTCTCTACAAGAGTTTCATGCAGTCACCGGCCTCAAGTACAAGGAAGATCAGAACTGCAACTTGGATCAATGGGTTGATGATAATGAATTCTGGAGTAAGTTGCTAAAGAGTGGCACTGTCATCTGCTTAAAAGACATCAGGGACAAGCTTGTAGCCAAGGCTAAGGATTGGACGACGCTTGATAGAGTGCGTTTGTGTTACTTATGTGTTATTGCTGGAGTGTTACTTGTAAGGGATGAGAAGAAACCAATCCCACACACCTACATAAAGTTGTTGATGGATTTTGATAAGCTACGGGCTTATCCATGGGGTCTTGATTCGTTTGACCACCTGGTGAAAGAGATTAAGGCTGCTAGGGAGAAACTGAAAAACCCGCGAAGCTACGCTCTTAATGGATTCTCATTTGCTTTCCAGATTTGGATAATGGAAGCTATTCATGTCTTTGGGACTATGTGTGGGGAAAAATTTGAGCCTAAAGGCATTGTATTCCCCAGATGCTCCAATTGGTATGGATCTTCAAGGATCTCATATCCACAAATCAGACATATTGATGACACATTTGGACCAGAAGTAAGTAGTGTAATCTAGTTTTTAAAATGTAATTTTTTAGTACCTTTCTTTTAAATTTTGATACTAACATAGTTTTGAACCATTTTCTTGTAGGATAAGTTGTACTCAACTATCTCCTCCAATTCTGATGGCGACGTCATTGAGGCTGCTGAGTTTACAAGGATTAGTGAAGTGAGAGATGAAAGAGTGGATCGTATTATGTCTGGGATCAAAAATGGAAAAGATTGGAGTGATCAGGTTTGGCCATTTGATGAGCTTGCTCATGCAGAGCTGTTTAAGAAAAAGAAAAAGATTGAGACAGAGGATGAAGAGATGGAGTCTGATGATGTTGATGTTGATGATGTTGATGATGTTGCTGCGTCTCCTGCTGTTCAGACTCCAACAGCAGAACACAGCTCCGCGTCCAGGATAAGGAAGGGTAAGCAGAAGCACAAGTTTGCTGATGTTGGTGCAGAGGAAAGGAAGCACAAGTTGATGTGCCAAAGGTCAGTGAGTAAAGCTATTAGTGGTACTGAAGAAATGAAGAGTTTCTTTCTATCTTCTTTTGGTTCTTTTGAGAGTAATATGGTAAAGAAGTTTGAGTCAGTTGGTACTCGATTTGATACAATGGAGCAGAAGATTGATTCAGTTGGTACTCGAGTTGATATGATGGAGAAGGAGATTAAAGATCTCAAAGATGCAGCTAGTCAAGCTACATTACTAAGAGCAGGCGGAGAACCATCTAAACCCGCTAACCAGTCGTCTACTGCCAAAAAATCAGTCCAAGCTCCTACACCACCAAAGACCAAACCAGAAGAGGCACCAACACCACTGAAGAAGGTACTAAGGAAAAGAAAACTCTAACTGTACTTTCCTCTAGAACTTGTCTAATTTCACTTGACAATTAGTATGTGTTATTGTAACCGGTTAATCGCCTTGTAATTTTATAAATCAACTTGGCATGTAAAATATGTTTAAGTGTGAAAACTGATATGTATGTTACGTTTGTAATGTGTAATGCTTATGTTGTTGTTTTTATTTAATTATTTATGTTTCATTACACAGGCCAACAACGTGGAACAATTTGACTTTGGTAATCTACATGACGTAGATTTAAGTCAGACTTCTAACATTGACCTTGAAATAAGTACGCAAGAGTACTTGCGTAAAACGGCGGGACAGCTATCACAGCCTTCGGTGGTTCAATCGATTGATCCAAGTGTTCCATCAGAAGATAACGACCCACTTGAGTGGTTGAGTGAGTTAGTTTCTTTGACGGCTGATAAGAAAGGAAGCGTAGGCAAAACTAACAGTAAGAGTCGCAAAAAGAAACATGACTTACCAAAGTTGTTTGATGATGACTTTTTCATAAAGGGCGGATTCTTTCCGGAGGAACCATTAACTTCCTTTACTTTTTTGGTATTACGAATCAACCTTTTTTACTTAATTAATGTCTTATAATCTCTTTGCTTCATTGTTAAAGGCCCGAGGACATAGCATTTGGTCTAACCACCATCAATATGGCGTTTGCAAACAAACTTCTTATGCGCCACGAGTGGATCGAGACACAGGTTATAAAGCTAACTTTCATATTTTCAAGTATTCAATTAATGACTCTTCGACCATATAATGGTTTTCTTGCTTATTGTTTACAGCATATAGATGCATTTATGTACCTCCTCCGACAGAATACAAACTTTAGACGTTGGAAAGCTACTCGTGTTGGTTTCATGAACCTTGCATTTACTCAACATGTAACGGCTCAGTACAGAAATTTATAGAAGGATAAAAGAACTTACAAACCGGATAGTATCTTCATGTCTTATGGAAAAGGTGAGCTTCCAGGTGATGGTAGAACAAATCAAGTGTGGGGTTTGGACGTAGACCGCATATACGTCCCAGTCAACATCAACAACAAACACTGAATTTCGTTGTGCATCAGTTTCCAAGCTAGAACTGTAGAAGTATTTGATTGTGCCAACGGGAAGTATAGTAGGATAGTGGATGCATTTGCAAACTTGATCCCTCGCGTTCTAAAAGTAGTACAACCACCTGAGAATGCAAAACATCTGAAAATCAGTCCTTATGTAGTGACATATGTGAAGGTGCCAGATCGACGTAATAAGAGGCAGTGTCACTGTGGGCCGTATGCATTGAAATACATCGAGTGTCACGTGCTTGGACTATCCTTGGATGTATTAGATGATGATAACATCATAAGCGCTCGATATAAGATGATGGCTGATATGTTTAACGCAACACATGATCCAGTTTTCATTGACAGCATGTCTAAGTATGTACCTCCAACGGCGCATCTTGATCCCATCGTTGTTACCATCAATTAGGATTTGCTACGCATATGATTTTTATGGTTTAGTAGTTTCTATGTATTAACCTTTACATTATGGATTTTTGTAAAAACCATTAGGTTTTAAACTTTTATTTATAATATATTTTCAGTTTATGAAGTCTAAACTATAAAAATAGTGTAATGAAATAACTTTGAATTCTCTATATGTAGATGCTTACAAATGTTTGTAAATAGTAAACATTTGTTAAGTACATATACGTATATTAGATTTAACTTCTGTTAAGTGATGAGTAATTTGTCATCTGGTTCAAGTCGTACCACGGAAGTTAGAGGTATTCCTAGACGATGTAGTTGTGGACAACCCACTATAATTCTAAAATCAACTACAGCGAAGAATCCGGGTCGCAAGTTTTACCGTTGCACAGCCGCGAATGATAGAGCATTCGGACATGTTTTCAAATGGGCGAAGGAGTCCCAGTTAGAAGAGTATGATGTTTTATCAGAAAATCAGGAAACAATTGTCGAGGACATTGGGAAGATTGTAGATCGTGAGAAGCATATGATGTGTACAGTAGAGAACCTACTAGAGAAGACAAACAAGCTTGAATGTGAGGTTAAGTCATTGAAGAAGACAATTAACAAGATTGGTGTCTGTTTTGCGATAGCTGTGGGTTTCTATTGTTTGCGTAGTGTGTTGTAATTCGTATCCATACTCTGGTAGTATGTCCAATGTTTAACACAAGGCTACATTTCTCTTGGTTTTGAAGTTATGAGATATCGTAATAAATCACATATTTTTTGAAGTTACAATTTCTTGTATGAATGAATATTAACACCAAAAGCTTAACACAAAAAGTGAGATAAAAACTTGAGAACGAAATATTGGAAACGTACCATAAAATCTAAAAACGTGGTTTCAGAGTGATAGAACCTCAACACCAAAAGCAAAAGAAAACCAAAAGCAAAAGAAAACCGAGGAAAAATAAAACAAAAGGAATCATCTTTATATGACCATATCACATCTTGTTCTGTTGTGACCTTCTTGGAAACACCGACTACATTTATGCGTCCTCTTTTGTCGTTTGGATCCTTTCGACGATGATCGTATCTTATCTTCAACTGATTCGTATCTTCGCTTCCTTCGCCTTCCCGCAGCTCGTCGTGATTCAGGTGGAAAAATTGGGGATTCTTCAACGTTCGGTGGGAGACGCCACGCATCCTCAGGAACAGCTATTGGATTAATGCATTCGTCATAAACTTCTCTCCATGCAAGGGTCTTGTGCTTTTCATCGGTTAGCGACTGTGTGTCTCTTCCAACACTTAATCCTGCTTTTATGGCGTGTCGACAAGGAATTTGTTGCAAGTCATACTTACCACATGTACATGTTCTCTCGTCTAAATCAACAAGGCACTCGATTTGATCGCCTCTAACATGAAATCGGTGCTCGTTAATAGGATAAACACTGAATGTTTTGCCCTTCTCGATCCTCCTTGCTACCTTCTTCTCAACTTCAACGGTTAGAGGCTGGTTATGCTTTGAGCTCCATGTTTTACGTTCGTGAAACCATCGGGTTAACATTTCTCTGATGCTGTCCAACAAAGGAATTACCGGATACTCTCTAGGTACTCGCAATGCAGAATTCAGCGACTCAGCAGGATTTGTGGTCCTAATGTCGAACCGTTGTCCTGGAAATAGACAACGCGCCCATTTTCTCACATCCGCCTCAAATAAATATTTTCCAATGGTAGGACTAAAACTGCAAATCGCAGTGAACTTCTCCTTAAACTCCTCATGCCGATATACTTTGGAAGCTTCGGAAACGAAACCAGCCATATCCTTACCGTGATACTTTTTCACCACATTACTCAGCAAGTGGTGAATGCAAATCCCATGTCTAGATTGCGGGTAAACTTTTTCAAGTCCTTTCACGATCGAAGAATGTCTATCTGAGATAAAAGCCAAACCATGATCATCCGCAATAACAACACGCAACTGTATCAAAAACCACTCCCAAGAAAGATCATTCTCTGAGTCGACAACCCCGAATGCAATTGGATACAAATTAGAGTTACCATCTAGAGCTGTCGCAACAAGAAGTACACCTTTATATTTATTCTTCAAAAACGTACCATCAACAACAATGACTCTCCGAATGGCTTTGTGAAACCCTCTTATTGATTGACCAAAAGCAATGAATAAGTACTTAAATCGATCATCTTCATCGGTTTCGTAAGCATAATGCGTACCCGGATTTGCTGATTTAAGCATGTATAAGTATTTTGGTATTTTAGCATAACTCTTCTCCGGTATACCTCTAATTGCATTAATTGCATACTCATGTGCCTCCCAAGCTAGAGAGTAATTCAACTCTACTCCATGATCGGTACGCATAATCTCGATCACTTCATATGGTTTAGGTCCTTCTTTGACACCTGCGTACTTATTCATAATCAGCCTGCCAATTGTTTTTGCTGATGCCGTCTTCCCACTTTTCGTTTTGCTTGATGGGGCACATGTATGTGTAGCCACATACTTGGTGATAACGACATAGTCAGACCCATCTAGACGTTTAGCACGGACCATCCAATTGCATAAAGTATTTGTGCACCGTATACTCCACCACTTACTTGTGGATTTGGTAACCCTATAGTCGAAGTTGTGCTTCATTGCATGAATTTCCAGCTTAGCCTTCAAAATTTGTTTGCTTTCAAAGCGTTGAGACTTCTCTACAATATTCTCTGGCGAATACTGAATCTTCTTATGGCTCGAGTAATCCTCATCTTTGGACTTTAAGTCATCAGAGATAGGTTCGCTATGAACATGAACCTCAACGTCATGGGCCTTGCGTTGCAAGGGTCTGCCTCCTTCGACTTTCTCCTTACCACGACTTAAGTCTACTGATTTCTTAGGTTCTTCATCCAAAGGTTTAAATGTCACACACAATTGTACCGATGATTTCTTCTTAACGTAGCCAATGAAATTTTTGGTTTGACGATCGTTACTTATGATCACAGGAGGAGTTCCTACATTGTTTATCAAATCGGCAGGTAGATAACTACAGTCAATCTTCATACAACTTTTCTCGAACCCGTAATCCTCTGTGAGCATACTCTTTAGTTCCTCAAACGTAGTTGTGGATTCCAAAACAAGTAATTTACCTCCTTTACCTTCATCAACAACAAACATCCATCCTTTCTCCTTGCACGATTTCCATTCACCACATGTGACATATATATGCACCATATCGACAAAATTCAGTAACTTTCGAAGAACACAAGTTAATGAAGAAGGAGGACGAGGAAAACTAGAAGAAGCGATGATGGAGAAGAAGAAAGCTATCAACGATTAATCATAATTTAAAAAAAAAATATTTAAGGAAACTGCAAGATATGGAGAATATTGGATGCTAGATTTAGGGGATTTTTCATTAATTTTAAAAATTATTTATGGAAAAAACGAATTTATAATATTAATTATAACGTATTTAACTCATTTATTACAACTAATTTCTAGAAAACATATTCTAAAGTAGTAATATGCTGTAGACAATAAGGGAGAAATTATGTTCTTCCACTTGTAGACGCCATAAGAAGTGCTAGAATGTGTGGTCTAAAATTCGTAGATCACGGTACAATTAGGAGAAAACATATTCTATAGCAATGCAGAATGTAGACAATGTATGAGAATATAACTTCTTCTACCCGTTTTTAGAAATAATTCGTAGAATGTCAATTCTGCAAGCCGTAGACAAAACTATATCATTAGTTTTAACCACAGTTTTAAACTTGAATATTTTTTTTGATATATAGAGATGACTTCTAATGATATATTCTTAATTTTCACATTTTTAAATTTTTTAAAACCAATGTATTTCAAATAATTTTTATTTTCTTTAAGGGCAATTTTGGCTAAAAATGGTAAAATACTTCATAGGTGTATTGTGACAAAAAAATTCTCAATGTGGCATAATTTTGCAAATTCCCCTTCTTTGTATATGGTTGTTATAGAGTGAAATTGAGGGTAGATTAATCTTTTATCAAATAGATCAACTACTTGTAGTTAGTCGGAAATAAAGCCTTCTATCAAATAAGATTGTCTTCAAATTTAGTTTTGTTTTAAAGAAAAATCTTAACACTTATCTCTTCAAAAAATTAGTCTCAACTAATTGAATCAAATAAATCATCTCATATACGACTTCATAATTGGAAGATATAGATTAGTGTGTACAAAAAATCGCACGTTACACTCTTAGGGATTGATTGGTTCACCCGCTATCACCCGCAAACGCAGCGTTTGCGGGCGGTTGCGGTTGGTAGCGTTTGACACCAATTATAGAAAACGCTTTGTACCGCTCCATACCGCTCCGTACCGCTCAAATTCAAAAGCTACTTCCCTCGAGCGTTTGCGATTGCGGGCGGTTGCGGGTGGACAATTAAAAAAATAAAAAATTAAAAAATTAAATTAAATTCATTTAAAAATATATAATAAATTTGAAAATGCAAAATTTATATATTATATTAAAAGTATATAAATAAATTAATATTTCTAATTAATATTCAATAACCTATCATTACATTATATTTATAAAATCTTCAAACCAAAATTCTCTTTATAAATGTTGATAACTAAAATACATAAATCTATCAATTTAAAATTTAACACTAATCTCTCCAAAAATAAATAATTTTTTCTTTAAAATCATAACTTTCATTCAATCATTTTTTTTTGAAAAAAACATAAACAAAAATATTATATAAATGGTATTCATTACTAATTATATTAAATACATGATTTTTATATTTGCAATAATAATATGGTTTTTCATATTTTTTATAACTATATAATGGGTTTTTATTGTTAATTTATTGTTCAACCACTACCGTTTCTGCTAATCAACCAGTCATAAATATCCCGCAATCGCACCCATTTTTAATTGATGCGCCAATCGTATAAATCGCTGAGTAACGCTTCAAACCGCAACCGCCCGCTTCCGCAAACTTCCACAACCACAACCGCAACCGCTGCAGCTGAACCAGTCAGACCCTTAGTCTCCATGAGAGGAGATAGCGTTAAGGCTTACACGAGCCGTTTTGGCTAAGGAATCGGCGGTAACATTTGACGATTTTGGAATAAAGATAAAAAAGATAGATGCGAAATCTGCTCTCAAGCAACCACTGTCGTGGAGAATCGATTTCAACTCATTGCTCACTCATTAGTGTTAGTGAAAGTGACAAGAGACCGGGAATCCGAAAACATGGAGATATTTCGGTAACCAGCGGTAAGGGCTGCAACTAAGGCAGCTTTCATGGCAAGGGTCTCTGCCACTAAGGCCGAAGAGACTTGTCGTCGGGAGGAAGATCCTTGCTGTAGGATCGTCATTCTTGAATCTCGCAAGCACCAACCGATACCACAATCCTGAGAAGAGGCGGACCAGGAGGCATCAACACAACAATGAACTTCCATTGATGGAAGGACTTGATCAGTAGATGGGCTTGGGCCCTTGTGGGCTTTACCAATTAAGGTTTGAGCCTTTTGCCATTGTCTAGCTTCGAGAACTGATTTGGAAACTATGTCGAGCTCTGTAACTTGTCGTGTGTCGAATAGGAGTTGGTTTCGAGCTTTCCACAAATTCCAGAAAATCCAAGGAGAGAGCGGGGTTTGTGCAATACTTATTGGAGAATATATTCTATATAATATATTTCCATATTTGTATGAAGTCAATGCTGTGTAGGTTAAAGATATTCACTAGGTTAAAGATATTCACACAGCATTGACTTCATACAAATATGGAAATATATTATATCGAATATATTCTCCAATAATACCATTTGGAGGGAGGTTCACCTGTCTTCTTGCATCTGATAGCAACTGTGACGTGGAAAGCGGCTCTGTTGTTGACAGCTCAAACAGAGTAGGTGCTAGCTCCCAAACCCGACCTGCAAAGGGGCATAAGAGGATTATGTGGAGCTCATCTTCTTCTGCATCACAGCGCTTACACCTTTGAACTCCTTGAATTCCCCTGATTGCAAGATTGTTTCCCACGGCCAAGGCCTTGCTTTTAAGTTTCCAGAGGAACATCTGCAATTTCGGAAGTGTTTTGACATTCCAAACACATTCTTTCCAGCTAAAATCATCAGGTACCTGCGGAAGCTTATTGACTTTAGTCAGTACATAACCCGATTTGGTGGAATAGCATCCTGAATTACTCGGAAGCCAAGTTAACGAGTCTTGCATTGGGAACGAGCTAAGTATGATTATTGTAATAATATCCTCATATTGAGGTAAGTGAAGTCGTATAGTATCCAAGTTCTATTCCTTGGTATCTTGATTGATCAAATCAGAGACCATGAGATGTTTGGAAAGCAGAGGAGGCGGGCCAATAGGTTGTTGTGGCAAGACCAGGGATAGCCAAACATCGTCCCAGACGTTGATCTTTTCTCCATTACCTACAATCCATCCCAACACCTGTTTTAGCACCTCTCGGCCTGCAATAATGCCTCTCCAGCCATGAGATGCATTATAGGGGACCAAGCAATCCAAGAACGAATCTGAATGAAAGTATTTTCCTTGTAAGACCCGCGCAAAAAGAGAATCCGACTGATTGAGAACAGGCCAACTAAGCTTCACGAGGAGAGCATCATTGAACTCTTCGATTTCCCAGAATCCCAAACCACCAGCCGAAGCCGGAAGAGTAAGCCTTTCCCACGAGACCCAACTGATTTTCCTCGTCTCTGGTGTATCGTCCCACGAGAACCAGGTAAGAGCGGATTGGATTCGTTTACACAATGGACTGTATATGTGCTCCTTTAGCTAACGCGAACAATGACTTAGGCCAATACCCAACGTTCTCATCCCAAAATACAAACCACCAAACCCAAATGATGGATATCGAAATGGCTAACGAGAAAAGATCACCAGACAATGTGGAGTTTTAACCTGATGTAACTTATGCAAGCTTAAATCCATTTCATATCGTGTACAATTATATATTGAAACTATTTGAAGAAAAACACCAAGCACCAATTGGTATCCTCTTGCTCCATGACATCTTATGCCGTAGCAGCCGTTTTTTGTTTGTTTATGTTTTGCATGTTTGAATCAACCAGCATCATAGTTGTGTAGGAGACGCGGACCCAAAATCTGAAACACAGGTGAAGCTACAAAACTAACAAACTTTCCTCAACCAAAAGGCATAAACCAACAAAATTATTTTCCAACAAAAAGTGAATACCTACGAATTAGTATGTTGCATGGAAACTCTATTTCATGACGTTCACGCTTCGAAAACAAAATCTTTTGGAAGCGTTGTGGAATCACGATTCTAAAATTTACCAATTTGGAAGTGTCGTGGAAACGTCCGATTCCATTTTGGAATGCGACGAAAGCTTCTTTTTATTTTAAAAAACATAAAACAGAAATATGAAAATATTTAAATTTTGTTTTGATATTTTAATAACTTAGAAAGATAAAAAACCCTAAAAATAAAAAAATATGTTCGAGGTAACAAATTTGATTTCTTGGATTAGACTAATCTTGATAGAGATAGAGTTTTGAGTTTGAACTCTTGACGAACCAAAGTTAGAAATTTTTTTTAGTTTGATGGAGTAAATGAAAACAAACATAAAAGTGAGGTCAAACCCTTGATTTTTGGCATTATAGTTTGGTTTTTCCTGATTAAATTACTTAATAATCCTAGCTTAATATATAAAAGAGAGTTTGTCAAAATTGTAATTCACGAGATCATGACATGTGTCTATTATCGATCGAGATGATGACACGTGTTAAAATGCTCTATTTAAAATCAAGCAATTATAAAATTAAAGATATTATTATGTTAAACTAATAAAATAAAGACACATTAACATTTTTTATTGTTTCATTAACATATTTTTAAAAACCAAACAAAATTTTATGTAAGTCATAAAAAAGAAAGAAAAATATAATGTTAACAAAATAAATGTTACATCAAAAAAATGAAACTTTATATATAAAAAATAAATAAATGTTAAACCATAAATTATTTTAAAAGAAAAAGTAAACATACATTCAATCTTATAAATGTTAAACCACAAATTATTTAAAAATGAAAAGTAAACATACATTCAACCTTCCAAAAAATTTATTACTTCAAAAAAGGCAAATCTCAAAACTATATAATAACACACACCTCCCACAATTTAACATATACCTCAAATCCTCACATTTCTTTGAATACCACCTCCACAAATCAGTCAAAACTATTTAATTTTAGATCAATTTGATCGAAATCATGTTTACCGTCGAACTATTGCATGTATACTTCGAAAGTGGGAAGGTAGAAATCTTAAAGCAAATAACGTACTGATGAGAATAGAAGTTCTTCTACTTACTGAAAATGTTAGTATATATCAATTATATCAAATTTAAAATTCTTCAACTTTTCAAACACTTACCACACCTTCTTGATGTTGTAAAAAAGAAATTTATTAACCTAACATAAAAAAAGAAAATTTACAAAATAGAATAGTATTATATTATAATTTTATTTTTTACTCACTTTTAAAAATAATTGATGTTTATTTATAAAATAGATTTAGTTTCAAAGTATATAAGATTTCAAATATGATTTAAAACCTTATCATTCATTTAGATGAATTATTTTAATAACTTTTTGAAGATTTAAACTCATTATTGATCTTTTTACTCACCTAATTTATGACTATATTAACATGGTTTTAATTTAGAATATAACTATACAGGTATAACTACACAAATTATCAATTTTAATATCAAATACCCGCATATTATGCAGGTCCTAATCTAGTTATATAAAAGAGAATGTTTTCGACAAGAGCTTGACACACGGCAAAATTGTAACTCGCGAGATTTTGACAAGTGTCGGTAACTCGATTAGATTCTAACAAGTGTGAAATATTTAAATATGTAAATATTAAATTATTTTGTTCGATAGAAAAATTGGTAATTACCCAAAAATAGAAATAATTTAAAAACGGGAAAAATTATTACACAGTAATTTTACAATCGTATAAAATCTCTCTACAAATAATTATGTAAAATATTTAGATAAAAGCAATTTAAATTGAGATAAATTTAACATATAGAAAAACTAGAAAAAGAAAGAAGAAAAAGTTACCATATTGTTTATATTGTTATATATATATATATAGGTAGAGACTTAGCATATATGTATCTTATTATCTAAAGTTGGTTGCGCACTAAATCGTAACTCATGAAATTATGACATGTGTCAACTAGTTGATTTGATTTCGACATGTGTTAATTATTAAAAGAATATTATTTATTTATTATTTTAAAGAGTATGATTTCTTTCTTTTAATAAATTGAAACTATTAAATCAAAAACAGTAAGAAAAAGGAACCTACAGATTTTAAAAATAGAAAATCTATATAAGATTTATAATGTAAAAAAAAAACTAAAAGAATATCAACATAAACACACATTTACTCATTTTTGTGATTATTTAGCAAAACAAATTTTCGTAATTGGATTCTCTATTTAAGAATAACTAAATATGTAGACAAATCAATTTACATGAATTATCTGTGATATGAATAAATCGACAAATCTGAAAAATTGTAACTCACAAAATCGTTACATGTGTAATTGTTAATTTAGGTTATGACATGTTTCAGTGTCATCATATAAATTAATATAAATTTTCTAATATCATATAAATTAATATAAACTTTTCTAATATATATTAGATCACAAGCCCAAGACTTATTTAGCAAGCCCAATGTTATGTTATAAGCCTATATAATCTAGGGTTTTAACCAAGATAGATTACTATATAAATGTGTGTAATAACATTGAGAGAAATAACTTTGGAGTTGCCGTTAAGAGCAATTCTCTTCTTCTTCCCATTTTATGAATATCAAATCTAAATCTTTGTGTTCTTGGTGAAAACATCAAAGCTTCTTTCTTCTTTATATTTCTTCTTCAATAGAGCTATGAATTATTTCATATTTTAGTTTAGATTTATATATCAATGAAGTAATTGTAATTGGTGTTTTAAATTCAAATGTTTTAAATGCTGCTTAATCACCTTTTGATTAACTATAAGCACCTTTTGATTATAGGTGATTAAGTATGCTTAAGTGCAAAGAAGTGTTTTAAACATTTGATTTAAAGCACCAATAACAAATGCTTTTGTGATAAAGAAGCATTATGTACCATTGCTCTTTATATTAGAGCATGTGTTTTACTCCAATAAACCAATTTCTTCATTCGCGGCCAGAGGTTTGAATATACTTACCAATCATGTTTTTCTTATAGGTCTATTTCTAATTCTCAAAGGGTAAAAGGCACAAATACAAAGCTTGTTTGTTGATTTGGCATGAAATTTCCTACAATAGTTATTTTTTAAACTCTTATGGTATACAGGAATACCCCACTATACGCTACCGTGGAGCAAAAACTCTTGATGCTACAACAATGACAACTTACCGAGATTTGATTCCTACAAAGCTTGCTACTAGTGTATGGAATTGTCTGGCAAGATATAAAGACAATAGATGATTTTTCTCAGACTGAAAACATGTGAACTACTTATCCTTGATCGTTCCGTTGACCAGGTCTTGATCTTTACTTGAGACACTTATCTTTCAGGTATGCTTAATATGTCATAGCCATTATTAACAGAATAACCTTTTGTGTGCTTATTAGATTGCACCTCTCATTCATGAGTTGACGTACGATCTCGTGTGCCACGATTTGCATAATATGGAAGGAAATAAATACACACGATGTGACATTTTGGTTTTGCGTTCAAATCTTGTAAAAGTTGGTTGTATAGCATATGGTAGTTTCCCTTTTGTGTATAGGTTCCGCATAAAAATGGTGATAATCCTGAAAAGAAAGAGGTTCTTTTAGATGAAGAAGATCCCATTTGGGTGATGTATGTCTTTGCTATATTATCTTGCCTCCTAATTTTTTGTAAGGTAGTGTGGATTTGTTCAGGAATAATCCGTTTTTGTGTTCAGGCCAGTGAAAGATTTGCATGAGAAGATGACAAACTTTGTGTCGAAGACCTAGTTATGAACTAGTCAGTATCGTTGCTTGAATTCAAATAATACTACAACCAATCACCTAGTTATGCCACACCATGATCATCTTAAAGATATTATATTTATCTTTACTTATGTTACAAATATGTCCTGACGTGATAAACGAGGATGTCCATCACGATCATGATAATGCATACAAGGACTAATTTGAGTATGGGAAATTAGCACAACGACCTTGTTGTTTTCTATTGCAATGTAGGGAGGTGATAAGCCACTTTTCATGTCCCGTTAGTTCTCAAGTGACGTAGTTGTAAAGTTTCCTATGCTAGCCACCAACTAAAAAATCATGTAGATCTTCATCCTTATTCAACAATTAACTTTCATTATCCAATACTTATAGTTTTTAGACTTAAAATAGAGATGGTGCAATACATATGTAGCGGAAAAATGCTGAAAATATTAAATGATAACGAAATTTACATATGCACGTACGTACAATTTTTTTTTTTTTTTTTTTGCTCAAACCACTTGTATTAAAAACAAAGAAACTTAGGGCTTGATTGGTTCACCCGCTATCACCCGCAAACGCAGCGTTTGTGGGCGGTTGCGGTTGGTAGCGTTTGACACCAATTATAGAAAACGCTTTGTACCGCTCCATACCGCTCCGTACCGCTCAAATTCAAAAGCTACTTCCCTCGAGCGTTTGCGATTGCGGGAGGTTGCGGGTGGACAATTAAAAAAATAAAAAATTAAAAAATTAAATTAAATTCATTTAAAAATATATAATAAATTTGAATATGCAAAATTTATATATTATAATTAAAAGTATATAAATAAATTAATATTTCTAATTAATATTCAATAACCTATCATTACATTATATTTATAAAATCTTCAAACCAAAATTCTCTTTATAAATGTTGATAACTAAAATACATAAATCTATCAATTTAAAATTTAACACTAATCTCTCCAAAAATAAATAATTTTTTCTTTAAAATCATAACTTTCATTCAATCATTTTTTTGAAAAAAACATAAACAAAAATATTATATAAATGGTTTTCATTACTAATTATATTAAATACATGATTTTTATATTTGCAATAATAATATGGTTTTTCATATTTTTTATAACTATATAATGGGTTTTTATTGTTAATTTATTGTTCAACCACTACCGTTTCTGCTAATCAACTAGTCATAAATATCCCGCAATCGCACCCATTTTTAATCGATGCGCCAATCGTATAAATCGCTGAGTAACGCTTCAAACCGCAACCGCCCGCTTCCGCAAACTTCCACAACCACAACCGCTGCGGCTGAACCAGTCAGGCCCTAAGTTACAACAATCTTGTTTGTTGTTAAAGCAATATTTCATAATTTTATTGTTTTATTTTAGCCTATAAAAACACCAAATATACATCTACATCTTTTCAACATCTACGAGCCGGTGAAGCTATTTGCTGTTGTTGGACAAAATGGCAGAGATAATCCCCGTTTAGGCCATTAGTATGACCAATTTTTCAATCAATCCCCTGCTCATCAACCGATCACATTTCACTCTCTCTACGACGACGGTGAAAGCGTTTCAAGCCAAGTCGTTGATCGTTGGATAAGAAATTATCTCGATGAAATAAAAAAGGATGCTTTCATTGCAGCCAACCAAGCTCCACGATCAGCTGGCTTGGGTGGAGGCAGCTCAGTAATTTAGTTTTAAATTATCTTAAACTTATGGAACTCTTATTTAATGCATTCTTAATGATGTGTGCAATGTTTTATGATCATTCTTGTTTGGTTGTATTGTAAGAACTCATCAAATTTGGTCTAGGTATGCTCTGTTCTATTATCATCATAGCTTTGTGAACATATCTTAATGCAATGTGTTATGATATCATGGGAAGTCTCATATTACGTAGTGCTTTACCAAATCAAAATTTTGTTTTTAAGTTTATCTATAAATTGTTTATGTTAAATGTTTTTGTTGTAAATTTAGTTAGGTCAACTTTAATCTAATTGTAATTTTCTCATACCAAAGTTTTTTCTTTTTGGTTTGGTTATAGTTAGGTTAAGTTAAAATTCACTTCATAAATTATAGAACATAAATTTTCCGGTTCTTGATATATAATTTTATTTTGGTGATGTAACTAAAGTATTTAAGTTAGTGTACAATATAAACTATCCGGCTCATTTGATATTGTCATTAGTTTTATAAACCAAAGTACGAGTCGTTGCATTTTTTTTGCTTATATTTTGCTTGAAAACATAATTATTTCAATTTTTCAAAAGGAAGAAATTATTAAAAATTGAAGTAAAAGTACATGATCTATATCGATATGTTTGAAAATAAATATGTTTGTTTGAAACTTTGTTATCTACATATATTTAGCATTAAATAAATCATGTTATCCAAATAATCGTTTAACATTGTGAGGCCTTGGAGAGTTAAACGAATAGACAAAGAACTATATACACCTTAGTTTTATGTGGTTTGATAAAAAAAATGGAGAAATGGAGTGAGTTCAAAAGTCAAGAAGTTCAATTAGTTAGCTCACTTTTAGTAATCTTTTTCAAGAAGAATACAAAATTTCAAAAAACAAGAGGAAAACAAAAATAATGTTGAGATAATTTTGAAGTAAAAGTAAATGTCATGACCCTAAGAAATCTTAAACCCTAATATAATATAGTTAATCCAAATATAAATGATATTTTGAGAAAATGATATTTCAAAATGTGTCATTTTTGTAAAGATTTTCAAAGTGTGTCATTTGGGTTGTGGCATTTCATGAAAATCGTTTTTTTTTTAATCATATGTGGGTTTATTTATTTATTTATTCAGATTTCTTATTTTTCAAGTAATAGTTTAAAAAAACTTTTCAACTTCCACTATTATTAGGACATAAATTTGGGATAACTATAGCGGAAGCAATTAGACGATAGACCTCTGAAAATACATTACCATGTTTTCATCTAAAGCCTTGGCTAGCTAGTCCCATAAAATGAAACTCGCAAATCATATTGGAAGTATTTGGCAAAATATCCAAATCCATCATTTTACCTATGTTACTTGTTCTCTCAATTACTGTAGGATCCGAATTTTTACAATTGGGCAACTCATATATGAAAAGATAATTTAAGAACAAATTCAAGAATTATAATACCAAATTACAAAGATGAAAAAGAATTGTAGAGGTGAGACGAATCTCTTTCCTTAAATCTTTAAACGCCTTGTAGTGTGACGGTTTCATAGCGATCAGATTCCCAGGATACAACTGCGGTTGTTTCTGTCTTCTATCACCGAAAAACATAACCTATCGAACCAAAATTCTGCGTGTACTCTCAGACACAAAAAACCAAAAGAAAAGAAGAGATTATGAAGAGAATTGTTTTTAGAACTTTCTTTCATCTTGTATATATCTTCTTATGTGGAATGAATGAGTTTTTCGTTTTTATAGAGAAGTATGACTTTTCAATTTTCAAAGTCAAATAACAAAAGAAACGTCATTAGCTTTTATTCAGACAATGAATGTTGTCAAACCATAGAGTAAATACCAATGATTCGTTTCTTTTTGTTATCAATTAGAGAGATATTTTGATATTGTATTAAATAAAATTAATCCCAAAACTCAAATGATTTGGCCCAAAAGAATTAGGTATTAAGTATGTAACCCATTTATCAAACCCAAATCCAAATCCATATCTTAATCCTAATTCTAAAACCGATTTCAAATCCGGTACACCGCATGCGCGTGATCGGGATTTATTCTCTCTAATACACCATAACCATTGTTATGACTTCTCCATAAATATACAAGAGGACTTTCACGTCATGTATCCAATGTGGTATATTTGCTAATTTTATCCTTAGCCAAATATTCAAGCTTTACAAGCTCTCCAAGTCCTCGACTTTGGACCAACATTTCTCATTCAAACGAATGTCATTTTTGACAAATGAATACACTATCTCATAGTGCTCATTACAATGAATCTAACGATTCTAAGTTATGGTCATTCCGACAACTAAATTGTCCGAAAAAGCCATCGGAATATTGGCCAACGCCATTGTCAAAACAAGTTTCAACAATTATAGAAACAGAGTTAGTAACAAGATACACTGATCTCAGAGTAAGAAACAAAATCTATGTTACAAAAAACCACCTCATTTCATATCATGTTCTCTCTGTAATGTTGTTATTTACATTCCTCGAATTCCACCAAAACGTTCTTCCTTCTCCAGTCTTATTATCATCTCTTCTCTCTGACTCAACTTCCTGTTGTTCGATCGATCCCGGATTCTTTGTCAAACACTGTTCCCAAAACACATCGTTAACCCCTGTTTTTGGAGCAGCCGCGGTAGTAACATGCTCTGAATTCATATCAATCTTTGTAGAACTCGGTCGTGTATCGCCAATACTTAGACTTTCCGCGCAGGTAATTGGCTCGTTAACATCAAGATTCATGCTAGATGACTGCAAACCGCTCTTTCGCATGATTCCGTTACAAGATTCTCCCAAAAAGATAGAGAAGATTCTACCTTCTCCATATCTTTTGCGTCTGACCGGCTTGGAGGAAGAGAGTTATTATTCTCTAGTAATATTTGTTTTCTTCTCTCGTTGGTTTCGAGGTTTAGTTCCTGGTTTTTCCAAAACATGTGAAACAAATGATACTAGAAATAATTACAAATAAGTCAGAGTTTCAAAGTGTAATTTCATGTGTCATAAAGAGAAAGTGAAATCTCAAAAAATGTCACTTACACACGATATTCCAAAAACGCCTTTCTCCTACATACAAAAACATGCTTTAAAATTATTGATTTGATTTTGCTTGATTTTTTTAATATAAGTCTGTCTCTACATTTTTTTATAATTTATTTTAAAACAAAGCGTATAGATAATCGTGAAAGAGCAGAAACCACTTTCATTATTTTATGTTTCATCCTCACATTTCTCTTTCTTAAAGATTTAAAGGTTTATGTATTTTTTCTCATCCTCACCATAAATTCTTCTTTCTCATTGAAGGCTAAATTATTTGGTTTGTGGAAATGGATCAAGATCCACGCTACAGAATTGTAAGATGTTGTCAGAGCCAAATATTGAATGGAGACAAGTATGCACTTTGAGTTTCGAGATGCTACCGAAAAGACTATTCCAACCATTGATGTCAGATCTACCTTCCATTGAACCGCCGCTAGATGCACTTCCGGCCTTGGACCGAACCGTCGCCATGCGGACCTCCGCCTTCGACCAAATCGTCGCTATATGAACTTCTGCCTTCAACCGAACTGTTGCCATACAGATCTTTGCTAGCACGATTACGCCGAGTTAGATTTGTCATTGTTTTTCGGTAGGATGTACGTACACCAACGTCACAAAACGATAAAATGTACGTCAATATTTTTTATGTACGTTGATAGCTACGATATGTACATACATATTTTGCCTTTAAAATTAGTAAAAAATGTAGATGTTGTAAAATGGAAGACAACAATGCGAGTTATGAAGCTAACGACGAGGTTCATGGAGTCACCATTGAGATAAAAAGAGTCCAACCATCTTCATATATACACAATACAACCATTGGTACACCACATGTACATCGTCGTCACCGTGTACACTGTCTAACAACTGGTACACCGCCGTATACATTGTACTTATCCACGTGTACATTTTCCGGCAGCCGATACACCACCCTGTATACTGTTTGGCATTGTCACTGTGTACACTATACGACCATCAGCACATCACGATGTACACAATTATCGTGTACACAGTCTAACCAACATCATTGTGTACACTGTCCGACCACCGACACACAACGGTATACACAATCCAACCACTGTCAAGTTGTACACAATTTATCACTACTATTGTTTGCAATGTCCGACAACCGTGATTGTATATATAGTGTGGTGTACGTGTTATTTTATTTTGAGTGTACATAATTTTTGTGTATGTATATGTTTTTAATAATTCTATAACTTTTTAGACTTAATTTGTCTTTAAATTTGTTAAAAATGTGGATATTGTGATTGGTGGCAATATATGTGATATTCTAAGATGTATGAAAATGACAACGTACTTACCGTAACCAATATACAAATTTGCCTCACGTGTACATCATACCTTGTACTTCACTTATGTACGTACACGGATTTACTCCGTTTTTCCGTTCACCGGAAAAATCTCTGGTTTTTCTGTCACAATCTTTTTGTAAATTTCTGTTATGAATCTCACAATCTCTTAGCGTTAATTAACCCAGATCTAACACTCATAAACATTATAACCATTATAATCTATTTAATATTTGCATTACTTTTTTTATATCATCCATTAATGGTCATTAATGCTCGGTCGGATACATCACCTCACACATAAATGGCTGCACTCTCTCTCTCATACATTGCAAGTAGACGTTCTTTCTCATACACCAATATACAAGGGTTACTTTGGAAATACTAATGTGTAAGTAACATTACTTGTTATACAAAATATATGTGACATTGTATGTAATTTTCTCATGATACTATTGATTTCTGACTTTGCTCCATATGTTGTAACCGATCTTTCAACTCTTTCCGTTCTTGCTCTTGATTCTGTAACTCCGTGAGAACCCGGGTTCGATTTCCGGCATCGGAGCATTTTTTTATATTTTCGTTTACGTGTCCGTTACAAGAAAAATAACGTCAATAGCAGCTTTGTAGATTGTCAAAGGCACCAAATTAATTAAAACCATAGAGTCGAATATTCTTTTTGTCATATACATCAATGATGTATCATCATATTGGATTAATAGCCTACAAAATCCCTTAGATATATTTTGAGATTGAGGATTTTGAATCCTTCTCTGTAGTTTCTTTAAGAAAATGTTGTTGTGTAAAGTCTATGTGTAAGCAAATATTATGTTTAATCTCCTATATTTATATTATTTGATAAGTTAGACGGGAAACTTGAATAACAAGTAATGAAACGAAACAAAAGGAAATATCCACTATATTATTTGATTAAACGTTCAGCTAAGGAAAATATTATCCATTGAGGCTTTGGATTTTGATTGAGAGCTTCCAGAGCCATGAATGGAGAGACAAAAACTATCGACTTTCTTATGCTTCCTAACGATTTGCTTTTAAACTGCTTAGCTCTCGAAATTGTACTATCCGACTCTTTCCTTATTTCCAAGAGATTTCGCTCCCTCATTGCTTCTACGGAGCTTTACGAGACCCGAACACTCTTAGGTTGCACTGAGCGTTGGATCTATGTGGGTTTACGATTCCATAGTGAACGTAATCCAACATGTTGGTTCACTTTGTGCCCGAGACCAACTCAAATCCCTTCCCCTTCCCCTACCCCTAACCCTAAGAAGCCAAGTGACAGTTTAATGATCTTTGTCCCAACTCGCGATTCTTATTTGTACTGGTGGAAAATATTATCGTAGTTGGTTCTTAATATATATATGATTGGCGGATATGGCTGTAACGGATATGCCAATGTCAATGTTGCATCACCCTCGTCTAAGGTCTTTTTCATTGATTGTCTGGTCTCACGCGTGGAACGAAGCTCCAAGCTTGCGAGTGGTCCATGAGTCCTGTCTTGCGAGTGTTCTTGATGGGAAACTATATGTAGTGGATAGATCCCAAGATCTAAATCCCTCGAATTGATCGAGTGTTTCGATCCCAAAAACCAAATATGGGAGCATGTGCCAAGCCCAGACGCGGAGATAGGTGGGCGTTGTAATTGTATATTCCAAAGCTTAGTCATCGAAGGAAAACTTTACATGTTCGGAAGAAAACTTAGGACTCGTAGATCTCACGCTGTGATTGTGGCTTACAAGCCGAAGGAAAATAGGTGGGATGAGGTAGGATTAATGGAGGAGAGGCCATTGGATTTGGATCCTATGACTGCTTATGTGATAGATGACGTATTGTACTGTTATGGAGGTTCTAAAAAGCTATATTGGTACGATTTTGAGGGAAAATCTTGGAGACTTTTGAAGGGTTTGAGAAAACTGTATTGGAAATTACCAATCCGTTCTAATCGTGTTAAATTAGTGGATTATGGTTGAAAGATGGTGGTTATGTGGGAGAAATATGTGGATTTGGAGAAGAAGATTTGGTGTGCTGAGATTTCAATTGAAAGGCGCACCAAACTTAATATATATGGCAAGGTTCAGTGGTGTGATGTTGTGCTTACAGTCCCCAGATCATGTCGTATTTTGAAACCAGTTGCTGTTACGGTTTGATGAATCAACACATGGTGGAGCCATTGCTTCAACATCCTTTTCTTTTTGCTATATTAAGAAATTTCTGTTAAAGCACAATGCATACGAAGTTGCTTCACTTGTAAGTTATTGCATCAGTCTCTTGTCATTATGCTTTGATTTTCTCTTTTCTATGTACTATGTCATGTACTTCTTATGATTCTCTCTTCTAAGTACACATACACATACACGTACACTCAACTTAGTGTATAAGCTATAAAAGACATAGCTAAGTGGATATACAAAACAACCTGCGATGAATATAATAAACATAATATTATAGCTAAAGCATGACGTGAAACACACGGTAATGGTCAAGAATATGAAGACCAGGTCAAAGCGGACTTGCTCTACTTTTTATTTCAATTTATTTTCGCATCAAATTATATGGTTCGTTTATTTTATACTTTGCAAAATTTATTATATGGTTCGCAACATAGAAGACGCAAGCACAGATTTGATGTGTACAACAAAATCGAGCAGGTTATCGAATCACAGAAAAACAGAGGCAGATGTAATGAAGAAGATATTGTTTTGTGGAGAAATCGGCTGGGCAAGTTCAAATCTCGGTTCAGTTCGAAAGAGACTTGGGAACAAATCAGGAAGACGCAGCCATTAAAGAATCAGGAGATAGGATGCTAGCATGGAACGCGAGTGCAAATGGTACTTGTGTTCTATGCAAAAATCATCTTGAAACCCGAAACCATCTATACTTCGAATGTCCTTTTACAGAAACAATATGGAGGCAATTGGTGTGACAGCTTCTTCCTACTAGGTATACTACTCATTGGGAGGACTTATTGATTTTGTTGGCAGATCATTCACAAGATCACACCACTCTCTTCTTGGTGCGATATACATTTCACGTGACCCTTCATTCCATTTGGAGGGAAAGGAACTCGAGAATGCATGGAGAAACCCCTCAAACAACGCTTCAGATTACCGCTTTTGTCGACAAACAAGTTCGGAACCGACTAACAACGATTCGAAATAGTGGAGATACGAGATTGGAAAATGGCATGGAGCTTTGGTTTGGCTCACGATGATTACAACCTCTTGATTCAAAAATCTCTTTCAACTCTTTTCAAAATCTGACGCACTTTGTTGTAAAAACGATTTTTTGGTTTGAATAAATTTGACATTCAATTCAAAAAAATAAATAAATTATTTTCGACTTTTAGCTCTCATGATTTGGTCCATTGACTAAGAATAAGAATATTACAGGTGTTTAATCCGGTGTATGACTCAGGAGAAGTTTGTTTAATCTGGATTTACAAAATAAATAAATTTTTTGTTTTTTCTGCTAGTGACAAAGTCAAAATACCCAAAAGTCTCTTGATTTTCTTCATATCTCAAGTTCGTTTCTTTAATTGTGTACAATCTTTGTTCAAATTTCTATAGGACCAACATAATTAGTTTGTGGCGTCAAGTAAGTAAGGATATATAGTTGATTATGTAGATTAGACTTCGTTTGATAAACATATATGATTTGTTTACTGATTTTTATTTATGTTCATAGCACTTTGTTATGGAAGAAGAAATCATTGAAATTTGTAATCCAATTGTGTTTCCGAAACCGGTTCTTAAGGCATCTCGACATGGGACATACCACTGTTAATACAACTATCTTTAGCCTGAGACATTTCAAAGTGTGTTTATAGATTTTAAGAAACTCTATAACTAAGAAGGCGTTCGTTATGTAGTAGATTGTTGGAATGTAGAAATCCAAACTTATGAAAGATGGATCGAATGGGTTGGCATTGCCGATAGGTCGACTTACGACTTGAGCGCTCACTCAGTAATAATCTCCTTTTGCATCTATTTTTATCATTTTATTTGGCAGTTGTTTTAAAACCGAATTAGTAAAATAATGTGAATATATATACAAAATTTATAATAATTCAAACTGAACCCAAGCAAAGTCTAAAATATATTGAATTGGGTCGAACCAAATAATTAAATATCACTAATCATTATTAGTTTATGGGTTAATTAGTGGAATATTAGGTTTGGGCATCTAAATTAATAAAGTAGCATGTGTAATATGAAAATTAAGTAAGTAACAAAGAGAAAACTAAATTTGAATAATTTACCAAAAATGAATTCAATTCAAGTTGTCAAAATTCATCACACTTAATGCTAATTTATTTGTAATAAATAAAGAAATAATAATTTCATCTAGAAATTTTGAAATTGACATATAAAGAAAACATTTATTTTTCTTGTTTTTCTACATATATAATACATATTGATTCAAAATAGCCATAGTCTTTTACTTATTGGAATAATTAATTATTATTTGAATAGATAAATTATATAGTGAACTATATCACAAATTAGAAACTATGAATATATTATTTATATAGTTAATTTTTTTACAAAATGTTAACTATACTACTTATATTTACGCATAGGATAATTCACTATTATATACATATATATATATAACTATATTTAAATGTAGTTAGTTATATATCCATGTGTAGTTAGCTACAAATAAACAATAATTATTTATATAGTTAATTTTATTTACAAACAACCAACTATACTTGTTATATTCAACAATAGTTCAATATTTTATTAGTTAAATATATTCATAAATAATTCACTATTACGTAACTTTAGTGTGAAATTCATTATATCAAGCAAGAAGTTAGTTATATTAAAATAAAGTTCACTATTTTTATTCAAATACAAATAATGAAATAGTTCACTATTTATTTTAATAGTTTTTAATTTGTGATATAGTTTATTATATAATTTATCTATTCAAACAATAATTAATTATTCTGAAAGGTAAAAAAAACTATGTATATTTTGAGTAATCGTATAATGTAGAAAAAAAGAAAAAGAAATTTACGTTTTTTCAACGAAATGTTTTTCTTTATATGTCAATTTTAAATTTATTTCTACATGAAATTATTATTTCTTTATTTATTACAAATAAATTAGCATTAATTGTGCTGAAATTTGACAACATTAGCATTAAGTGTGATGAAATTTGACAACATTAATTGAATTTATTTTTGGTAAATTAGTCAAATTTAATTTTCTCTTTGTTAGTTACCTAATTTTTTAATTACACATGTTACTTTATTAATTTACATGTCAAAACATATTATTCCACCTAATTTCCCATAGTTTATTCATGTATTTTATATTTTATGAATTGGTTAGGTGATTTTAAAATATTATTTAACTTTTAAACATAGGAGGTATATATTAGGTGTTTGTATAGGTTAAAACACACAAAATTATGAAAGACTATTCTAACAAGAAACGAGACTGTTGAAACAAAGAATTTAAGATGCTAATTTTGTACACACTAATCTACGTCTTCTAGTATACCTTAGCATGTTTACCGTAAATTGTTTTATAAGTCTAAATACCATAGACCACACAAAAGCAGACTTATTTGGTGCAGTTATTCATAAATTAAAAAGTGATAACATATGATACGAAAATATTCATATTTCAAGGTCTGATCTTTAACTCTCAGAAAAAAAAAACAGTGCCTTACGCTATGGTGGGGAAAAACAATAGAGACCACATAATGCTTATAGAGCTACCCCATAAGAATTCAGAGCAAAGTGCCTTTATATGCATCTATGTTACTTGTTCTCTCAAACAATCAATTACAGAAACAGAGTTAGTAACAAGATTCACTGATCTCAGAGTAATAAACAAAATCTATGTTACAAAAACCTCCTCGTTCATTATCAAGTTCTCTCTGTTATGTTGTTACTTACATTCTTCGAATTCCACCAAAATGTCCTTTCTTCTCCAATCTTATTATTGTTGCCATTTCTTGCATCAACATCTCTTCTCTCTGACTCAACTTCTTGTTGTTCAATCGATCCCGGATTCTCTGTCAAACACTGTTCCCAGAACACATCGTTAACCCCTGTTTTTGGAGCAGCCGCGGTAGTCACAGGCTCCGAATTCATATCAATCTTTGAAGATTTGGGTCGTGTATCACCAATACTTACACTTTCCGCGCAGCTGATCGACTCATTCACGTCAAGATTCATGCTTGATGACTGCAAACCGCTCTTTTCACATGATTCCGTTACAAGATTCTCCCAAAACGATAGTGAAGATTCCAACTTTTCGATATCTTCTACGTGTGACCGGCTTGCAGGAAGAGGGTTATTATTCTCTAGTAATCTTCGTTTTCTTCTCTCATTGGTTTCAAGATTTAGTGAAAGTCCTGGTTTTTCCAAAACCTGTGAAACAAATGATACTATTGATTTCTGACTTTGCTCCATATGTTGTAACCGATCTTTCAACGACGTTACTTGCACCTCGAACTCTTTTCGTTCTTGCTCTTGGTTCTGTAACTCCGTGAGAAGACCGTCTTTCTCGCGTTTTAGTCTCTCAATTTGATCCTTCATGCTTTGTCTTTCTGATTCCGTCAAAGGATTTAGCGCTTGTAGATTCGTTAACGAGTGACTATGAACCGGTTTTCGTCTATGTATGTTCTTCATAAGGTAAGGTCGACCTCTAACAAAATCGTCATTCGCGAATTCCCATTTCTCCGGATCGATTTTCCTAAAACCCTATACACAAAAACAAACACAAAATGTTACTTATAACTAAAGCAACAACACACATATGATGAACACAAAGCTGAAAACTTTACATATGTATTAAGCTGGCGAATGAAACTCGAGAAGTTCTTGTGCTTGAAGAATCTCGGAAGTAGGTCTCTAGAAAACTCGAGCGGGTTATTGACGATGAAGCTTTTGTTGTTATTGCTCCAAGAAACGATCGAATCAGAAGAAGAATCATCTACCATTTCATATGTTTTAGTAAGGAAAGGTGGAAGTGAGCTTGAACCTCCATTATTATCATCCATCTTCTAATCCAAAAACCGCAATTCTCAATTCACTCTATTCTCTGTTTTAGTCAGAACAAAAAGTTGAAATCAATCAAACCACAAAAAAACAGAACTAAAGAATTCATTGCTCAGAATCACATAACCATTTCTTGAAATCAATAAACTTTATAACTCAACATTTCCTCTTTAAACAGTACCTAATCAAATCTATCTCTCAAGATCTAAGAAATTACCCCATTGTATCAAATTAAACACCAAACGAAATCTTTAAATGAATCCAACAAAAACCCTTAACGCAAAAACCTCTCTTGTTCCTCTAATCCGAATCCGAAAGAATGAATCAAGCAAAAACGCTCTTAATTCTCCAATCCACACTTCTTGATTCCGTTATTGAATCAAACAGAACCAATCAAGAAATGATTTGAGTTCTTGATGAAGAATTGATCAAAACGTACCAGATGATTGGAGAAGATTTGACCCGATCTCGATGGTGGAAACAAAATTGGAGAAAAAGATTCTTGAAAATCTCTTTGATTGAGGATTAAGCAGAGACCCGTGAGATTAAAGGATCAAAAACTTGAAAGAAACAAGAACAGAGAAGAACGTAAAGCAAAAGTGGGGATTCGAATTTTGTGAAATGAAAAGGTTTTGGATTTGGCTTCCAACAACAATAACAACAACAAGACGGGTTTGGTGGTCTTATTATTATCAGCTTTCAAGAAAAATATATATCGTCAACTGTTTTGTTCTATATAGCCCTGTTCGTTTGGCAGCCGCAGGTACCTGCGGCTGCGGCATGCGGCTAACTCATGTTCGTTTGAGAGTCGCAGGTACCTGCGTCCAACCGCAGCGGCGTGACGCTGCGTCTGGCGTTTCAAAATTTGAGCCGCAAATGAAATTTAGCGGTACGATTAAAAATGTTGCGATTCATAGAAGTAAAAGACAAAATTGACCATCAAATTTATTAGTAATTACAGAAAATACCATTAACCCTAAATCTAATATCTTCTTCTTCTCCGACTCCATTTTTTCTCCAATCTTCACTCGAATCTTCTCTTTGAACCTTCCAAAAACCTGTCTAATTTCTTCATATCTCGTGTCGGTGAGTTTTTTTGTTCTAACCCATGTTTTTGATTTTGATTTTATGTTGAGGAAGATGATTGATTTCAGATTGGTCTGTGTTGAACTTCATCTTCATCTGCTAATACGATTGATTTTGTTTCATTTGCTTCTTTAGTTGCCTTTGAATCTCAAGAACAGATTTGTTGAGTTGGTTTAATTCTGTATTTGTTTTGTTTTGTTGTAGTGGTTCGCTTACAAGAACGTGATATCACAGTGAAGGATCAAAGATAAACAAGAAAGATGGCTAATGATGTAAGTAATTTCTGGGTTATGTATTAGCTAATCTTGTGACTGATTTATGAATTATTCTTTAGAATTGGTCCGATGAAGAATGTCGGTATTTTTTGGAGCTCTATGCGGCTGAGAAAAAGAAAGGAAACAAAACGAAAGTTGGAATGAATCAAGAGGGGAAAGAGTTCATTATAGCCAAGTTCGAACAGAGATTTAGTAAGGGATACTTCATTTGGGAGAAATTCAAAAACAAGTATGATACTTGTAGGAAAGCATACGCTAGATTTAGGAAGTTAACTCACAATAGAACTGGTCTTGGATTTGATGAATTGGGAAGATTGGACATGACTGATCATTGGTGGAACGAACGTCGGTATGTATTGGGAAGAATGTCGGTATGTATCAATCATATTGTCTAAAAAAACGAATATAATAAATTTAGGGACATTCTCTAAGAATATTATTTTGTTTTCCCAAAAATATTGAAGAAGCATATCTAAATGTTTTAGGAATGATTTTATAAAATATTTAATTGTGTTTTGAAATATTTTTCCTTTTTACTAGTTTTGGATTGTTATTTTAAAATTTTAAAATATAAATTTCAAGTAATTTTACTAGTACTTCTAACTATTAAGAAAGATTTAAGTGCGCATTTGTTAAAATATGTGCATTTTGCAATACCCAAATCAAACCCAAGTGAAGTGGCACAATAGTAGTTGGACTTACGAAAGTGGGATTGCATACATTAAGTTTGGGCATATAATCTGAAACCGAAACCAATAAAAAAAAACCGGATTCAGTTTGAGTTCGGTTAGAGCCTAAAAACCTAATGGTTTCTATATCTATGATAATTCGGTTTTGGTTTCAGTTAAAGCAAAAATATTTCAGTTAACTGAGATAATCCGAAATACATGTCACTTATACCCTTTGTTCTAGTAGTAGTGGATTTTTTATATGTTTTAAGATTAAAATACAATTGATATATGTCGTATCTACAAAAATTAAATACAAATTACATGTAAAATAAATAAGAATGATGAATAATGTGAACAAAATAGTTTGATTTCGTGACTTAGCCATGTCAAAAAGAAAAAAGAAAGTGCAAAAAAATGTTTTAACCCTCATTAAAACTAAAATGAACAAATAGCATAGATCATACCAAAACGGGATTTAAACCCAACATTACATAGTAAATTTCATCCTTCCAACCACCAGGCCATCGTTAATCATTGGTTTACTTGTAACTTTACTAATATATATACAATATATGTCTCGGTTTTTCGGTTTATTTATGCATTTGGAGTAGAAATATCCGAAATATTTTGAAACTAATAAAATTTTAGCTTTTTTCGGTTTTCATACTCAAAACTGAAACCCATCCGAACCCGACACATCCAAAACCAAAAACCGAACGGTTATCTGAATGCCCAACCATAACCTACATTCTAGTTTTAGTGTGCCTGAGCCTAATTTTTATTGCGAGTTAATTGTTTTTTTTTTTTTTTGAAAAAATAATTGTTTTGTTTTTGCTCGAATCATTTGGATTCATAAGGTTTGATCTATGTGTTTAACTTGTGTTGGGGTTTCGAGATTTTCAATCCATATATTTATAAAGTTAATACATTGTGAGTTTAGATAAACTCATTGCTCGCTTCCAAAAATAGACGATATAGCTTCTAATTTCAAGTCTAGAAAATCATCAACTAGATATGTGATTCTCATTTAAACCATTTTAATTTTACTTCATCTACTAAATTTACTATTCAGCTAAGTTTGAGTTCTATTACATTTTACTGATATCGATAAATTATCATATTAATTGATTATCATAGTTTTCACAATTATTTCTTAATAGTTGAACCAAAGCTAACACAATTTTACATAATGTATATATATGAACACGAAAAATTTATATAGTCGGACGACTAAAAACAAGATAGAAATCCTCTTTTTCCTCCTCCATTTCGAGCTTTATCTATCTTCTTTTGAATTTTAGATCGGTTGAGCCCGTTTCCTTGTACAATTAGTTTGGTGTCGTCCTCATCATCAAAACCTACGAAAGTTACTCCTAACCGAAGAAACAAAACAAGCACAAAACGTTTAATGTTTTATAGAGTATAATAAATTAATAAAATGGCATGAGTTCTTTCGTGTATACAAAATGGATAAGAAATGTTTTCGACATTTTTATCGATATGAGTTAAAAGTTATACAGTCAACGTATGGTTATTTATATAACATATTACTTTTTTATATGAACATTTAGTTTATTAAATATATTTTAAGTTCCACCATATAAGCTTGTCATCTATTATTTTAGGGTACTATAGTACCACTTAACATGTTGCTTATTTTTGTATCCATCTACAAATTTATTGTGTCCTATTTTCATCCTATAAACTTGAGATCTACTGTATTATCTAAGTGCCATAGATAATCATTTAATATGCTATTTTATGGTTGTATATATCCATCTACACAATATTCTATATATAAATATAATCAACAAAAACTGAGGTGATAAATACCAATGATTTAAACTGAAACATCAATCACATATATTACATGTTGTTTGACGAAAAAAGAAAAAGAAACCTACATGTTGACCCCAAAAAAAAACTTACAAGTTACAACGAATAGTTTATTGGAAATTTGGTTTAGTATACGATTCGATTGTGTTGGTGTACCTTTACAATGAGCGACAGATCGGATTACAGTGTGTTGTGTCTTTTCTTCAATGTCACCAACATCGAATACAACTTTCTCGTTCTGTAAACAATAAAATTTATGTTTTGTTAATATATAAACAATTTTTAACAAAAAATATGTATAAGCAATAACTTCTCTAAATATGTATATTTTGTTCAACAGGCTTCTTACGCTGAGTATAACCATTTCTTTTGATAAAAGTTTGGAAGTTGTAGAGAGATGATCGAAAGAATGTGATTGCAACATGCTCATCAACCTCTATTTATATATTATTATTATTGATGGAAAAAGTGGTTTTGTCACCCAAAAAATGTTAACACTTAAATAATGCACATCTCAAAGATTTTATAAGACCATATATTAGCCAAGGAATAAATGTTTTAACAAAGTAAAATATGTAAGAAACTTAATAACCAAATATAGTGATTAAAGAAAGTTAAATGTGCATTGAATTTATTGAATTCTTCTAATCACAGTCAATATGTCTCAAGCCAACAAAAAAATATAAAACTTGATTAATACATAATTACATACTGTATCTCAAAGACTTTATAAAATCATAGATAGCATAGAAAAAAATTGGCTTAACAAAGTAGAATACGTAAGGAACTTAAAAATCAAATACATGTGATTACAGAAAATTAATATTGAATTCTATCAATAACAGTGTCAACACTAATCATTTTTAAACTCCAACACAAATCATTTGACACTTGTTAACTGACAACAATTAAGTTTTAATTGATCTTCTTATTAAACAAAACCGAGTCAAACCAAACCAACTGAACCCAAACCAATAACGAGTTTTTTTTTTTTTTGGTCAAAACCAATAACGAGTTTTGATATCATTTTTTATACCAGAAATATATTTTTGATATCACTTTCCTATACCGAGTTTGGCTCTTCTGGTATCTGCTTCAGTGACTTGGAGCTGGTCAATTAGTCCAAAATGAACCATTAAAAGCCAAACAAAGTTGATGAACTCTTGGTTTTCCCGGTGTCAGATTTGTTTGGTAATCTTGAGAATTCAGCTCAAGTTTTTGGCGCATTTAGCTCTGATTGCAAGTTGTCATTGTGTTTACACAAGTTCCTAAGCTGAATCTCGTATTGATATATTGAGGAAGGTGACTCATTGTGAAGCAGCTTGAAAGTTTCTGTTAATACTGAATTCATAAGAACGTAAGGATTTTCATCATCTCTTGTTCAAATCGTTGCCAGTAATCTGATTAGTTTGCTCAGCATCTACTTGATTTCACAGTTTGTTTTGTCTCTTTGATCTGGGAACAGAGTTATAGATAGGACGACTGGAATCTTGCTCTCAACTGCGTTTAAGATCAGATACAAAGAGACACTGACAAAAGTATACACGGCAGCTCATATAACAGCATCCTCCAAGTTCTTGCCACTCTTAACAAAAGAAGAAACAAACTGTAATTAAAGCCTTTTTAACTCTTTGGCTTCTGAATTTTGTTGCTGTGTTCTTCACCTGAAACATCCTTTTGTTTTCTTTTGCAGTGTACGAAGCAGCTCACTTGTCTATGACAGAGTTAAAGAAATGGAGACTAGGAGGTGCCCGATTCCAAAGAGCTTCAAATACTTGGGACGAAAACCCAAGGAAACTTATTAACTTAGCTACCAAAGACTCGAAGATGAGTGTATGATGGTAGTGAATTGTACAGCTTCTCATACGGTGTTTTTCCTTGTAGTACAAAACTCGGAGTGGGATTTATCAGATATGCCGCAGTTAAGACACACTCTCCCCAAAACTCCATTGGTAAATTGGATTGTGAAAATGTAACATCTACTACTTCAGATATATTATTCCAGAACTAATGCAGAATATGAACACTACTACTTCAGATATGAATAGATAGTGGGAACACAACACACGGGCTTTCTTTTCCAAGAATATTTATTAGATCAATTGTTGAATATACATACAAGTATCACTCACCACGTTGATCCTAGCCCCACACGTTTCTAAGATCTATCCATGATCTGGAAACCACTCTATACCCCTTAGCCTTTGATTCTAAGTTTCTTATAAACCCTAACCCTTTACTAAGAAATAAGCTCCTAAGTGTTCAACCTTGCACAACTGCACGAACACCTCTATTTATACAAAATAGGAAGTCGGCTAAACCTAGCCTTGCACTCTACTCCTCAAAGATCTTCATATCTTTTTGGAGATATTCTCTCTTGCCTTATTTCTTTATTTTTCTCAAGTGATAAGGCAAGTCTTCAAGCCATCCTTGATCCTCACGAAAGATCTCCTCCGGCTCAGCTACGTCGTCTTGGGCTCGTCTCATTTTGCTTGAAACGTCCAGCCCAGCCCATCTCCTCAAGCCCGTATCGCACAAGTCTTGAGTAATCTGCTAAGCATCACTTCCTGAAGTACTTCGTACAGCTTCAGAAACTTGCTTCAGATACTTGCATCTATAATCCCCCTTTTTAACTTGGCGTGTCTTACAAGCACCTGCACAACACAAACAACCAAACCAAAGCAGCAATCCCAGAAATAGAATTCCAAACATGATGAAAGATTAAAATTCTAACTCCCTTAGCAAACCTTTTACATCAGCTCCTAACTCCCCCAAAATCCTATCATTAGTGATCCAAATCAACAACATAGAAATCCTATGATCAGACTATACTCCCCCATAAATCCATACTCATACTCCCCCATAAATCCATACTCATCTCCCCCTACTTGTGAGCACACAAGTTAAAAACACATACACTAAGCACATAGGGAATTGGACACTTACCTTTTTAGTCTGATACATATGACTTGACATAGGGAAGAGTCTTAGCTTCTGCCTTAGCTTCGACTTTGACACATGCTGAACAACCTTGGTAATCATGTGAAGGACCAACGCAATATGATAGAGAGACTCACACAGTGAGGCATGCAGTAAACTCTGCTATCTTGTCTTCTAAACCAGTTTTCTCTTCTGAATTAGATTGCTCCTCTGAATCAACGTCCTTCTTTGTGGCCTTAAGGTCTGAAGTCAACTTCTCCTTCCACATAGATACATCACTCCAACTTGAGATTGCAACGCACACTATCTGTTCAGAGACCCGTTCGCAGAACAAGGAAATCCAGCAACTTTAAACCCTTTGTAGAACTAATCATGAAGGCCAACACAAAATTAATCAGGAGCATCTCGCAATAGCACAAACAATTCTTTCGAGATAGCAGCGGAAACAGAACATGATGCTCCCTGGAACTAAAAACAAATCACCCTTTACAAACTCTGCATACTTGAAGCATAGATGCGGTAGAAGACACACAAAAATATCAACCAAATAGCTTTCGAGTGGACATCAATAATTCTCAAACTAACCGTTAGCTTACGAATCCCACCGTTGATTTTGAAGTTCAGTATGACACCATTCATTTTCCCAAAAATTAGTCTCATCGGATTTTATTTGATCGTCCAAACGCTCTCCTGAAGATGACCACCGAACTTTTTTTCTGAAATTTTTCAGATTCAGATGACTATTAGTCAAATGTCACCAAAGTTTACGGATGGAGTTTAACTCCGATTCACAAGCCGTAAGTTTCTGTATCTTCATTGCACTAAGCTCTTTCGGTAGACACCTTAACTATGATTCGAGTCTCCCTGAGTCGTTGAGAAAATGTCCTCGAAGTTGGCTCTTCATGCACTAATTTGCAGGTTTTTGTTTGCATATTTTCCTTCAAAGAAACACCCAATTAGGCTTTTGACTAAACCACCTTGCTTTTTAACCCGTGAATACCATGACAACTTCGGTTGTAGACACGACGTTGTCTGTTTCAGCTTCAGATTCAGATCCATCTGATTCAACTCTAGTGCACAGCTTTAAATTATTTCTTTAACATCTCTTTGTCTTCTTTCTTTATCACCACGGTCTTAATACCAGATTTCGACTCCCTTTTCAATTCCTCGGTGTCAAACTTGTCTCTCTTGCCAACAAAAATCAGTGACCACATCGCATATCATCTTCATTGATTAGGCGAGGAGGGTGTGTGCCATCGGTTGCATATGATTTCTAGGACCTTTGCTTGTAGCCTATTCATCCTTGACGTACTTTGGAGAGGTGCTTTTCTTTTTCTTTTGTTGTTACTTAATTTATACCAACACCTTTGAGACTCAACACCTTTGAGGCCAAACTCCTCCTTTCTTTAAATCATGGCCCATCAATACACGACTACAGATTTCAACACTTAAGATACAATCCAGAATTCCCGTAGTACACTGCAACATTCTTTCAACCCAAAATCAGTAGTACATATCCAGATAATAGACCAACACAACCACATTTAATCAAGCATATGATGGGAATAAAACTTGCAGTGATTTTACACATGCACTTCTTTAACAATTGGCTTTGAAAACATTTTAAACACAGATTTAAATGTACCTTTTTCTTTGTTGTGATGCAGCACAAACTAACACAGGACGTACTCCAGAAGCACACATTCAGCTCGTCCAGATTCATAACATTTGGCCATCTTAGACTCCAGTGGCTAGCTTTCACACTATCGTATCTTTATCTTGCTCTTGGTTAGTTTTCAACCTTCGATCATCATGAGAGAGCAGCTGGTATGTTTCAGACACATAGTTTTTATTGATTTTGAATACTCTCCTTGTCTTACCATCGGAGCCTTATGTACCTGACATTCGTTTTATGAACTTCTTGAGATTTATCTCATGTACTACTCATTGGAATCCGCATGGACAAGGTTGCCTTTGCCTTGAAGATCTTTTTCTTCATTTGTTGCCCTTTTTTTTTACTTGACTTGTTAACAGATGAGATAACTCCATCACTTGACTTCTCAAGAAATGCCTCATGGTTAATCACTCTTCAGCTTATTAGTTATCTTCTCCATGTGATCGCTGTCCAAGCAAGACGATATGATAGGCAGCTCTTTTCCACTGATGTTTCTGACTCCAAACAAAATCAAAGCCTTATGTATACCATGAGTCAGTACCTGTATCAGTTCTGCACACTTCACAAAACACATCATACTTCACAAACACCAATTAAGTTTCTTAGAGTGACAAAACGATTAAAGTCCAAAGGTTTTGCGAGTAAATCAACCAATTGCAAATCAGTACTAATGTGTTTAACCACTACATGTTTTTCCTCCACCACTCCATGACTATAGTGGTGCTGAACGTTGATATGTCCTTTTCTTGAGTGATGCACCAGATTCTCTAATATGCTTAACATATTCTCGTTGTTGCAATGAACCAACTGTGATCCCGAATCCATTCCATAGTCTGTTGACATCTGCTCCATCCACATGAGTTGATTACAACACTTTCCAAAAACTACACATTCTGCTTCAGCCGAAGAAGGTGATGAAGAGTTCTGCTCCCTACTCATCCATGAGATCAAATTGTTTCCAAGGTAGAAATAACTTCCACTTGTACTCTCTCGATCATCCATTTTCCATGCGCGGCCAGAACCACAGTAGCTCATAAGCCTCTTGTTCGAACCTTTTGAGTACCATATTCCCATATTAACAGTACCTCGAACATATCTGATAATCTTCTTGACTGCTTCACGATGCGACTGCTTCAGCATGGCTTGGTATCTTGCACACAGATCCGGCCTACTAACAGTAAGGTACATGCGACTTTCAATCATGCATTTGTAGAGCTTGACATCCACATCATTTCCTTCACCGTCACACGATAGCTTAGATGTAATACACCTAGGAGTCTCTGCTTCCTTGCATTGAGTAAATTCTAAACCCAGAATGTACTTCAGCTCGCCTACCATGCTCATATCAAATTCTTGCACCAGACTCCTTACGAAACTCACTACATGGATTTGAGATGTGCATCCAATGATGAGGTTGTTCGCATAACCCTTCACTATAACAGTCTCTCCTTCTAAATTCAAGATGAAGAGAGTTTTATCCGTATTTCCTCTCGAACAACCTAGTTCTACCAGAAAATCTATTGGCCTCTCATGTACCAGACCTGACAACTGCTTTAGACTGCGCGATGCTTCATGATGTATGATAACATCTAAAACAGTGCTCTTGACTTTCGTCTGACATACTTTGTAGCTTAAGATTGATGCCATCCCTATGAAGAACCGTGTGTCCTCGAGTTCTGCTGCAGTCGGAAGAGTATCCAAACAATTAGTTGCTTCAATGTTTGAATTGCCTTGGACTACCAATCTTGCTTTGATTCGAACCACATCACCATTTTCGTCAAGTTCAGTCTTGGGTATCCACATACCTTCCATAACATTCACTTATATTGATCGAAGTACAAGCTCTCATCCATTGGTTCGGATCCAAGGCTCATCCTCAAGAGTCTCAACGTGACTTTCCGGTTTGAAGACACAGATAAGACATACAAAAGCAAGGTGCTCCGGATCTTGACAACCCTTCTTGATTCCTCGAATTTTCCTCCCTTCATTCACACCTCCAATGTTGTAGGTTGCTGAATGATCTCGAGGTACCCGTGACCCCTTTGTTTGATCTGGTACGGGCTGCCTTCCTGTAGTAGAATATCCATCTGATTCAGGTTGCTCGTCTGAAGCACAATCTTCACGTACCTTGTTAACCTCTAGTTGGTCTCCTCTCTTGAATTGAGACACACCTTGTAGCATGTTCTGGTTTACACGCGTCACATGACTTCTAGTGTTCATATTTTCAAGCCATTGATGCCGAGAAGAAAGATCATCTTCTCCATTGAAACACTTTACTGAGTCTTTCCACCTGTAGCAGTTGTCACCTAATCAAACTCCTCTCAGTGTGGTTGTACCATACTTATCAACAGCTTTGCAGTCTATGCTTGTGAAGCTTACAGTCAGTCCTTCATCACACAATTGGCTCACGCTGATAAGATTAGCTTTCAACCCCTACACTAAGTAAACATTCACTAGTTGAGGTAATCCTGATTCACAAGTTTTTCCCTTACCTTGAACTGCTCCATGACTACCATCGCCGAATGTGACTTTCCCTTTGTTGGTTGTGTTGAATGTCTGCAGGTTACTCATGGTACTCGTCATGTGCCGTGAGCTTCCACTATCAAAGTACCATGGACAAGTGTTATCTTGTTCTTTTGATAGAATCGCCATGTTGCAACAAAATCTGAGACCTAAAGTACTGGCTGAAGCACTCCTCGTAGCAGTCTGCTTCAGATCAGTCTTCTTCACCCATATCTGGTTTTGAAACCCATTCCATATGAATTTTCCTTGATATCTCAGCTCCTTCACTTTACCCCAAAACTTGTAACAAACAGCCTTTATGTGGCCAAGCTTCCCACAGAAGTAACATCCCTTTTTCTTCATGTTCTTCTTCTTGGGTATGTAGTTGACTGGCTGAGAAACTCTTGCAAACACGAACTTGATTCCCTCAGTTTCTGGTCTATCTCGGCCAGTGTACCCTAGTCCACTATATGATTTCTCCGTTCGTCCATAAGACAATATCTTGTCCAACTGCTTGGTGCCGGCGAACATGTGGATCTTCTTGTGATGTAGGTCAAGTTGTGATTCAAGTTGACTTGAGGTTTCTCTCTCTGAGTGTAGTTCCTTTTCCAGCATATCCACTTTAGTAGCAAGCACCTGCTTCTCCTTCATGAGCACTACACTCTCATGTCCAAGCTTCTTTTCTGCAACTAATTCAATTTTGAGTGCTTCAGACACTGCTTCGAGACGTTGTTTCTCCTTGATCAATGCTGAGTTCTCTTGTCCAAGTCTGATTAGCATTTCACGCACTTCCTTGTAGGTTTCCGCAAGATCATCGTCATGTTCCTCATCAGATTCATAATCAGAGATGTAACATTCTTCTTCGATAATTCTAATGGTCGCAACAAAGTTGTTAAGCTCCTCTTCATCTTGACTCGTTTATGAATCTGCTTCAGCAAGGATGAATCTCTCTCGTCTCCTCTTCCGATCATCAACACACTCCAGGTGAGTATGTCCCATTCCTTTGCACCCAACATACGTCATATCTCTTCCCTTAACAGTCGGACATTCAGTTTTAACATAGCCATACCCTGTGCACTCGTAGCATTGTACTTCAGACTTTTCTGCTTCAGGTTGCTTCTTGATCAATCTGAACCTTCTCTGACCTTGTCCCTGCTCTACTTTCCTCAATGCTTGATCAAATTTCTTGATCAGGAGACTCATGGGATCCTCACCATCAGATTCGTGTTCACTTCTCTCACACGATGTCAACGCCAGGTTCTTAGTCTTCTTGAAATATGAAGCCATACTATCCAATTCCATCTCATGGGCTTGTAGTATTCCAACAACTTCTCCAAAGCTGAGTTCTTTAGTGTTTTGTGACACATTCAATGCTGATTTGTAAGCCATGAACTTGCTTGGAAGACACCTCAAAAAATTCTTCACCAATTTTTGGTCCTTATACTTCTTTCCCAACGTGGAAGCTTTTTGGGCAAGTAATTTTAGTTTCGAGCTAAAATCAGCAATCGACTCATGTTCTTCCATCTTCAAATTCTCGAACCGTGAAGCTATCAAATCTCTCCTTGAGTTTTGCACTTTCTGGGTTCCTTCATAATGAGTCTGAAGCAGATTCCAAGCCTCCTTCGCTGTTTCACACCTTTGGATCAGCTCAAAAGTCTTCCTTGAAACACTATAGTGAATAGCTGCCAAGGCACGGGAGTTGAACTTAGCCTTCTTCAACTCATCTTCTGTCCAAGTTTCCTCTGGTTTCGGCGTCCTTACACCTGCTGCATCCACGTTCACAGGAGCTTCCCACTGAACCAGTACAGATTTCCAGGCCAAACATCAATACTGCCAATAACCACCTTCATTCGTGACTTCCAAAAGCCATAATTTCCTGCATCTAGTATCAATTTCGAGCTGTTGACTAGCTCTTGGTAGCTCTCCATTTTCTCCACAAGATCTCACCTGCAATACACGAGCAAGCGCCCGCTCTGATACCAATTGAAAATGTAACAGCTACTACTTCAGATATATTATTCCAGAACTAGTGCAGGATATGAACACTACTACTTCAGATATGAATAGATAGTGGGAACACAACACACGAGCTTTCTTTTCCAAGAATATTTACTAGATCAATTGTTGAATATACATACAAGTATCACTCACCACGTTGATCCTAGCCTCACACGTTTCTAAGATCTATCCATGATCTGGAAACCACTCTCTACCCCTTAGCCTTTGATTCTAGGTTTCTTATAAACCCTAACCCTTTACTAAGAAATAAGCTCCTAAGTGTTCAACCTTGCACAACTGCACGAACACCTCTATTTATACAAAATAGGAAGTCGGCTAAACCTAGCCTTGCACTCTACTCCTCAAAGATCTTCATATCTTTTTGGAGATATTCTCTCTTGCCTTATTTCCTTATTTTCCTCAAGTGATAAGGCAAGTCTTCAAGCCATCCTTGATCCTCACGAAAGATCTCCTCCGGCTCAGCTACGTCGTCTTGGGCTCGTCTCATTTTGCTTGAAACGTCCAGCCCAGCCCATCTCCTCAAGCCCGTATCGCACAAGTCTTGAGTAATCTGCTCTGCATCACTTCCTGAAGTACTTCGTACAGCTTTAGGAACTTGCTTCAGATACTTGCATCTTCAGATTGAAAACGAAGTGCTCGAGCAATGTTGAATATATGTCGATGTTTGCGTTCGGCACGTCCATTCTGTTGTGGAGTGCCAACACATGAGGTTTCGTGTTCAATGCCATGTTCCCGAAAATAGGACCTTAGACACGTAAATTCAGTCCCGTTGTCGCTTCGGATTCGCTTAACTTGTTTCTCAAATTGTGTTGATACTAATGCTAAGAAATTCTTAATCTGAATCGTAGTTTCCGTTTTGTCATTTAGAAGAAATAACCAAACCCTCTGGAGAAATCATCAACGATTGTAAAAAAATATCGAGCTCCCGAATGTGTCGGAGTTACGGTCCCCACAAATCTAAATGAATCAATTCGAAAGACTCAATCGTTTTCATCATACTGCTCGGAAATGGAGTTCGTGTTTGCTTAGCTCGGAGACATACATCACACGCTTTATTCATATTCTCAGAAGAAACAGAAACATAATGAAGTTGACCAACAACTTTTGCAGAGGCATGTCCCATTCGTTTGTGCCATAATTCGTATGTGTCCTTAGATTGCGTCGTCACCGAACCAGCTATCTCCGTGCTGCGGAAGTGGAAGGTCCCGGATTCACGTTTACCCGCTCCAATCACCGTCCTCGAAGTGCGGTCTTGCACGACAAGGAAGTGATCAGCCATTTGAACAACACAATGATTCTCATCCATCAACTGACCCACATAAATCAAATCCGAAGTGAATCCCTCAACATAGAAAACCGATCGCAAAATCAAACCAGAACCAAGCACAACTTTTCCTTCTAAACCGGATATTCGTTCTCTACCATCAGCCAAGATAATCATAACCGGTGCCATGTCTTTTAGATCAATGAGAATCTCTAAACGTCATGTTAAGTGATGAGATGCTCTTGTATCTAAAATCCATGTAGGAGTAGAGTACTTACCGGAGAGACGTTCAATTGAGGTGATGTTAGCTCGTCCGACATTGAGCAACTGTACTATCCCACTCCATTGCTCATCCGTTAATCCAGCCACTCCGTCACGGTCTTTGTCGGTGAGTACGTAGTTAGCATGCTCGGTGGATGTCGGAGCACTTACGTGTATTGCATTTGCATAGGAAATTCCACGTCCTCGTCCATTGCTAGTAGAGACCCCTTTCTTCAATGGGTGTGAGATCACAGCACCGGAATTGTCTGTCGAGGTCAGGTCGTTAGGAGATATAATCGTGTTTGTCGGGTTCGGGTTCGTGTTTGTCAAGTTCATGTTTGTCGGGTTCGGGGTTCGAGTTCGTGTTCGTGTTGTTTGTCATTGTCGAGAGAATTGAAAAAAAAGAAAAACAAAAATTTAGAGTTTTGGTTCAGGCTCTGTTACCCTGAAGAATTATAGAGATGGAGAGAATCGATCAATTGTTCTTATTATCATTATCAACAGAGAGACACATACATATATATGAGAAAGAGTTTCCTAAAGAGACCAATCTATACAATTAAGAGGATATCGAGACGTTAATGTAATTGATATCGTATCCCTAATATCTTGGGATTGAACTTGATAGGCAAGATATCCTAATAGAGGTCCCTAATAAACTCTATATTGCTTCATCTTCTTTATTCCGTGTGATGATTTGAGTTGCTTGTAACTGTGTGTCGCCATTGTAATCATGTGTATAAATCATTAGAGAGGCCCATAAGTTTTGTGTGTGTATTGTTGGAATCTTCTATATGTTACACAAGAAAAAGGAAAATCGAGCAACAAAGGAAAAAGGCAAACAAGAAAAATGGAAAGTGTTACTATAGGTCTAAGCAATTTTAGTTTAGAATCCTAACTCTATAAATAGAGGTTTAGGCTTAGGATTTGATTTTATATTGTATCAAAAACAAAGAGAAAAGAAGAAGAGCAAAAATTTGGTCGTCTCAACAAGAATCTAGTAAAGGAAGCTAATTTGGTGGTCTAAACACACTCTTCTTTTTTCGACCAAAAAAAAAAAAAACACACTCTTCTTCTGAACAAACAAGAGCTTCTCTGTTTTAACGTGATTTTGCAATAATGCAACATTTTAGCTCTTAACATCTTCATGGATTGTTATTGAGTGGATCGCTCTAATCTTTCACTACTAAATCTATGGTTAGCAAAAAAACAGAGATATATATGAACATGATGACTACAGAGAATACACCATTCTTATTGTATTGAAAAAGAAATAAAACAAAGCATAATTCATATAAAGATACAACAAACACAAAGGAAAAGCTTCAATACAAGACCAACAACAACTTGACAGACATTGAAAGATCAAACTCAAAACCAACGCAATCCTAACGGCTTTTGCGCTTATCCAGGCAAATTATCTTGGCAAGCCACTCAGGCTTATATGAAGCAATGACTTGTGCTATGGCCAATCCAAACAACACTCCAAGCCCATACCCTGTTGCCACTCCTTTCCAGTTCAACACCACTTCCTCTTCTTCTTCGTCTTCTTCTTGATGTTGTTGTGTTGGTAGTGCATTAGTCCCAAAGCAGCTCTCCTCAAGAGGAAGACCACAAAGCCCTGCATTCCCTTCGAATGAGGATTAAGGTTGCCCAGTAATCTGTGTGCCTTGTGGTATTTCACCCTTTAGTTGGTTGTGAGACACGTTCATGTACGCCAAAAACGAGAGGGTCTTGAGTCCATTGGGAATAGTCCCTGACAATTGGTTTCTTGATAGGTCGAGTGACTCGAGCGCCGTAAGATTGGCTAAAGACAGAGGAATATGGCCTCTGAAGGCGTTATTAGATAAGTTGAGCGCAATCAATCCCTTCAAGAGACCAAGTGATTCAGGAATCTGTCCTTCAATTCTGTTTCCAGAGAAGTCAATGGTGCTATAGGAAGTAAGGACCTTCTCTTGCTCCATAGATAGACCTTTGTATTTCAAATCTATACGTTGGTGGAAATTAGTGTACGAATGTTTGATTTTTCTGCTTTTGTATTTCATATATATACTCCCTTATTCATTCATCTGGTGTGAAGATGCTTTCCAATTCACAAAATAAGTTGGTGGCAAGCTTCCAGTAAAGTTGTTATCCGATATTTCAAATATCCGTAGCTCGGGAAATGCCAGAGGACCTTGATCAGGAGAGATAGGCCCATAGAGTTTGTTTGAACTGAGGATAAGGACATGCAAATGCGGCAAAGCCTTGAGCCAGAAAGGAAATGCGTCTTCGATTCTATTGTGGTCCACAGTTAGAAAATGTAGAGAGGAACAATTTAAAAGAGACCTTGGAAACTTTCCAGTTAATCGATTGTATCCCACGTCAATGTTTGTATAGAGGCATCAACATAGAAGGCATCAGGAATACTTCCTTCTAACTTGTTCTTGCGAAGACTCAGAATCACCAAGTTACTCAGACACTGAAGAATTGGACCGGTGAAATTATTGTAGCCGAGATCAAGAACCACGAGAGAGTTACGGTTGCATATTGAAAGAGGTATGTTCCCCGAGAATTTGTTGTACCTCGCATTGAATGTTACCATAGAGAGTGGAAGATTTGGAAGTGCCCCTTCAAAACTGTTTGATTTCAAATGTAACATCCGCACTGATGTATTTACTAAAAGTTCCGGTGAACCTTTAAAACCATTAAGAGAATTTTTTGATAGAGACACTGAAGTCAAGAAAGGAAGCTTCCATAACCACGCAGGCACTTTTCCTTTGATTTGATTGTTGGATAGGTCTATAAACGTCAAGTTCTTAAGAGGTTTTAAGATGGATGGGAACTCAGTGATATTGCATTCCGACAAGTGCAAGGTATTCATGCTCAATGGGATGCTTGAATTTGAACTTAAACTTGTCGGGGATACACTATTACCGGATAGATCAAGGAGCACCAAAGATTTGAGAGAAGAGAAGACGCTTAAGTCAATTGGTTGGCTTATGTTTAGGGAATAAAGGTCGAGTTTCTTGAGGTTGATGAGCTTTGAGATAGGTTTTAGAATTTGGCCTTGGAAATTGTTACCTCCAAGAAACATGGCCTCTAGTCTTGATGAGAAAGAGGAGTTAGGAATTTCAATCGGACTACTGAGATGGTTTTCTCTCAAATCAAGACTGGTCAAGAAAGGCAAGGTGAACAGAGAAGAAGGAATGGTTCCAAAGAAGTCATTTTGGTTGCAACCGCGAGAATTAAACTCGTCCTTGAATTGCATAAGGGCTTGAATCTGGTGGGGATGACAAGCAACAAGACCCTTAACTGGACTTTTATAAGTAAAGCCGCTTGAAGCTGAGACACAATAGAGTAAGAGTAGCAAGAGAAAATGCAAAGGTAGACGTGAATCCCGCATTAGGGATGTCATGAAAACGTTTAAAGAGAAAAATATTCAGTAAGCAAAGAGAAGGAGAAGATTGGTAGAAATGTGATTTGGCAATGAAACTGATGGCGCTTATCTTATAGATAGAGATGTTCGCGTATGAAGTCATTAAATCTTGCCTTCTTTGTAAGTCTTGCGTTTACTAAAACTAATGGAGTTTCTGAACAGAAGAAAGGTCTAATTGCTAGTCAGTTCGTGAAGGAATAACGTGGATTGAAATATCACATCAGTTTGAAATTTCAAACATACAGAAATCTACGTAGTGTAACGTTGGACACGTATACCGTTTAGCTAACAAAATATCATTAAACCCGGAGTGTATATATACAAGGTGTTTGCCCGAATCAACACTACAGCTAAAATTTGGTGGTAAAGGAGTCTAAACACACTCTTCTCCTTCAAGGTAGTATATATAGATACCAAAGCCAAAAGCAAAGAAGAGAACAAACAAGGATTCGCCTTATTTACCTCCAAAGATAAATAATCTCGATAAGGACTATTGTGTGTGACTTCTTGAGCTTTCTATCGTACTAAGTAAACATTTTCAAAGGATTTTAGCCTTCTAAACCCTTAATTTAGTGCTTTAACATTATTTTGTTCGTCGATTAATTGGAGACGACATTATTCGTCAAATTTCAAAGATGGTGGTGATGTTGGCAAGTGTGAATATGGGGAATGCATGAAACAAGAACGTCGTGGAAAATGTGTTTTCTGACTAAACACACATAGTTATGAAACATACAACAAAAGAGGTACATTCCTGGTCTAATCTTGATTTTGTTTTCGCACCGTTCAGATTAGATGATCATCATTTTGTACTAATGTGGATGCTTATGAAAAACGTGGCTTCCATAATGGAGACAAGTGTTGTGGCTGGTGTGAGCATAACGACATTCATACTTTCAAATTCTTGATAGAGAAATGTAGATATAATCGAATAAGGAAAAATATATACACATGTTTTCTTATGCAAGTAAGTCGTCTCCATTTTCAAACTGACATAGTCGCCTTTCATGGTTAACTATCATGTTTTTTTTAATAAAAACTCCAATAAATTCCTAGAAGATCATTGCTTCGATCCATATGTTTTATCGCAACCCATCCAAATATCTTCGCAGTCATTGTGGTTGCAACTGCGGGAATCAAACTCGTTCTTGAACTACAAAAGAGTTTGGATCTGGTCATGACTACAAGCTAGAGCATTGCTTATCAAGAAGCTTGAAGAGAAGACGACACAATAGAGGAAGAGTGACGAGAGAAAACGCAAACGCGATTCACACATCATGGTTGTCACGGATCCTTGAAGTAGAATAAGATTCTTGAAGCAAAGAGACGTAGAAGGTTGATATGAATACATAAGAAGAGTGTGTTTTTTTTTTTTACATTTAAGCTGTAACATATCAATGTTCACCAATTGCAAAGTTGACTAGAAGAGTTTCACAAAGATAAGAAAGACAACAAAAGCTAATTAATTTGTGTGTTGAAATTTTCTTGTCTCTTTAAGCAGAGAACAAAAATGTGAATGCAATTATTGGTACAAGGGATGTATATTACAAAAAAAAACTATGAGCAAAAATTTGGTGGTCTCAACAAGAAGCTAGTAAAGGAAACATTCTGTAAAGAACTCTTGTATAAAAGCTTTTTATTCTTCAAGTTGATCAGTGTTATCATAATTTGTAGAACAGCCATTCATATACAAGGAAACTTAGAGAAATATTAGACTATGATTCAAAGCTTCAAACATTGATGCTTAATACTCTGTTTCAGTCAGACTATTGAGTAAACTTTTCTGAGTCTCTGTCTTAGACTAGTAAGTCTTCGAGTCAAGCTTGCTCTGCTTTTGCAACTATTTTTGAAAGTGTGATTGCTACAGGTTTTAGACCCAAGACTAAGATACTGAAGAGCTGAAGCAGGTGATACCGAGCTGAAACAGAGGCTGAAGCAGTGCAGATGCTGAAGCAGTTTTTGATAAGATTGGCCGTGGGCCTTGTCGTTCATGGGCTTGAAGCCCACGTGAATTGGAGAGTCCTTAGGGTTTAGGACGTGAGTATTTATACCTAGAGGCGTAGACGAAAACACTTACGCGCCTAGGGTTTCATTGAGAGAGGCACACAGGTGTGTGTGGCGTCGTCCACCAAAGAAGATCAGAAAAATAAGATATGTCTGTTGGTGTTACTGAGAGATCGTGATGATTCTCAGGTTATGATCCATGTTATAGAAAAGAGTGGTGTGGTATCCATATAGCAATTGTAGGTTGCTTCTTTTTATAATGGATTTATTCTGGACGTGGTCCCAGGGATGTAGGAAACGAACCTCGTTAAAAAACTCCTTGGGTCAATTTACTTTATGCACGTACTTGCTCGTTGTCATTCGATCTAGCCCAAATATGCACTTACAATTGGTATCAGAGCCACTGCGACAAGCCATATTGCGGGCTGTTTTCCTGGCTGACCAGAACAAACCAAACGATGATATTGGTATGGATGCAAAGATAACGAAGTCATCTTTCCACAGGAGAAAACGGAACTCAATTCCGAGGTAAATTGTGAAAGTTATGAGTGTTTGCTTCTACCCAAATATGTAGATAAACCTGCAATCTGAAACATGCAGTGAACGGGAAGCTAACTTCAAAGATGTATATCCACCGACTCATGTATACCCAGGTCACGAACAAGGTGTCCCGGGAAAGATCTCATTGCAAGGAAGATATTTAAAGTGGCGGTTTATCAATCAAGATTAAACCTCATCCGCAATTCTCTGTGAAAGTTGTCAACTTATCATCCATATCTGAAATTTTTCAGAAAAACATGGGTGCTGGAGCATGTTCATGAGACCATTTGGAAGGTCAAATGAAGTCCGATCCTTCTGAAATGTTGGGATTTTAATGGTGGTATATTAAACTCCATAATCAACGGTGGGATTCAGAAGTGAATGGCTAGTTTGTGATTTATCTTGATGGTTTGATGACTAGTTTATGACTGTGTTTTTTTTTTTTTTTTGTTTCTTGGCTATTGCACTACTTGGTGGCGGCAATGTGTGTGAAGAGTTTGTCTTATAGATCATTTGGTTTTATCTTGGTTGTGCACTCATGAAAGGAGTGTTTATGTGGAAGTTGATGGCTACCTAGCACATATGATAAGATGGTTATTCCTTGGTTCTTTTATTGTGACTTGGTTGATGCACAACATGTTGCTTGAGGTGCACAATTTAAGCTAAAAAGGGAGAGATAAATTAAAGACGTGTGAGCTGTGTGAGTTAAACAGTGTTGAGCTTTAATAAATTGGTTAGGATTCTCATGAACCTCAGAGATGAACCTCAGAGGATGATGTTGTTTGATTAAGGGAGAGCATTAAGATCTGTGAGCCACAACTCAATCATCAAGGGAGAGATTGTTGGTATTTGTTGTGATGTTACCGAGTTGTGATGTTACCGAGTTGTGTTGCTGGAACTGTTTATGTTTACTAAACCAGAATCACTAGTTCAGAATCGTAGCCTCTGCAGTGGCAACTTAGACGGAGATTCCAAGATTATTTTGAAGCTTGAAGATCATCAAAGTGTATATGACTAAGTAAGCATATGTTCTAAAACTCTGTAACAAAGGGAGAGATTGAAAGTGTGATTGCTACAGGTTTTAGACCCAAGACTAAGATACTGAAGAGCTGAAGCAGGTGAAACCAAGCTGAAGCAGAGGCTGAAGCAGTGCAGATGCTGAAGCAGTTTTTGATAAGATTGGCCGTGGGCCTTGTCGTTCATGGGCTTGAATCCCACGTGAATTGGAGAGTCCTTAGGGTTTAGGACGTGAGTATTTATACCTAGAGGCGTAGACGAAAACACTTACGCGCCTAGGGTTTCATTGAGAGAGGCACACAGGTGTGTGTGGCGTCGTCCACCAAAGAAGATCAGAAAAATAAGATCTGTCTGTTGGTGTTACTGAGAGATCGTGATGATTCTCAGGTTATGATCCATGTTATAGAAAAGAGTGGTGTGGTATCCATATAGCAATTGTAGGTTGCTTCTTTTTATAATGGATTTGTTCTGGACGTGGTCCCGGGGATGTAGGAAACGAACCTCGTTAAAAAACTCTTTGTGTCAATTTACTTTATGCACGTACTTGCTCGTTGTCATTCGATCTAGCCCAAATATGCACTTACAATTTTCCTCTGTTTCTTATATACAAAACAGACAAAGCTTGTCTAATACCAATGCGCAAATTTCCTAGAGAGGAAGTCCACAAACTCATGCTTTCCCTTCTAAATATGATTTAGGTTGCGCAATCCAATTTATACGTTAGAAAAAATAACTAAGCATAACGACAGACACATAACTTAGATACTTTTGTGGATTAGACAAAGATAACGTGAAAAAGTTTGCTGGAGAAGTCGCAAAGTGATCTCGTTACTCTTTTAACTAAGAAAAGATCATCAAACCGGCGTATATGTAAGGTGATTCTGGGGGAAGCCAAGAATCTGAAATAGAGAACAAAATGTGAATGCAATTATTGGTACAAGGGATGCATATTTGTAATAAAACTTTGAGCAAAGGAAACTGATTTTGTGGTCTAAACAATTCTTCTTTTGAACAAACAAGAGCTTCTCTGTTTTAACGTGCTTTTGCAATAATGCAACATTTTACCTCTTAACATCTTCATGGATTGTCATTGAGTGGATCGCTCTAATCTTTCACTACTAATCCTTTTAAGAAAAAACAGAAATATATACATGAACATCAGAAAACACACCATTCTTATTGTATGGAAAAAGAAATAAAACACAAGGAAATGCTTCAATACAAGACCAACAACTACTTGACACACATTAAAAGATCAAACTCAAAACCAAAACAATCCTAACGGTTTTTGCGCTTATTCAGGCAAAAACTATCTTGGCAAGGCACTCAGGCTTATATGAAGTAATGACTTGTGCTATTGCCAATCCAAGCAACACTCCGAGCCCATACCCTAATACCACTCCTTTCCAGTTCAACACCTCTTCCTCTTCTTCTTCGTCTTCTTCCTTAGGATGTTGTGTTGGTGGTGCATTAGTCCCAAAGCAGCTCTCCTCGAGAGGAAGACCACAAAGCCCTGCATTCCCTTCGAAGGAGGATTTAGGCTGTCCAGTCATCTGTGTGCCTTGTGGTATTTCACCCTTGAGTTGGTTGTGAGACACGTTTATGAACGCCAAAAACGAGAGGGTCTTAAGTCCATTAGGAATAGTCCCTGAGAGTTTGTTTCTTGACAAGTCTAGTGATTCGAGCTCTGTAAGATTGGCCAAAGACGAAGGAATATTTCCCGTGAAGGCGTTGTTGGATAAGTTGAGCGCAATCCATTCCTTCAAGAGACCAACTGATTCAGGAATATGTCCTTCAATTCTGTTTCCAAAAAAATCAATGGTGCTGTAGGAAGTAAGGATCTGCTCTTGCTCCATGAATAAACCTTTGTATTGCAAATATATAAGTTGTTCGAAAGCTGTGAACGAATCTTTGATTTTTCTGCCTATGTATATCATATACATACTCCCATCGTTAGGTGTGGGCATCCCGGGTACCCAATTGGGTTTCGGGTTGGGTACTTCGGGTATCGGGATTTTTGTTTTTTAATATAAAACCCATACGGGTCATATAGAAATATGGGTTGGGTACATGTTGAGTATTTTCGGGTTTGTCATCAAAAACTGAAATTAGCCAGATCAAACATTTAAATTCAAAAGCAATGTGGCAATTTACTCTAAGTTATAAATTAACAAATAAGATAATGGCTAAAACAACGTTTAAATCAAATCTATACATAATGTCTAACAACCACATAAACAAAAGCAACGTAATGTCTAAAACCAAATCAAGACTTCAAATACATAATGAAACTAAAATGCAAACACGAAATTTAAAAGATAGCTTCCTTTTGTGATTCTCCATCCTCCCTTGTCAATTCTTGATTCCTCCTATGATAAGTACAAATCAAATAACAAATAAAGATTAGAGAATGCGAGAAACAGTTTATAAATCCAAAGCATATTAAACGATTGTTGTATTAGCAAGTGGTAATATTAATAATCAACCAATTTGGATAACATGCCTTTTTCTTTCTTTAAAGTATTGATCCTTTCGCTAAAATTACTAAACAAATATTTTGTGAAAAAATTTCGGTTTATCATCACCTTCGCTAATCCTATAGAGGATAAAACAAATGGTTATTTAAGTAAAATAATTGTTGTTCCAAACATCAAATTAGAACCTCTATAATGCTATCCTCTCATTACAAAACAATTAGTCAAATCAAAGAAATAAAACAATCACCAATGACAATTAATGATATACAAATCGATCATAAACTACATTGAATCAAAAACAATAACGTATCAGTCACATACCTTCAAATGGTTTATAGACTGGTTTATAGACTCCTCTGATGGAGGAGACGAATTCCTTAAAATATTTGGATTTTCCAGCTTGAAAATCGAAAAGGAATTATATGGATTTATAGCGTATATCGGTAAATGGGAATTTATGTTTTAGAAATTGGAAACTGAACATGTTAATACCGGTAAGTGTATATTTGTATACATATATGTTCTTTGCGTAGTTTGGATAACCGTTTTATTGTCGGATAACCCTAACCCGAACCCGAACCCAAAATTTTAAATTATAAAACCCATTCGGGTTATTAGGACTACCCGTACCCGTTCCAAAACCAGTTTTTCGGGTCGGGTTCGGATTCGGTTTTTGGGTTCGGGATATATGCCCAGGCCTACCCATCTTCATTCATTTGCTGTGAAGATGCTTTCCAATTTACAAAGTAACTTGGTGGCAAGCTTCCAGTATAGTTGTTATCCGATATTTCAAATATCCGCAACTCAGGGAACGCGAGGGGACCTCAATGAGGAGGAGAGATAGGGCCATATAGTTTGTTTGAACCGAGGATCAGGACTTGCAAATTCAGCAAAGCCTTGAGCCAGAAAGGAAACATGTTTTCGATTTTGTTGTGCTCAACACTTAAAATCTCAAGAGAAGAACAATTAACAAGAGACCTTGGAAGCTTCCCATTTAGTTGATTGTAACCAACGTCAAATGTGCATAGTGTAGAACCATCATAAAAATGTCCGGGAGACTTCCTTGGAAATTCTTCTTCCTGAGACCTAATAACGTCAAGTTACTCAAACATTGAGGAATTGGACCGCTGAAATTGTTGTAGGCTAGATCTAGACCCATGAGAGAGTTGCGGTTGCATATTGAGAGAGGTATGTTTCCCGATAAATTATTGTACCTCGCAGTGAAGCTAAACATAGAGAGTGGTAGATTAGGAAGTGCTCTTTCAAAACTGTTGAAATCCAAATATAACATCTGCACAGATGAATTTACTAAAACTTCCAGCGAAGAGAATTTTTTAGATAGTTCCACTGAAGTCAAGGAAGGAAGCTTCCATAACCAGGCATGCACTTTTCCTTTGATTTGATTGTTGGATATGTCTATAAACGTCAAGTTCTGAAGAGGTTTTAAGATGTTTGGGAACTCAGTGATATTGCATCCCGAAAAATTCAAGGTATTCATGCTCAATGGGATGCATGAACCTGAACTTAAACTTGTTGGGGATACAATATTATCGGATAGATCAAGAGCCAACAAAGATTTGAGAGAAGAGAAAACGCTTAAGTCGATTGGGCTGCTTATGTTTAGGAAAGAAATGTCGAGTTTCTTGGAGGGTGATAAGCTTTGAGATAGGTTTTAAAATTTGGTCTTGGAAATTATTACCTCTAAGGAACATGCTCTCTAGTCTTGATGAGAAAGAAGTGTTAGGAATTTCAATCTGACCACTGAGATGGTTTCCTCTCAAATCTAGAATAGAAAAGAAAGGCATGGTGAATAGAGAAGAAGGAATGCTTCCAAATAACTGATTATAGGAAATTTCTAAAAGTGAGAGCTTGGTTAGATTATGTACAAGCGGGAAATCACCCGTGAGTTTGTTATATAGCTAATGTACAACTTGGTTAGCCGTTTTAGGCTATTAAATGAGGAAGGAACTTGACCAATGAAGCCGTTATAGGAAAGAGCCAAGATCTCTAATTTGTTGAGATTGCCAAATTCGAAAGGGATTGAAGTGGAGATGAAGTTGTTGTGAGAGATCAAGGAAGCTAAGATGATGCAACCTAAAGAGGCAACTGTTGGGTTTAAGAGTTGACAAGTGATTATTGGAAAGGTGTAAAAATGAGAGTTTGTTTAGATTATGTATAGGTGGGAAACTACCGGTGAACTCATTATGGGAAAGGTCTAAATAGGAAAGCATGCTTAGGTTATTAAATGAGGAAGGAACTTGACCTATGAAACCATTAGAGGATAGAGATAAGACCTCTAATCGATTGAGATTGCCGAACCCAGAGTGGAGTGAAGAGGACCTGAAATCATTGCCAGAGAGATCGAGGTAACGGAGATGATGCAAACGGAAGAGGCTATTGTTGGGATATCAATCCAAGTCTCACATCGGAAGTTTAGAAAAGAATGGACTAATATATAAGGAGATGTCCAACCCAATTAATATGAGGTCTTTTGGGAAGGAGCCCAAATATAAATCCGTGCGGGTTTGCTTCTTGGCCCAAAGCGGACAATATCATACTAATGGGGGAGAGTTAGACACGGGCTTAAAAAAACCCCAATAAATGGTATCAGAGCCATGGTTCAGAAAAGTGGACCTGGAAATCCGTTGTGGGAGCCGAGCCCTCAAAAAGGTTACCTACGAACGGTACAAGAAGGTGCCATTTACCAACTTCAATTGAATTAAGGTTAATAAGATAAGGCATTACTTACGATTTAGAGAGCATAGGAGTAGTCTTGACTTGCGGTGATACAACTTCTCCAATGGTGAGGATATACCGCCTCCATTGTCATTGTCCAAAAAAGTGATAAATAAAAATTTGAGATTTAGTGAGATGGCATCTTAAATGTTAGTCTCGGATAGAAGTTCAATGCGACTGAGTTCTCCTAACTCTTAAGAATGTAAAGTCCATGAATTTTCTAGGAAAGAATGAGAAAATATGAATTTACATAAAAAAAAAAATTAATTTGAGATATAAGTAGAGTTGTTTGGATCTCGAAATCGGTTAGAGTTACAAATTTCATCTTTCCTGCTTTTCTCGGCGTCATGAAGCAGAGTTGTGCATGATTTACGACATGGATTGAAACTTTAAAGAGTGGCAAATTTTCGGATGGATTAGGGTTGTCATCTCAATTGATCCATCCATTAAATTGAGAGGTGCGTGGATTTGATGATCTCAGAATTATGGAAGACGTAGCATCGATGGGAAGGTGAATAAAAGCAAGGGGAAATGAAAAGGCAGAGAAAACTGGAAAAAAAACAAGTGGAAGAAGACGATGCATCATTCTATTTTCACATTACATGTTCCAAAGATGAAGAGAGAGATTGCAGAGGACGTGATGATAAGCTTTGAACCCGATCAAAGCTAACAACAAGAACTTAAGAACAGAACACAATTTCTTTGGGTAGTTGAGACTCTTCTTTTTATGTTTTTCATTGATTTAAATAGGAACAAGTACAGAAGCAAATAACTATCGGAATCACCACGATTCCTAAACAAAGGGAAATGGGAAAGTGGAATACTGGTTCCTCAAAACAAGGAAGCACAACATCCATTATTTGCATAACAACATGATAAATAAAAGTAAAAACGTAAATTTAGACTTTTCTGTAGGCTTTTGGCGGTAGAGATTTTGGTTGTTAATTTTGTAACTTTAGGCGGTAGAGATTTTGACTGCTAATAAAATACTGTTTGGTAATATAATTTGTAAAATCTTTGACTGTTATTTTAATAAATACTTTTTCACTTATTAATAAATACTTATAAATAATATTTTTGTAACAAATATAAATGATAACATAAACCAAGAATTTTTTTATCTAAAATAAAAAAAATCATTTATTATATTATTTCATGTTTTGGTTTAATAACCAAAAGCTTCATCAAGAAGTAGAACAAATTGAAAAACATTTGCATGGAATTCTAGAGCTTCTTAATCTTTCTTATAAATGCATTATTGACCTTTCAAATAATCTAAACGATGTTTTAAGTGCTTCCAACTCAAATCAGCTTCAACAATAGTATTTGAATAGTTTGAGGGTTTTGACTTTGAATTTTTCTTGGTTATGTAGAACCTATAAATAGCATTTTATTTTCCCCAAAACTAATTCAATCACAAACAAAATAGTGATAATTGTTTTATTCATTTTCGGAAATTATGTTATTTTTATTCATGTTGCAAAACCTTGATATTTTCATTCATTTGACAAAATTTTACTATTTTTATTCATTTTGCAAAAAGTTGTTATTTCCATTCACTTTTGTAAACTTTTGATATTTTATTCATTTATATAAAAATGGATCTCAAAAGAATAGAAAAAAGAGATAGTAATTAATCAATCAAAATATTTTAGTTATAAATCCTTAACTACTAAATCACAAGTCACATAACCAATTATGTGTTGACACGTGGAAAATGCTTCATATTTATTTCTGCAATTTAAAATTTAAACAAAAAAAAACGGAAAAAAATAGTCACTTATAAAATAGAAATTAATGAAAGCAAAAAATATACCCGTGTGTAGCACGGGTAGAAATACTAGTTATATATAAATCTACAAAGAGTATTTTGATAATTTTGGGAAAAGAAAAAATAATAGATAAATCATTTTGTAATAGTTAAAGCTTGCTTTCAGTGGCTTTAGGATAAAAGACAAAAACAAAAGAAAAAAATAAAAAACAAACTTTTAAGACTTTAAAATTAATAAAGCCTTTAAATCATGCTTGGCAAAAAAACAGTTTTTTAAATCTTTTAAATTTTTTAAAACCTTAAAAAACCTCTTGCCAAACACCCCCTAAGTCTAAACTTACTCTATAAACCTTTGATTGTGTTTTCCTCTCTCGTGGACTCATTCTTCTTGTCCAGCTCATCACCCTTGTCAACACAAAGGGTCTCATTAGGTGAACTTTGGAAGATGAAGAGAGAATGTATTAAAACGATTGAATTTGGCATTTTTGTAAGAGTTTTGAGTTTTGTGGTGAGTGTCGTTCTACTTTCATATAGATTAACTTATAATGATAAAGTAATTGACTAAAATAAGGGAGTATAAAAACAATTAATTTATTGGAAACACAAAACTCTAGTGCTTACAACTTAAAACACCTTTTTAACCGTTTGGAGTAAGATTGTAGTTTTGTTGCTTCGTGTTGTCTAAGAAATCATCTCTTCATAAATGTTTATGTACGGTTTGGTTTTTTTCAACAATGAATTTGAATATTACTATAGGACATAGCTTGCATAAACCACTAGATTACATATATTTGTTATATATGCTTATTTTTAGATGCAACACTGATTAAAAAAGTAAACTGGGTGCTCGAGTGTTAAATTGCATAGTGTTGGTAATAGTTTAAATTGTTAGTCCATTAAAAAATATTGACTTTGGTTAATAAAATTCAAGGTAATGAGAAGTGTTACAGATAAATGGATTCATATTTAGTCTTCATACAACATAGTCTCTGCCCAAATTATAATAATATTTTGTTCTACATGCTTCTTACGCTGAGTATAACCATTTCTTTGAAAAATTAAAAGCTTGGAAGTTGTAGAGAGATGATCGAAAAGAATGTGATTGCAACTTAGTGGCCTGCTCATCAACCTGTATTTATTGAAGAACAGAGATATGTCATAATCCTTGTTGGAATATATGACCATGGAAGATAATTGGTAAAGGGGTTTCAATAAACATCAGAAACTCCATTACAATACAGTGTCATCATTCTCTATATGCAGAAAAGAGTTTATGGTTTTTTGAGCAGAAAGTAAAACATCCACGATACAGAATATGAATGTAGACTATAGTATAAACCGGAAATGTATTTTTGATATCACTTTCCTATAATGAGCTTGGCTCTGGTATCTGCTTTAACGACTTGAAACTGATCAATTAATCCAAAATGAACCATTAAAATCCAAACAAAGTTGATGAACTCAGCTCCTCTACTAAGTTGCTCCACATGAGCTATAGAATCGCAATGCCACGTTGCGTAACAGAGCAATTCCACCCACACTTTGCTCACTATCTCCCATTTGTTCTCACCGCACTTCTTCTCCATCTCCATAAGGTCTTTAGCCAGCCTACTCGCATCAAACAACACAGACTTGCTTCGATCTCCCTTAACATCCATTGGATCAATATCACAACGAACCTCGAGAATTCTCTTGCTAGCTACCTTCGGACTTCTTGAGTCTTTCAATATGGAACAACCTGAACGTTTCAGCAAGTGTTTCTCGGAATCTGATCTTCCAAATTCCAATAATCCCCGACATTAGACCACGCTGCGTGATCAGTAGATACATCATGTAGTCTGATAGTATTTTGCTGAACTCACGTTTACTATAACAATCACCTTTATCATCTCCAAATATAATCTCTTCCTCATCTTGATAACAGAGCTCTGTTGCAATGTGCCATATCAAAAGGCTATGATCATAATCAAAATTTGTGATGTAACAAACAAGTTTTTCCCGGTCTGCGTTCTCCGGGAGGTTGGCACGCAAAGTCCATTCGCCACAAGCCAAAGACATACTCCTAGCGGTTTCAGGGGTGTCTACAAACTTTGATTTGTATTTCAGCTCGTTGAACATGAACTCCCATATTTGTTTCGTCAAGGGCTCTTCATGTACAAACACCGTTTTGTGGATCTCATCTAACATCTCCCCGATGTTTAAAAACTCGCTGATGAGAAGCAAAACAGATTTAAGAAAATGAGGAATGCGAGATAAGAACCCGAAATAGAAAGGGTGAATAGTACTACGAGCCCAAGGATGTTTTCTTGATGTCTCATTGACTCCGTGGCTGATCCGCTTATGTGCACTGCAGATCAGCTTAGCAATGCCATTTATAAGTCTAGGGATTGCTAGGATGAGTTGTGTATATAGAGAATCAACAAGCACGCGTAGGAAGTAGCGGAAACCTTTGAATTTGTGGATCCTATATACATGTACATTGGTTGCATAAGCTATAAAGTTGAATAGCTTAATGCTTCCATTCCATCTCCGGAGGAAAAAATTTGTCGCTAGCAATTCATGCTCATTAACCATAGGACACTTAAGCTCACCTTCCTTGAAGCACTCTAGTTTCTTCCAATGTAGCTTTCTTAGACTAAGTAACCAGTTAAAAAATCTATCTTTTAGAGACGATAAAGCCTCTTCCGGATCATCTTTCAAGCTACTTAGTGCGGCACAAGTCCAGTCGGAGAACATAAATAAGAGAACTGATATGAAATCCAAAGTTACGCCAACTACAAACAACGTGTAGGTAACCATGACATCGGTTTTGTAAAATTCACGGTCTTTGTCTGGTTTCTTGTGAAAGAGGATGAAAGCAGCTACAAGGGTACTAGAAGCAAGGATCCGCGAGAAAGTACCAATGAGGGTATGAAGAACCGCGGTCTTAGTGAAGAGAGCATCATAGAAGAAACCAAGCTCAACCTCAATGATTCTTAAAGCTTCTTCGGGATCATTTAGGTTCTCAAAGATCTCTAGGCTCTCGTCGCGCTCCCTGAAGTTGAAGATAAGGTTGACAACAAGACCCTTGAATGTGTTGAAGAATTTGTAAGCATATTGAACAATCTCAAGATGAGTTAACTCTTTTCTTTTTCCACATGAGGCCTTTGATGGATGCACTAGCTTCTTAGGCCTATGTTCCTTGTTAGGCTCATCAGTCAGAATGATCTTTGTGGGTAGTCTTGCCTCTTTCTTGGCCTTGTACTCCTCCATGAGCTTTGCGTAGTTTGGTCCTGGATCTGGTGCTTGAATCATAGAATCTCTAAACTTGTCCAAACTTGCACTATACAGAGCTGTTGTCCTTTCCAGATACTTGATAGTACTAGAAATGAACACTAAGAGTATAATAACCCAAAGGGTATTAGGCAGAGACTGGAAAACCACATAGATAGTAGCAATTGCCTGAAAGACAAGCCTAAAGACATGTCGGTGCCAAAGAGCGTTATCTTCAAGCGCAAAAGCTGTGATAGTGTCTGGTCCACCAAGATGCACGAGCAAGAATGGTGCCCATAAAGCCATGAGCTTATTTTCCTGAGGAGAATCATCAGGTTTTGGGTCTTTACCTTGGCTCTTGGAGATGAGACCAACAGTGAAATTAGCAGACCAAACTGCTAAGATGTAAGAGGAACCGACGAGCAAGATCAAGGCCTTTCTTGGTGTGCGTTTCCTTAAAGGAGAGAAGCAAATGAGAATTGCTTGAAGGGTAAGACTTAGAATGATTGCTCCTCTTATTTTCCATCTATTCCAAACATATATGATGTAGATCACTTCCACCATTGTTGCTCTCAGAAAAGAAAAAGCTTCTTCTTTTTTTACTCGTTTCTCTCTCTCTCTAAGATCACTTGAGAAATTTGAGGTTCTCTCTCTCTCTCTTTGATGTGGTTCTGTATCACTTCCACAATTGATGCTCTAGAGAAAGAGAAAATAGAGTAAAAGTCATCATACGTGGTCTTATAATGTACTAAAAACTAAAAGCGCAAATCATTTTTCTTGACTTCGCCTAAATCAACGTTACCGAAAGTCTTGCTCTGTTTAAATATTACCACCACTTGTTTTGAGCATAATTCAAAAGCAAAAACCTTCTTTAAAAAAACCCTTTAATAAAACCACAAACAAAACACTAATCAAAAACAAATTACATTTCCATGAGGAGGTTCTTAACACAAACAAAGCTATTGTTCAATTATCTTTCTTAAAATCAATCCTCTAATACAAATTTAATCTAACAAACAAACTCCTTCAAAGCAACTCTCATATCTTCACACTTGTCACAATCATCACCATTCAAAAACTCACCAAGTTTCTTCAACTCAACATCATCCAAATCATCCAAAAACGGTTTAATCGGAAAAGCATTCTCCGGTTGAAGCGCGTACGAGTTCGGATTATCATCAACAATCAACACACGTCTCAAATCTCTCATCACAAACCCTAAATCCTTAACTAATCTCCCATCAATTTCACTACAAGCATCTCTATAAAAGCTCCTCGTAATCATACGCCTCTCCGGATCCAACTTATCGAGCACCAACGACGCGTACTCTCTCAGTCCCGCAGTGAAAACAACGATCTGATACTTCTCTCCAATCTTCTTCAAAAACTCATCCACTCCTGGCCGTTTGATCACGAAAAACGTCAAAATCTGACCGTCGATTTTCGGATTCACAACGAAATCGTAAGGAACTTCCGGTTTCTCCATTGAAGAATGAACAAGAGTTTCGTCTAGATCTAGAACAATCGTCTTCTTCGTCTCGTCGAATGATTTACCAGATCTATCGTGAATCAACGAATACTCATTCTTCCGGAAATCGTCGTTGCCGCGAGTTTTGAGGACTTTGAATCCTTTGTTTGTAGGGCGGGAAAATAAACAGAGGATTGTTCGGTGACATTTGTAAATCGATTTGTTGATTGATGCGATTACGGTGGTTGTAACGGGAGAAGGTGTGCATCCGATTTGAGGTTTCCGGTGACGGCGAAGGTAGTTACGTTGGTGACGGTTGATTGATTTTGTGGCTTTCTTGATTATGAGTTTCGTCGCCATTGAAGAAGAAGAGAGAAAGCTAGAGAGAGAGAGGAGTTTGTGAGATTTGTGGGAGAGAGAGAGAGTGATATTTAAATTAGGTTCGGTGTAACGGTCTTGTGGTTTTATTTAGGTTCGGAAACGAAGCTAAGAAGTGTTTTTAAGTTTGGACCTACACAACACGGTGTTTACGTTGTATTATTACCGTTGTGATATTCTATATTAATCTCTTTATTTTGATGCTCTCCAAATTAGGAATATTTTATATATATACTAGGGGTTGTCCCGGGCTACGCCCGGGTTTGATGTTTGTAGGTTTGTCTACTTTTTTGATATGAATAAAATTGTATTATGGTAGTATCTTGTGATTTTGTGGATTTAAATTTATATATTTACCAAACATAAAGTAGATAAAATGATAATTTATATTTTTTTCACTTAAGTGTTTAAATTGTTAAAATTTAAAATTTATTCATGTGAAATATATACAGTAGAAATACACAATTTAGTTTTTGCCGGCATATATTTAGTTATCTTTTAATTCATTCATTACCAATAATTTTAAAATTAATTCAGTACAATTGTTTGCATATTGTTTCTCCAAAACACTCTTTTACTCATGATTATTTGTAATTTGATAGTACCATAAACATTAATTTCTTTGGTTTTAAAATAAAACCTTTAAAAGTTAAAATCTTCTACTTTAGTTACTTATGTTGCTCATTTTTTCTATATTGTAAGTTTGTATCACACAACTAATAACCAACTGTACATACCAATTTGACCATTTGCTTGGAAAACATACAATTTTTTTTTTCAAATTTCTTCTCTAACTTCAAGTGCATTACATCGGATAATTATTCTTTGTGAACACCTTAATTAAGAAAGGATGAAATTTTAGTTCTATGTTGATAAACTTGGAATATAACTTTTTTTATAAATGATGAACACAAACTATATAATGACCTTGTTTCGCAAACACCAAATCTCTTTGCTAAATCATTTTTTATTATGTAAGTCTTATCTTCATCTTTAGCAAAGTTGTGCCTTTCCCATTTATTCTTTAGTTTTATGCAAAAGAATTAAAAAGAAATACTAAGAACCAATATTAATTATTTGTTCCAAATGTTATCACATTTTTTAATTGGTCAACAATTTCTCCGATATTATTTTTAACATTTTTCGCAAATTTTTTGGACATCCTCTCATCGGAATACACCATCGGTTGCAAAACTTAGAGCTCTATGATGCTTATATAAAACCTCAACTTGTCCTTATCTCTACTCTACGTTGCCTAGTGTACACGTTCTTTCGAGGCCGTTGTTATTTACATTTGACTTGAAAAGAAATAGTAAATTTCATAAGTACTAATAAAATATGAGTTTATTTATAATTGGAGGTCGCTGAGGTTATAAGATATAAAGTAAATCTTATCGGAGAAGCCTATTGTTGGGTTGTCACATAAACCATAATATATTCTTCAGTCCAGCAACGTATATATCCAAATGTGCCATGAGAAGGAGCATATGGATGAAAATCAACAGAATAAACTTTGTTACTCTTAGCGTTGGATCACACCCATTAAAATCGATTATAATAAGCATATACAAAACTAAAAATCTCTCTCACTGTATACAAAACTTTGTTAAGTGCATTTTTTTGGAGGGTTCAGTATCGAGTAAGTTTACCACCTTCACTTCCACCTCCTCCTCTCTTTCTCCCTCTTTACACAACATGATTTTGAAGCTTAAGAATTTATTATATTTCATGTTTTAAGATATAAGAAAATACGGTAAATAAATTGAAGACATAAACGAATGTATAATTATTTATTTAAATGGAAAAAAATTACATTGCCCAGAAGCCAAGATATTACCGTTGAGCACAATTCACTGAATAATGCCTTCGAAGAGTTTACAATTGCAGCCAATCTGGTTATGTCGTAATTTCCAACCATTCTTTAGAATCCGTGTATTGATAAAAATTTCCAATTACCACTGTAATATGTATTAGCATAATGAAAACCCTAATTAATCTTTGTATTGTTAGAATGGATTAAGAGGGTAAAGAAACAAAACATTACAATTGCATCTTTGCTTCAGTTCCAGTCTGTCTAACCTGAACCAGCCATGTGAATAAGTATATCTACAAAGAGAGACAATTACTTGTAAGTTGTAATAGGGATATATAAGAGCTACATGCGCTTCAACCAAGAAAAACATTGTTTCAAACCTTCTTGATCTGAGTCTCCCAAAGTGTCTCTCGATGAGTGATAGACAATCCTAGGTTGCTCTTACCGGTACCGGTAGGTCCGCACATCATGATCCTAAAAATAAAAAATCTCAATCCATAGATGGCTTATAAGCTTATAAAAGACATTCCATCCAAAGGATGAGTTATATTACCGATGTCTTGAACTTTCCTATGGGTTTAACCTCGAATGATTCAACAGATTTGTACATGTACAGCAAGAAGAGTGTAAAAACTTTGATACGAAGTAAAATCTGTTTTCTACCTTAGCAGAAGCTTGGAGTTCCCTAGCAGTCATGTCAACAGCAACCGCATATCCTTCAAACCCAAGAAAACGAAAAGACACTTAGAAATAACATAATACAAAATCAAAAGAAGCTATACAATACCTCCAATGTAATCCATAGCTAATGATTCAGGAACATCTCTTGCCTTTTGTCCTATCACTAAAGCAAGTTCCACTTCATGATGAAGTGATTCGAAAGGATATGGGATCTCAATTGTTCCTCCATTATCTAAGTACGATGAAGTCAGCTGGTTGTAATATAACTGGTTCCTGTTACCAAATCAAGATCAGAAAATACAAATTCACATTCGATTGAAAGTAAGATTCTACATCAACAGTAAACCAAAACAAAATCACAATTTCTCTCTCTCTCCCTCAGATTGCAAAGATTTCCATCTCGGATTAATAACAGTGAATAACAACAAATCCATATATATATATGAGAATCACAGAGAATTGCGTTCTTCATTGCGTTAGAAAAGTACTGAACCAAAAATTATAAAACATAATCACATACGTAGGCTGCCTAAAATCATGATTTTTGAATATTGCTCGACAAACAGATTAATCAAATAGTCATAGTAAGCAGAACATAGAAATCTATCTAGGAAATCTCATTCGATAAGCTGAAAAGTGGAAATAATACCAACCCTGCCTGTATAGGTCTCGGCTCAGAGAAGGCTTTGGGGTGCGAAAAACAATCTCTAGTTAGTGAAATGGCTGGAATTTTATTCGTGGGCAGTGAAATTTGGAAATTAGAGACTGTATGTAACAAATGAGAAAGAGAAACGAATACGAAGAGGGGGCACAACCTTAGTTTGTTTTGCTTAATTGATTTATAGTATAAGGGAGAAAGATTAGAAAGCTGATGTGCATTTAAGTCATAGGTGACTTTAAATTTGGAAGAAGAAACGTATTGTAACGATGAGAAACGAAGAAGCATGAAGCGAAAGGATTACGTCTAAGATCCTAACTTGCTGATGTGGCAGCCTGTGAAGAAGACTTAAAATTCTGACGTGGCTAGCCTCAAATGCTTCAATCTATCCCTTTTAGTTAGTAGGATTCCAATAATATATGTACCTATCTATATTTATTAGTATAGCATTGTGATTTTTCAAAAAATATTTATAATGTTAGCGTCAAATATATAATAGTTAAATAGTACTAATGTGTATTGAATTTAATTTTTTTTTTTAAAAAAGAATATGAAGTGGAAATGAAGTGGAAATGATGTGGATGATGTGTCTTAAGGAGAAGAGAGAAAAACTAACTTTATATATATAGATTAGCGTCAAATATATAATTGTTAAATAGTACTCATGTGTATTGAATTTAAAATTTAAAAAATAAAAAAAGAGAATATGAAGTGGAAATGATGTTGATGATGTGTCTTAAGGAGAAGAGAGAAAAGCTAATTTTATAGAATTTAAATTATTTTTTTTAAAAAGAATATGAAGTGGAAATGATGTGGATGATGTGTCTTAAGGAGAAGAGAGAAAAACTAACTTTATATATATAGATTAGCGTCAAATATATAATTGTTAAATAGTACTCATGTGTATTGAATTTAAAATTTAAAAAATAAAAAAGAGAATATGAAGTGGAAATGATGTTGATGATGTGTCTTAAGGAGAAGAGAGAAAAGCTAATTTTATATATATAGATATAGATGTAGTAGAGAATAGACAAAATGAAATCAATATATAGATTACTAATTTTGTATATAATTAGAGTTTTCTCTTGATTAGTATAGTCAATCTATAGATTAGTAATTTAGTAGTACACATTTAGTCGTAATTGTAAACTATATTCATTTTGATCGGATGTTGTGTCTAATAAGGAGTAGTTGGTATTGTCGTTGTCAACGTGTTATATAATTAAGATTCGTATTTAGCTTATGACCGAAAAAGTAATTACATCAATTTTATGTTTTTTGGTCAACAAGATTAATTAGATATGAAATCAAATCAAATCCGATAAAGTACCATAAATGTAGATTTTTAACAATTTGACTAAATAAGTTTCTTTAATAACTATATCAATAATTATAAAAAGATTAGTATTAATTTTATATTATGTATAGGATGACATTTGTGGAGAAAAATCATATGTTTATTTGGTTGTCATAGACTGATGATTGCAAATAGATTTTGATATTTGAGCATATGTCAAAGTTTGAAACAAGAGGATAATTGGTCTAGATGGTAATGTGGTACCTTCAAAACTCTCCAACAAACGATAAACGCGATTCCCATTTCAAACCGAACCAAAAAGCTTATACTTCGGTTTTTACAAGTTAGTGTTTAACTCGATTAAAAGTTGATTCTTTAGTAAATCACTAATGATCAGAGGTGGATTTTAGGCTTGCAAATCCTATTAGACTTTCTTTGAGCAAATTCATCCTCCATATAAGTTTTTACAAACATAATATCGAAAATTGATGTTATTGCTTTAAAACTGAAAAATTGTAAAAGAATTGCTAACCACCATAACCATCACTGATATTAAATATCTATAATTGATATTATAATTATGAAAGTAAAGGTCTAACCAAATTAATCATAATATAATATTGACAATTTTGTACTAATTTTGTTTTCTAATGAAACTAACAAATGAGTATTAGAAAATGTTATTATCTTCATTTATTGATAAGATACAAAAAAAGTGGGTTTGTTAAAGTTCAGTTAAAAATTAGAGAATTTTTTTAGATCACATACAATCTTGATTTCTGATTTTTATATAAAATATATTATGCAAATAACTATTAGAACAGTTGTACATAAAACTTAAGCAAATTAAATCATAAGCTAACTAAATAAAAATTTAAAACAGAAATAAATTAAATCATAAAAACAGAAGCGAACAAAATGATAAAGTAAAAGTGAAAAGAGGTGGTAACCGAGTGAGCGCTTAAGTCGTAAGTTGACCTATCGGAAATGCTCACATCCAAATCCATCTTTCAAAAGTCTTAATTTCCGCATCCCAACAATCTACCGCATAGTGGGTTGGTTCATTTTGTTGTTGCTAGTGGAAACAAAGCTTTTTGTTGTTGATGTCAATTTTGACGAAGAAACTATACGTTTTCTCGATAAAGTATCTCATTTTTTCACTCGTTACGATTTTTGTTGGAAAACATTTCTAATTGTAAACATTAATCACAATTTTTTTATAAAAAAAAAAGAGAATAGTGATAGAATTATATGAGTAACTGTGGAAACTGCTTCACCGAGGGAAAGATATTTGCAACATGGTGAACTTTAGTTTTTCTACATTACAGAACCTCGGATGTGACATATCCTGAGGATCAGCAAAGTACTCGACTTGAGCTACGGTCGACAACAAAACAAGTTAATATTTCTTCAAATAGATGCAAATTAACAACAATAAAAAAGGTAAAACAGTTCGATTCTTTTGGTCTAGTCCCGAACATATCTCATCACTGATCCATTAATTCAAATTCAGATAAACCGAGTTAACTCGTTACCATAACCAACACCGATATTAAACCAATAATTGATACTGTAATTTTGAAAGTAACGATCAAGCAAAACTAATCATAAGACAACATTAACAATTTTGTACTAATTTTGTTTTCTAGTGAAACTAATACTAAATGTGTATTAGCAAATGTTATTATCTTCATTTATTGATAAGATAAAAAAATGATTTTGTAAAAGATCGGTTAAAAATGAAAGAACTCTTCTACATTAGATGGATTTTTGATTTTTATAAAGAGTATTATTGTATGCATATAACTATAAAAATTGAATAAAAACAAAGTTGCATATAGAAGACTTTAATTTGATAAAAAAAGGATCGGTTAAAAACTAAATTTGTTTTTATCTAGAATGTTTATGCAAATAACCATAGAAATATGACTATATAACAATAAAGTTGTGTATAGAAGAAAGTCAATTTGCTAAAATATTAAGCTATATAAATTAGATAGTATAAGAATCAAAATTCTCCAAACCAAATATGTTATTAGTGAATTTCATAAGCAAAAAAAAAATTCAATGTAGATTAGTAATGTAGTACATATTAGAGTTTTCTCTTGTTAATAGTCTATCACTTTGGTTTCAAAAAAAAAAAAGTCTATCACATTTTGTCGTAAACAGTATTCATTTTGATCGGATATTGCGTCTAATAGGAGTAGACGAGTAGTTGATATTGTCATTGTCAACGTGTATTAAAAATACATTTAAGGTGACATTCGTCGAGAAAAATAATAGGTTTATTTGGTCGCCATAGATAGACTTATGATTACGTACTCCCTCCGTTTCATATTAGTTGTTATTTTACGTTTTTTATTTTGTATTAAATTAGTTGTCGTTTTACATTTTCAATGTAAATTTATTATTAATTTTCCATTTTTATCCATATTTTTTTAGCTTATTAATTATATATATTAAATGGAAAAAACACATTAATTAGGAGTAAAACAGATTTTTTAAATATTTTTTTAATTGACGTGAAATCACTTAGAACGACAACTAATATGCAACGAATGAAGTATAAATTTTGATATTTCAGATCATATATTTTCAAAATTGGCTTGACATAAAACCTATAATTTTTGGATCAAACCATAATTCATGAACTAACATTCTAAATTGTAAATACTGGATTGACCAAAACGATCTTGAGTCCAATTTACGCATGTGATTTCTAAGTCATAAATCGAAATACAAATGCCAAGTGTCCCAGAGACTAATCTCCATCATTAACATTTCCACATGTCATCTACAAATCCCAAACCGCAACACTTCTCGCCACATCATTCAATGACGTGTCCATCTCAAACCATCCTCGTCCCATTTTTCTCATGCAACAATGACACCAACACACTCACGCTCCCATAATATATAATTATAGATATATATATATCACTTACTACAACAACAACAAAAAGAGATACAATAAATTTTACATTTAGCACAAAACTTAAATTTGTTGTTTTTGTTAATCAAAATGGCGTCGAGCGATGAGCTTCCGGGAGCATATCCGGCACGAGGTAACTTACCTCCAGGAGATCCGACGACTATGAAAACCATGATGATTGATAAAGGAGCATCAATGATTCAGTCGTTGAAACCGATAAAACAAATGAGTCTTCATTTGTGTTCTTTTGCTTGTTACGGTCACGATCCTAGCCGACAAATCGAAGTCCAGTTCTATGTTCATCGAGTTAACGAAGACTTTCTTCAGTGTGCTGTTTACGATTGTGAAACCTCTAAAACCCATCTTATCGGTCCGTATCTTACAATATATTCCCTCCTTTTTTCTCAAATACAAAATCATTTGAAAGTCGTATACCAAATCATGTCTTATGTAGCATTATAAGAAGTGTAGATTAATTTGTATAGAAAACGTTTGTATAGAAATTGGTAACTTAAGGAGGCACTGATTTTAACATATTTTCTTGACACATTTGATTTGGTAAAAAAGGGATGTGTTCAAATAATTTGAGACGTATGCATGCGTATATATCGAGATTTTTCTTTAGAAAGTTGAAGACACTTTTAAAGTCAAAAGCAAACGTAGTTAGTGTTATATATTAAGAAACTAAAAATTACATTTTGTTTTCTCGGAAGAGAGAAATTTAAATTGAAAGTGACATAATCAAGTAGATGGTTTTGAGTTTTGAGTTTACATGCGTCTATCCTTATAATCAAGACATGTGATTTATCAATTGTTATGTTTTTTAACTCAATTTCACAGGGATTGAGTATATTGTGTCGGAGAGGTTATTTGAGTCTCTCTCGTCGGAGGAGCAAACGCTTTGGCACTCTCATGACTATGAGGTGATATTATTCTCTATGAGTTTTGATCAGGCCCGGTTTACACATGGTGCATTTGCACCATGTCCCTCATTTTAAAAACAAATTTCTAAGCTTTTTTATCTGATTTTTTTTCTAAAATGATCAATAAATATTTTTTCTAAAATGGGTAAAGCTTTTGGGGAAAAAATAAAAATTTGCACCATGTCTTATAGGAAGTTGAACCGGGCCTGGTTTTGATTAATCAGTTTATTTCTCAAATGCTAAACTAAATATGATTTGAAGTTGATTTATCTATGGAGGATCTAAGTTTTAAAAGGATTGGCTTTGTTGTTCATGTAGATCCAAACAGGCCTTTTAATAACTCCAAGGGTCCCTGAGCTTGTAGCTAAGCCAGAGCTTCAAAATATTGCAAAAACTTATGGAAAGTTTTGGTGCACTTGGCAGACCGATCGGGGTAATATAAAATCATTTTGAGTTCATCAAAAAATTCAGACTAAAATCTTCTATTAAAATTTGTTAAGCAAAATGGAGAATAATATACTTTAAATCTTTTGTTTCGAATAACTTCATGGTTTTCTTTTGTAAATTCAGGGGATAAATTACCATTAGGTGCACCGGCACTAATGATGTCACCACAAGACGTGAATATGGGGAAGATCAAGCCAGGGCTATTGAAGAAACGAGATGATGAGTATGGAATCTCGACGGAAGCCTTGAAGTCGTCTCGAGTTGGAATTATGGGTCCGGAGAGGAAAAACCCAATGGCTGATTATTGGGTTCATCATGGCAAAGGATTAGCGGTTGATATAGTCGAAACTGAGATGAAGAAATCAGCTCCATTCCCGTAGTAAATTTGGTTATGTATATGTAACAAACAATAATATAATGCGTGTGTCCGTTGTAATCCAGAGTAACAATAGGGATACTATATAGTGTTTTACTTATGTGGTGAAAATATGGGTTTGTTTCATCTTTTATATCGGAGAAATATGGACTTCTTTCGTATATAAATAACGTTTTCAGATTTTGATGTAAGATAAAAGTATGTGATTACAATTGCAGAATAAAAAATAATATATAAATTTTCTCTTGGAAAATGAACAAAATGAATGCTCAGAAAAGGTAAAGCAAAAGAGAAAGCTCTCTCAAGCTTTACCTATGAACTCAATGTCAAAGAGAAGAACCGAAGCTGGAGGAATAAGACATGAGCCTGCACAAAACAAGTTTATGCTTTAGTTATCTAAAACATTTAACAAGATTTATTGATATATGTATTAATTAAGAAATTTTTATTTAGCTTTTTGGTTTTTGTTTTACCTCCTTTGCAACCTGCACCCCGATCACCATATGCGAGTTCTGGAGGAATTTTCAATGTTCGTTTGCCACCTGAAGAAACAAACCAAGCAAAACTTGAATGTTTCTAAACTTTCTGTGGACTTGGTTTAGTTATGGGGTCAATGACTGGTAAATCATAAATATTCCATCCCCAAACTATTCCCAATTTATAGTTTCCCTCGAAAGACAATCTAGAATCATATCAGCTCTATATATTTATATAGAAAATCTAGATGCTAGTAACATAAATACTTAAACATAGGGTAAAACTTCTAAACATTACGATAAGAACTTAATGTTATTTGTTATTTTGGAAGTTATAAACACCTCTTCACACTTTCATATGTAATCAAGTAGAATAAAAAAGACAGAATGTGTTCCAAGACATTGTTTCTCTAAAAACTTCTAAAACTATTTCCAAATGTTTATTCATACGAGATTAATCTTTCATTATTTTGGGTATCATGGTATTTTAACTAGTGCTAATCACTATCGAAAATTTATTTGCAGTTCCGTGTATGCAATAAGCCAATAACATAGTGACTAATCCCATTAAATATATATGTATATTGTGAGATTACCAGTAAGCATAGGAGGAATTCCATCAGAGCCAAGTATTCCTTGGTCCCAACCTTTAATCACCTGTATAATATTATCCACAATGGATTCAATTTATGTGTTTCTAAATTTCACATAATAAAAACCTTAAACGGGGTGTTTAGCAAAATATAATTACTCCATAATTACCTCACCAACACCTATTCGAAAAGTTAAAGGCTTCCCTCGATTGTAGCTACTATCAAAGACTTTCCCATTCTCCAACTTCCCAACATAATGTGCCTACAAGAAGATATTCAGGACCATTATAGAGAAATTACAACACTTCTTATATAATTTGAAATCTAATTATAATAATTGATAATTTAATCACCTTGATTAGTTGTCCTTTAACAGCTTCAGGACCATAACCAACTACTTTATCACAAAAAGCAAGACCAGAAGGAGACACAGAGAATTCACAAGTACTTGTTTCAGCTAATGCAGAAACATTATCAACAAAACCAATAAAGAAACCAAAACCAAGGATTGCTTCTCTTCTACTACAAGAAGATAATTGAACAAAACTTAACTCATGATCAGAATTTTTTTGTTTGTTTCTTAAGTTAATAGCTTCTGCTTTGTTTAAGCTATTACTCACAAGATATCTGCATTTTCTTTGCTCACTCGAAGGAGAACAAGTCCCAACAGAAAATCCCAAGGAGCTCATTATCCTCTCTATCTAGAAATTTATGTGAAAGAGATAATAAAAAGCTTTGTGTAAGAATGGCATCTTTTGGATTTTCAGTTATCCTTGCTGGCCAATAAACAACCACAAAATATTGGGCTTTGTTTGTAGCCCATTTGCAAAATTAGAGGGCAATCTGAATAAAGCAAGAAAATTAACAAAAAGACATAATCTAATCTAGTTTCCTTTCATCTATTATTCCTTTGATGATAACAAATAGTGTATGTTGTAAAGATTTACTCTAAATCTTACTATAATTTCAGGTCTAAAATAGTCTTTAAGGCGCATGTTTCGTTTTTTTTTTTTTTCAACCTAACTATTAATCAGAAAACACCAGCCGAAATTGGAATCCAGGTCGGTATAGTGTTGCTTACATAAGAAAAATTAAAGTTTCGTGATCTTACTGAACGGGCGAGGCAGTCAGCCTTCAGATTAATAGCTCTAGGGATGTGGGATACTGAGAAGTTGGGTAGACGATCTAGAAAGCTCTTGAGCTTAACTGAGAAAATCGAAAACGCCGGTGTAATGACCCTCGCTTAGGGCTAAGCCACGCCTCGGCAAAGACCTGTAGCGATGGCCGAATTAGTCTGTTAAGTTTTTGGCCAAAACCTAGTTAAGCACCTTGGTGACTAAGCTAGGTTCTTGCCTGGTTGGTTAGTCACTAGCGTTACCTTCTTTCAAAGAAACGTCAGTTACCCTCGGACGAAGAAACGTCAGTTACCCTCAAACGAAGAAACGTCCAAGCTGATAAGGATTGTCCAAGCACGACAAATCCCATAAGCACGAGGTGTCGCGACCGTGTGGGATGAGTCAGCGGAAGCACGACTAAGCGGAAGCACGACAAATCCCGTAAGCACGAGGTGTCGCGATCGTATGCGATGAGTCAGCAGAAGCACGACAAACCCACAAGCACGATAAATCTGCAAGCACGACAAATCGGAAGCACGACAAACCCGTAAGCACGAAGTGTCGCGACCGTGTGCAATGAGTCAACGAGAAGCACGACAAATCGGAAGCACGACAAATCCGCAAGCACGACAAAGCTGGGCTGACTCAGCTACCTGCCTACCTGCTTGCCTAAGCTTATATATAGGAACCTAAGACCTCATTTTCTTTCATCCAAAAACGTGGGAACCTCTACCAAAATCACTCTAGAAACCACTTCGAACCTCTGTTAAAATCGGTTTAGAAAACCCGAGTTCTTGTCCACGTTTTTATCCACTCTTTTCTATCATCTTAGACCATCGAGTAGAAGCAAGATTAGTCGATAATCTAGCCTAGCTCTGGCCGTTTTTAGAGAAGGAAGATCCATTCTAGATCTTTAGTTGAATCCAAATCCTAACCGCTCATAGAGTAAAGGTGAGTCATGGTTATGTTTGTTGCTTTACTGCAAAACAAATAGAGCGTCATGCTTGTTTATTTTTATGCTGATAACCGTTGAGGTTCATGCTAGGATTTTAGGAATTTAGTTTAAGTGTTTGATTTTATTGTTTTGCATGATTGTGTGAATGTGTGTTGCATATTTCTTGTGATGATTGTGTGTGAGCTTGCTACTAACCTTTGTGGATGCAGGGTTCAAGAGAAAGTTTGATATTATGTTTTACCATGCTTGTGTAGAGTGATATAAAGATGTAGCGTAGGACCATAAACGGCTGCGTATAACCCTTAACGGCTACGCATGTCCTTATTAAGGCTGCGTACTCATCTTATACTAACTCTTTATTTGCATGGTATGGTTTGTTTAACACAAGGAAACGTAGGGGACCGAAAGGCACTCGTTGTTCTTGATGCTAACGGCCACCAATTGATTTATATTAACTTATGCAATTTTGTGTGTTTTGTTTGTGGTTAACGTTACAAGTGATCAAGAGGATCATGTAACGTTCTAACTTCCTAACTTTAGTAGAAAGCAGTTGACACTTCCATATATCGGAGGTCACGGAGGAACGGGATTGCAGCCTATGGCCGTGGATCCGATGTAATTCACGGAGGAACGGGATTGCAGCCTAGGGCCGTGAATTACAGTGGTCAGATCACTTGACTTTTAGCCTTTGTGGTTAGAGTTAAGTGAGGTAAAATAGGACAATGAAAGGAAGTTGTCAATTGGCTTTATAGGTTGTTGAGTGCTAACAGGTTACTTTAAAAGAGGACTGCGGTAAGAGGTCCTCTCAGTGTTTTGTGCTTTAATCATCGTTTCCGCATTTGCATTCTCTGATTTGTGTGATTGTTTCTTGATTGCATGTTGATTGTTATTTTGGGTTTGGGTTGGGAATTTATTTATTGCATGTTAGGGGAGCCTTGGCTCATTGAGCAATTAGTGCTCACGACTCATTTATTTTGCAGGTAACCAATAGTGAGATTTTAGTCGAGCTGGAGGAGCTTAGGAAAGTTGGTGTAGATCGTCTGCCTTTTTGCAAACGTGTATGTATTTAATATGTAGAAATGTTATTTTGAGTATTGGCTCGAAGCCGGCAAATATCTATGTTTTGGTAACTATTGTAAACTTTAAGTATAAATATGTATAAAAGAAGTATTTGTTTAAAGCTTGGGTTACATATGATACTAGTCCTAGTCTAGGACGAACCAACTATCGTTCATAAATCGGGTTGAAAAGCCTTGGTTTATGTTCGATAGGAAATGCATACTTGGACGTTTAGTCTAGGGTTCTTTAATGAGTTTTTAGAACCTCGGAACGGACGGCCAAGTACGCAAACGTAGCATCTTCGGTCGGGTTTTGGGTCAGCGTTGACCTGATCCTGATCGGGGGCGTTACCGCCGGCCACTCCTCTGGGTGATTGACGATAGCCACTAGGTCGGAATAGTCTGTTTCAAACGTCTGGCACTCCATATCACTCTCCAAAATACAGGTCATAACCCATATTAGAGCCTCCATCTCCGCATGTAAGGGAGTCCGTTTATGGCTTACACCTTTGGCGCCTAGACTTAGAATAGTATCGCCATTGAGACATACCCATCCTAAGCCCGAGGTATTCTCAGCATCTTTCCATGATCCATCTACTTGACATCGCATTCGTTGTATATTCCATGACGGCACATGTGGTACCTCATTTATATTTTCTTCTGATTCACTTTCTCTTATTTGGGCATCCAGCCACTCTTGGCATTCACTCACTGCCGTATTTACATCATCCTCAATCCCTGTAAACACTCTTTTATTTCTTGATTTCCAAATAGACCATAATAACCATGGATAAGCATTACAATCCACGTTACTAGTATTTGCATTTGTAATCCTCCAAAAAAGAAAATCCATGTTTGCATAGACCGAGGAAAATGGTAGAATTTCTCTCCCACTCGGTGCCAAAAACCGCTCCCAAATATCCTGAGCTATTGGACACTCAAACAAAGCATGATTAATCGTTTCTTCCTCTAGACCACAACTCAAACATATAGTAGAGCACCTAACCCCACGATGGTGAATCCTCTCCATTACCGCAATGGAACTTGATATTGCCTGCCAAAGGAAATGCCTTATTTTTGGAGGGCATTTTAATTTCCAAACATACGCCTTCAACACCGTAAAGCTTGGTTCTTTACCCAAGTTGATCTCCTGATTTTTCTCAAGGTCCTTCGCCAACCAATAATCTGATTTGACCGTGTATATACCGGATTTTGTAAAATGCCATATAAACTTGTCCTCCCTGAGAGTCGGACTGATCTCCAAACCTTAAACAATTCGTATATCTCCAGGTTCCAGAAATTCCTGTAAAATTGGTAGATGCCATTCATTTGTATCATAGGTAGATGTCATTCCTGTAAAATTAATTAAATGAATGAATTACCATCATCCAAGATTTGTTTGCACATAGGAAAGTTGAGATCCTTCATAGAATTCTTCTCCTCCTTGATAGTATCAAGATATGCTTGAATTTTAACACATTTACCCGAAAGTGACTGCGTTTTCTCAATGTCTTCCATGAAGAACTTCAATGGACCACTCATTGGTGGCATGGAAGCACTACAAGAGAATGCATTCAAAGGAAACAAACAAGGTTTAGATTGAGTGACTTTGTACAATTACATATTGGATGCATAAGTCGATTAATCAAACGTCTAGAGGGCTAAATCAGATCGATTAAGTCACAATTACTAAACGTTTGATGATTTTATCTAAGACACTAAACGTTTAGGCAATAAATTTTTACATATCCAAACAAAAAAAAACGCATAACTATTTTGGTATAATAAAGAGGAAAAGGAAGAGATGATACGTGTTTGATAGTGATGTTGTGAAAACGAAAGAGGAAAAGCAAACCAATTTCCCCTTTCTCTCTCTCTCCAAACCCTAATTTTGGTCCTTGTTTTTTTTTTGTCACTAGTGTATGTCCACGCGTATTAGTATTACTAGTGTATGTCCACGCGATGCGTGTAAAAAATAATAATTTAAATTTAGAGTTTTAAGACTATGTTATTAATTTTTTTAATAAAAATATGCTATTTTAAAAATAATTAAATTTAGCCTATTCTCACAATTTTTCCATTCTCGTTTCTGGTACATATCTCATTGTTGGTCTTAGATTCTTTTGTTGTTTCACTTTCTAATGTTTTAACATATGGGAAAAATACTAATAACATTTGCAATGAAATAATCAAATTTATAAAAGAGTTAAAAGAACAAGGAAGGTAGTAAACAATAAATTTAAATCATAACATAAACACTTATCACATCACACACAACACAAACCAAATTAGACATCAGTTTTTTCTTCATGAGATTAAACTCAGTTACCATTGAACAAGTATCAAAACACTTGCACAAGCAAAAAGAAACAAGTTCTCTCCTTTTTCTCTTTCTCTCTTTAGAGATTTGCTAGTTGCTGAATATCATAAGGATGAACATCAGAAGCAGCTTCTTTCTTAAACGACCTTCTTCCGATAACGATATTCGCAGCTTCACCGGGATGAAACGCATCCCAAAACACATACTCATTCCTATTCAAACATGGAGCTTGACCTGGAAGACATGTTATCTGTCCATTGTTCCTACCAACCCCACAACATCCCGCATTTGTCACGCGAAACCCTGCAAAATATATAAAAAAAGCATGAACTTTTGAGTAACTAATCATAACATAAACATCATCTTTGATCACAATTTTGAAGGCGGATGTTATACCGTAGCGAGCAGGGTTTGTAACGATGTCTTGAAAGATGCCATATGCGTTGATGTAAGTGAACTTAGCGTCTGGTGTGTTCTGGTTAAAGTGGTCAACTATAGTTATAAGCTTGCTGTTGAAGATTCTGTTCGCCGAGTTGATTCTTTCGTCGCATGTTCTTCCGTCTCTACTGTTCTGAGCTAGCTCGTTCGGGCTGCATCCGATAGCACCGACTCCAATTAACGCAAACTTCCTCGCTCCATTAGTATACAATATCTGCTCCATTACCAAAACATACATCAAAACCTAGGAGAGCTTAAAACGGAGGATATTGAACATAAAGAGTGTACTACTGACCCGGAGTTGTTCGGTGTAACGGGCAATGAGATCGTCGGCGAAAGAGTCCGGGGTGAATTGGCTACCAGTATTGTAAAATGTGGGCATGAAGTAGTTGTTAAGATAATCGTTACTGCCTAAACCGATCGAGTAAATGCATTTGCTGAGGTGACTCGTGGCTTGGTTTTGATCACCGAAAATGTTCGCTAATTGCGATACAGTGTTTACGTGATTAGCTACTTGACCTGCAAATGCTATTCTACCTCCCTGAGAAACAAAAACTAAAATTTAAGAAACTATAAAAACAAGATTTTACACTCAAGAAACACACACTAATCTTGCATGGAAACTAAAAGGATTGACATATAACCAAAACAACATTTAGTGTAACTCAACCTAACATAGATCAAATCATATTAAACTAGTACACTATTTATTAGAAATGACTATTCTCTTTTAGTAATAGACAAAATTCTAAATGTATGATTTGAAGTTGTTTTTATCCAAAATGGAACCAAATTCAAGCTGCAAACCAAACTAAACTGAACCAAATAACCGAATGCGCATATTTCGAAATGAAATTACCAATTGTCTGCCGGTTTCTTCTCGGATTCCGGCAGCAGCCGAAGCATAGTTAACTCCACGGACAATGTCTTCTCCTCTTGCGCCGGCGTACGGTGTAATGTAGTTGTCGAAACCCAAAAGCTCAGCTAAAGATTACATCAAAGAAACAGAGCAAATTAGTTTAGGTTGTTTCTATAGGAAAAACAAGTAAAAATGTAGTTAAGGATTTTTTTTTTTTTTGCTAACCGAAAATGTAGTTAAGTTAGAGACTTACTGATAACATCGACGGTGGTTAAGCCATTGCTAAACCGACCGGTTGGTCCTTGTGAGAAATCAATACCATAAGGAAAGTAATTAGCTCTAGCTAATGAGTTTAGCTGATTATTGTTACCATTATCAACCAAAGAATCACCAAATATGAAGTAACATGGTGCAATAGGATCACTTGTAACCATGTTCATGGTCATAGCAACCATAATCATCATTACCATCAAACACATTTTCACCATCTCTCTCTAAGAACAAGATTATGAAAAAGAGAGGAAAGAGAGATGGTTTGAGAAAGTGAAGAACTGAAAAAGGGTTTATATAAAATTGTTTGAAGAATATGGAAAATGTTATTTTGTGCAAGTGTTAAACGGTTGAAGAAGCATTAAATGTTAACGCGGCGATAATGTTTCCAATGTTAAATGTAAAAAAGAAGAAGTAAATGAATGTGTGTTTATATATGTGAAATAATTTATAGTATTTGAGTGTTTTTGGTGGATCCACAATGTAGAGATGGTGGAGAGTTATTACTCTATGTAGCTGTTGTTTAATTTTCTTTGCAGTGAAACAACTTGTTGAAATGTGACGGTTCGATTTTAATGTTTTTGCATTGGAATTCGAGATGTTGACTTTTTTGCTTATAGTACCAAAGCTCGAGAAAGTTGCTACCAAAACTTGTCTCGAGATGAAAACTAAATAAACTTATTATCAACTAACACTCGGATTATAAAGAGTATTTGAGCTGGAAGCGAATTCTCTGGTCTTTCATAGGTGTTGTGTTTTTGATCTCTTAGTTCGATTCTTGTTTAGAAAGGATACAAATGTTTTACGACGAGAAATATGAGTTTCGGTCACAATGTTAAGTTTTTTTATTGATTTAGGCACAAATTTCTATTAGCTGATGATAATGCTATTCTATTTTTTAGATTTTGTGTAGAGTTCGAATGGTGCATACTGCATGCCATGCACAATAAACGAACTGAATGAAATTAACAAAATAAGTATAGTTAGTGCAGAACAAACCAATCATGCGGTGCATAACAAACATAATGAAAATTGAATGGGATCATATTAGTGTGACCCAAGTTTACTCTAATCACCAATATAGTTAAACCACTAGACAATAACCTCTTTAAACAAAGTTACTCAGCTCAACATGCTTGGTTTGTTTTTGTACAATGCATGTGGAAAAAGCTAAACGACTAGTCCTTGAAATGAAGTAGCATAATGTAACAAACATGAAAACATGAAATGATGGGTCCACACTTTGCATTACATGAACATGATCTTCGTTCTCAACGATTCACAAATCTAACAGCTAAGAACAATCTCGCTTGATCGGATCAACGGTGAAGAATGATGTTGAGGATTTGCCATGTGTTAGGAAGAGGGAAACATTAAATGAAAGACAGAGAGTGAGTTCTCCATGTCATGATGTTGATCATGAACATCATCACAAATACAATGACATGACCTTAATGACCTAAATGTGAGTTGTTGAAAATCTTAACTCATTTGCTCTGTTTTGCATATGTTTTAAAAAAGTAAAATCTACTTTGGGACCCAATACATTTATCAAACCAAGATTCAAACTTTGTGATTCAAGCAGCCACCAAAAGGGTTAATAAAACAAGGGAAAGAGTGGAACAGAGGAAAAAAACCCAATAAATTTGGTTACTAAAAAAAATTGACGACATTCATCAATAAATTTGGTTATGACAAGAGTCCTATAAATTACTTAAAAAGGCAAACATGTTCAAACAAAGAAATATAAAAAAACTGATTTTTCAGATCTATTCCACCATTCACCAACCACATGGTTGTTGTATTTATGATCTCTACAATAATACAGTCAAAAATCCAGTAGTGAGAATTTCAGTTGTTTTTTCAATAAAATATTAACTATGGATAGGTAGATAGATTTTACCAATCACAGAAAATGTTGGATTCCGATAATGACTCTAGATGTCGGTAGACTTGTGTTTTTCAAAGATTTTTCAAGATGGATATCGACTTATCCGATATCAAAAAAGTGTGCTTATATTGGAGAACTTACAATGGATGCATTGGAGAACGAACCTCGAGTTTCTAGTCTATTACTCACATAACGAACAAACATATCGTTTTCTAGTCTATTTATCTCTTAAACTTATCTAGCAAAAAAATTTAAACGAACAAAACGGTTCTGGCGGATTTCCTAGATGAGTTGGCTAATCCACAAGGGTCACATTCGATGTGGAACAAAATGGAAAGAAGAAACGTACGCGAAACCTCTGCTTTGTAGCTATAATTCATCCGAGGAACCGCTTCGAGAAGAAAAGTATTGTAGAGCCATGTCCTTTGCTATTTGAAGCAAACTCTTAACGTCGTTGCTGCTCACTTCAAGACAGTCTTGTAATAAGTCTCCATCGATTACTTCAGCTTGCACCATCTCCCAAAACTCCCTCAATGCACCCTAAATAATCATAACATAAGAAACACAACAATGAATGGAACTGCTATAAAATAACAGTAAACTCTATCGAATAACGCTCGAAGACTAACTTCAATAGCAAACATTTCCATTATTAGGGATCGAAGCAGAGCAATGAACACCCTAATTAGTGATTGAGCTAACACAAACAACAAAGTCTCAACTTTGAAATTCAAATATGAAATAACCATCAGGTACAGAATCAAATTGAGACCTAATCGAAGTTACAACTCTTAAGCTCATCTATAAACACATAGTTACAGAACAAGAAGCAACGATACTCAGAAACTACACATTCCAAGATTTGCATTAATCATGTCCATTAGTAGGGATCAAAGCAGAGCAATGAACAACCTAAACAGTGACTGAGCTAACACAAGCAACAAAGTCTCAATTATGAAATTTAAATAACCATCAAGAATCAAAGTGACCTAATCGAAGTCACAACTCTCAAGCTCACCTATTCAACACATAGTTACAGAACAAGAGGCAACAATACACAGAAACTACACATTCCAAGATTTGCAGTACTCAAAACCCTACATGATTCTCGACAAAACCCATGTTTCCATTTCATAAATAGATGATTAAAGTCTCATCCTTACCGATTTACCAAAGATACCAAGAAGACGACTAAGCAATCGTTTCGAAACACGAAGAGCTTTCCCATAACTCCTCGCAACAGCACCGGCTTTATCAGCATTCGATTCAGCTCGATTAAACTCAGTCACCAAACCCATAAGCTCATTAAGATCACCCATCACACCATACATCTCACCATAATCAATCCCTCCTCTTCTCCAAGCGTAATTCCACATATAATCCCATCCCACAGACCAAACTCTGCTTAAAAACCCTAACCCTAATCCACGATCGATCTCCTCCGCCATGACTCGAACACGAGACGAACCCAACACGTCTCCTCGTGAGGCGCGTAGGTTCGCGACGCGGAGAAGGAGGGATCGTGAGATTGAGATTAGGGTTTTGTATTGTGTGAAGGAGAAAGGGAAAGAGAAGGCATTAACGAAGATTGGTGATGGTGATGAGATTGGAAAGATGAGGAATAGAAGGAAGAAGAGCTTCATCGTCGTCGCCGGCGAAGAGTTTGTGATTCCGGCCATTGATTCCGGTGAAGACTGTTTGACTTCAGACAAGAGAGAGAAGTAAGTTAAGGTTAAACGGTGGCGGTGTAATCGAGTTGCTGACGTGGATTTCGTACCGGTTTTAACCGGGTTTTCGTTCGGTTCGATTTTAATTACGTACCGGTTTATTTTGTATTACGGTTTAGGCTTATTATATGGTATGATTATAAATTAACTAGATTATGACCCGTAAAATATGCGGGTGTTAGATAATAAAATTAATAACAACTCCGAAAAATACCCCAACTAATTTATTTCTACTAGAAAAATACCTCAACTTTTTGCGTTGCTAGAAAAATACCTGAACTAAATAGTTTTGATCGTTTAATACCCAAACTTTCGAATTGTGAAAGTTTTACACATCCGACTTAACGGATGTTAACCTCCGTTTACGACCGTTAACGGAATCAAAACTCCGTTACTTAAATAAAAGTGAAAAACCCCGAAAAATACTTTAACTAATTTATTTATACCAGAACAATACCCAAACTTTTTTGTTCCCAGAAAAATACATGAACTAAATAATTTTGTAGTTTAATACCCAAACTTTCGAATTGTGAAGGTTTTACACATCCAACTTAATTGGATTTAATATCTATTTACGAACCGTTAACAGAATTAAAACTCCGCCACATAACTAAAACGTCTTTACATATTTAAAACGGTGTTAACAAGAGAAGAGATACTCTTTAATTTTTTCCAAATCAATTTGGGCATCACAAACCCTAATTTTTCTGTCTATTTCTCTCAAACAATCGATGAGGTAGCTGTGACTTTGACTCCAAGATTTTGCATCACACCCAGAACTTAGACTTCGTTCCATACTTTTTTTAGTTTGGTTTTTGATCTAGAGGAACATAGAAAATTAGGATTCTTTATTCTTAAATCGATTTGGGAAAATGATAGAAAAAAGTTTCCCTTTTCGTTAACCGATGTTTAAATACACTAACAAAGTTTAATGTCTGTAAACAAAGACATTCGTTACGTCGGATGTGTAAAACTTTCACAATTCAAAAACTTGGGTATTAAACGAACAAAATTATTTAGTTTAGGTATTTTTCGGAGAACGCAAAAAGTTGGAGTATTATTCTGGCAAAAAAAAAATTAGTTGGGGTATTTCTCAGGGTTTTCCTTTTTATTTATGTAACGGAGTTTTAATGCCGTTAACGGTCAGTAAGCAGAGGTTAACATCCGTTAAGTCGGATGTGTAAAACTTTCACAATTCGAAAGTTTGGGTATTAAACGAACAAAATTATTTAGTTCATGTATTTTTCTCGCAACGCAAAAAGTTGAGGTATTTTTCTAGTAGAAATAAATTAGTTGGGGTATTTTTCGGTGTTTTTCCCTATATATAATAATGACTCATATAATTATATTAGATTATGACACGTATTATATGCGGGTATTAAATCTTAAAATTAACAATTTGTATAGTAATACCCGTATATTTATATTATAAATTAAAATCCCGTTTATTTACATATGAAGGTAGTAAATATTAAAATTGAAAATTTATATAGTAATTATCCGTATAATTATATCCTAAATTAAAATTCCATTTATTTATCTTAAAACGGTATTTTATAATAGCGTAAAAGAAAATTTAATTTTGGTTTATATCATCCACAATTCAAACATAATCCTTCTAAATAAATTAAAAGGTTTTAAAACTATTTTTAATTATAAAATAATATTGAAAAAAAAAATTATAAAATAATTTAAAACATTTTTGGCTTTTAGATTTGTAGCCTCCCACTTACGAAGAATACGTACAACAATACTACGGTGAAGATGTTTTTATCTAATTGATATAAAGTCAGATAGCGTTGATCAATTTGTTGAACTTTTGAATTTATAACTTAAATGATTATTAACAAAAAAAAACTGAGCACGTATTAAATTTGTGTATGGATTTGATGTTATTATATTGATTTTTCATTTGTCATTTTTAAATATGGTATACTACTTTTTTATTTAAGATACGACATATGGCAATTATATCCTTTTTTGTATTATTTTACTGCTTATAATGACAATTGTTGGGGTCGGATTTCACCCGCTGTACTTCGACGTTAAAAGTTATGATAGACAACAAATATATTTCAACAAGCAAGGACAATATGGACCCTAAGTCACTTCACCTACAAGAAAGGGTGAAGGACTCTTAAAAACCCCGAAGTCCCTTGAACCTTCTACCTGATGAAGGAACCTTCGAAGTTGTCTTCGCCTCAGAAGAAGTCATGAATGCAGCGTCGGAGAGGTCACAGAGCCAACATGAGGCGCTGCAGAGACAAAGGCTGTCTGGCACCGATGTCACTGAGCAGTGACGCCGATGACAGGCAGTGACGCCGATGTCATTGCCCAGTGACGCCGATGTGCCTGGCCTCATCGGCGTCCAGGTAGCTGACATCGGTGCCCAAGCTGTTCCCATCGGCTTCAGGCTCTTCAACATCCGTCAGAACGTCAACGAAGGTTCCAGAAGGTTCGACATGTTAAAGCCCAGCAGCAAAGCCCACGTAGGCTCGACCGACATAGGCAAAAAAGGGAATCCGCAAAGGTTTAGGAAAAAGGCTTAGCCGACTTAGGGGGTTATATATAGGAATGCAAAAACACTTGTAAAGTCATTCACAATTTTTATCATACAAGCAATACAAAGCAATTACAAACCCTAATTTCTCTTTGCTCATCATTGTTCTTCATAACTTATCTTTAGAAATCTCTGCTTCCTCTCGAAACCCTTACAAATCTAATTGTGCGAATTTCGGCTTCCACAATTTGGCGCCGACCAAGGGGAACTTAGAGAATTTCTTGCACAAAAAAGCTACGTTACATACCGAATCAAGGACGGTGAGCGGCGAAGAAAACACGTCTCGCAGAGACAACCAGGAGAAACAACCTTCGGTCGAGGCTACTGCTACCAAAGCTCCAGCTCAAGGCGACATGATGGAGGTGAAGAAGATGCTAGACACCTTCCTCACCAAACAGAAGAAGCAAGCCAAGATCATCGAGGCAAATTCGAAGGAGCTTAAAGCTCTTTCACGAAGAAAACGCGGAAGACCCGACACAGCAAGGCTTAGGGCACGTGTTGACCCTCAGCGCCTCGACTTCTCTGCACCTCGTGCTACTCGAGGAAACCCGGAGGACCTACCACCACCACCACCACGTCGGGAAACAGATAAGTCTCCCGAGCGCGTCGTGGATATCTCCGACCAAGAAGAACCAGCTCCTACAAAGCGTGCATGCGCGGAAGATGCAGAAGGCGGCAGACAAGAACCACGCGCCTCGGACACTCAAAGCGCGTCAAGCTCTTCCAAGACAGAGATTATGGGAGACACCGCGGAATACTCCAACTACTCTAGTGAAGAGCGGTACAAGAAAGAGCGGGAGCGCAGAGCATTCAAACGCTCTTACGCTACAGAGCTCGCTGCAGTTAAAGCTCAGATGGATCGGGTGACCTCGGACCTAAAGCACACCCAATCGCAGATGCACCAGGGAACGGGAAAGGCTCCTGCCATCGCCCAGGTTCTATAAAAGGCGAGGAATACGCCCTTCGACGAACAAATCGCGAAGACAAAAATCTCCGATCCCGGAAGGATCAAGTTACCCGTCTACGAAGGAACCACAGACCCTTCGGATCATCTGATGGAATTCGAAGTGGCCTTGGGAAGAGCAAACTTCAAAGAAGCAGAAAAGGACATTGTCTACTGCAAACTATTCGTAGAAAGTCTCAAGGGACCTGCCCTCCGATGGTTCTACAAGCTAGGGAAGAATTCAGTTCACACTTTTCTCCAGCTTTCTGAGTTGTTCGTGCAGCACTACAACATCTTCATGGAACGGAAGATCTACGACTCGGAACTGTGGAATAACAAACAAGACGAGACCGAGAGTCTTCGGTCTTTCATGACAAGGTTTAAAAACACGCTGTCAAAGGTCGAAGGGATCAGCAACAAGTCAGCATTAGAAGCTTTACGGGGAGCACTTCGGTGTCCATCTCCATTCAGGCAGGAGATGAGCCTCAACACGCCGATAACAATCCAAGACGCCCTCCACCGCGCTGCTGATTTCGCTCGAACAGAGGAAGAAGTCCAAGCCAGGAAAGGCGGAAAATCCAAACAGGTAAGCGAACCGGCAAAGGTCACTGTACCTAAGAAAAGCGAACCGGCAAAGGTCAATACGAAGAAGGATCCGGAGGGGCTCATAATTATCAAGTGGAGTCGTCGGGTCGCGGACGCGGAAGAGGCCGTGGGCGCGGTCGCGGAAGAAGAACCTGGAACAACACTTTTACTAGAGAGTCAAAGGACTATGACGAGAAGCTATACTGTGATTTCCACAAGGCAAGTGGTCACTCCACCGCAAGGTGTCGCGAGTTAGGGCGATAACTCATAGCCAAGCTCACAGAGGGCACCTTGAAAAACAACAATAGCTTGTCAGATTTCAAGCCAGAGGAGAGAGCTCCCGCTAACATCGAGGAACAAGCAGATACTCCCAGACGCCAACGCCGTGATGACGGCATGGAAAACGAACAGCAGCGCGAAGTCATCAACATGATAATGGGAGGCTCACAGTACTGTGCTGATAATGAAACTGCGATCGAAGCTTACCAACGCCGTGCTAACGTCTGCGCAAACATATCAGCGCCCGCAAAGCCAAGGCTTTCCAGCGACTCAATCACCTTCGACGAGAAAGACACCGAGGGCCTCGATCAACCACATAACGATCCCTTGGTAATCAACCTAACTGTCTACGACTTCAACGTCGCTCGCGTCCTCATCGATACAGGAAGCTCGGTGGATGTCATCTTCAAGAAAACACTTGAGAGAATGAAGATCGATCTGTCCACAATCAAAGGGAGGCCTAAACCCATAACGGGATTCTCTGGCGAAACAACCATGACGATAGGAACGATTCGCCTTCCTGTCCAAGCTGGCAACGTAAAGAAGATGGTCGACTTCACCGTCTCCGATCATCCAGCAATCTACAACATGATCATGGGAACTCCGTGGCTCAACCTGATGAGAGCTGTACCTTCAACATACCACTTATGCCTCAAATTCCCAACACCCATCGGTATAAAAACAATATGGGGAAATCAGAGGGATTCCCGTACCTGTTTTCTGGCTGAGCATAAGATGAGAAACATCGAGAAGAAGAAGGACGACCCTGAGCCTCAAGAATCACGGAAAAAGAGCGAGAACCAGCCCCGAGCAGGTCAAGAACTTGACTGACCTCTTATAGCAATTACAGATTACAGAAGGTCGTGTAGAAGAAGAGCGACCCACCTGCGAACCTGTAGTATCTATATGCATTGCATTGACGAGCAACACCTCGAAAGATGTGTTGAGATCGGAGCTACACTTTATGAACACATTAAAAAGAAGCTCGTGGTCTTCCTCCAGAAAAACATCAACACCTTTGCCTGGGCAGCGGAAGACATGCCTGGAATAGACATCAACGTGGCCAGCCACGAACTCAACGTCGACCCGACCTTCAAGCCAATAAAACAAAAAAGGAGGAAGATCGGTCCTGACCGAGCAAAAGCGGTAAACGACGAGGTCGAAAGGCTTCTACGCGTCGGATCAATCACCGAAGTCAAATACCCCGATTGGCTCGCCAACCCAGTCGTGGTAAAAAAGAAGAACGGGAAGTGGCGTGTCTGCGTGGATTTCACAGATCTGAACAAAGCATGTTCGAAAGACAGCAGGAAATAAACTCTTGACGTTCATGGACGCCTTCTTAGGCTATAATCAAATTCTAATGCACCCTGAAGATAGAGAGAAGACCGCTTTCATCACCGACCGTGGGATCTACTGTTACAAGGTGATGCCCTTCGGCCTAAAAAACGCAGGAGCAACATATCAAAGGCTCGTGAACAAGATGTTCAGGGATCAGTTAGGCAAAACGATGGAGGTGTATATAGACGACATGCTCGTGAAATCCCTCGAGGAAGAAGACCACATCTCTCACCTGGAAGCATGCTTCGAACAGCTGAACCTTCACAACATGAAGCTAAACCCCACGAAGTGTAGGTTTGCGGTAACATCAAGAGAATTCTTGGGATACCTAGTCACTCGTCGTGGCATCGAAGCAAATCCGAAGCAGATCGACGCGCTCATCCAAATGGCATCCCCAAGAAATAAGCGCGAGGTGCAGAGACTAACTGGACGAGTCGCTGCACTTAATCGTTTCATCTCGCGCTCAACTGACAAATGCCTACCTTTCTATGATACGCTGCGAGGTAACAAGCAATTCGAATGGTCTAACAAATGTGAAGACGCTTTCAAACAGCTCAAAGAATATTTGGCGACGCCGCCTATCCTTGCTAAACCAGTCACTGGGGAACCTCTTTTCCTCTACATTGCTGTTTCCGAAACAGCAGTCAGTGCTGTGTTAGTACGTGAAGAGCGAGGCGAGCAAAAGCCCATCTTCTATGTTAGCAAGACCCTCACCGACGTAAAAACAAGATATCCTCAGCTGGAGAAGCTAGCTCTTTTCATCGTCATGGGATCACGAAAGCTAAGGCCTTACTTTCAATCTCATACCATTGTGATTCTCAGCACCTTCCCTTTACGTACGGTCTTGCATAGTCCAAGTCAGTCTGGCAGGTTGGCCAAGTGGGCTATAGAACTTAGCGAATACGACATCGAGTATAAAGGCCGAACGTGAAACAAGTCACAAGTGTTAGCAGACTTCCTTATCGAACTCCCAGAAGACCAATCCGCAAAGGAGGTTCGACCAGGGATCTGGGAGCTACACGTCGACGGTTCATTTTCCAAAAACGGGTCCGGAGTAGGGATACGCCTGACATCACCAACAGGCGAGATCCTCGAGCAATCTTTCCGTCTAGGCTTCAGAGCCTCCAATAACGAAGCATAGTACGAAGCCATCATCGCTGGAATGAGACTCGCCCAAGGACTTAACATCGAGCACGTTCACGCCTTCTCCGATTCACAACTGGTTTCCAGCCAGTTTAGTGGCGAGTACGTAACCAAAGACGATCGGATGGAAGCTTATCAAAAAATAGTCAAGGACCTGGCTTTGACATTCAAAGAGTTCACACTGACTCGAATTCCTCGAGCAGAAAACGTTGACGCAGACGCCTTGGCAAACCTTGCCTCCGCTTCGGCTCCACCAAAATATCCAACCTTGAAACGGGTTATCCCCGTAGAGATCATCGAATTCCCGAGCATCAAACAAGACATGACGCTCGCTATATCGACACGATCACAGGCTGCTAAACAGACTTAAGCCACTACTGAAACAAGGGTCAATGACATCGAAATGACAGAAGCCGAGGCAAACACAGAGCCTGCGCCTTTAAAAACACCAGCACCTGACGCCGATGCCATCGGGGCCGATGTCGCCGAGGACCCCAAAGACCTAAGGCAACTCGAAGAGTCCTCCACGCAGAACCTTCCGCTTGAGCCTATAGACAAAGACATGACCGTCCCCATGAACACGGATGAAGAACCCGAATACGGTTGCGATAAACCCTGGATGGATCAAATTCGCGCTTACATCTTCGGTGGAAAGCTCCCTAACAGCAAGTGGGCAGCTCGCAAGGTACAAAAACAAGCCGCCCGGTACGTCCTGTTCGACGATAACATCTACAGGCGGGGATTCTCCGTTCCTTTGCTCACCTGCGTAAAGGGACAAGAGGCCAGACAAGTCATGGAAGAAGTACACAGCGGATCCTGCGGCAATCACTCAGGAGGCAAAGCCTTGCAAATCAAGATTAAGCGACATGGCCACTTTTGGCCTACCATCGTGAACGATTGCATTAAGTTTTCAGCCAAGTGCGAAAGATGTCAACGTCATGCTCCCAAAATTGATCAACCAACGGAGAAGCTCTCTTCCGTCACCTCTCCTTACCCATTCATGAGGTGGGCGATGGACATCGTAGGACCTCTGCATACGTCAAAACAGAAGCGTTTCCTACTTGTTTTAACAGATTATTTCTCAAAGTGGGTGGAAGCTGAAGCTTACTCAAGTATCAAAGACGCCCAAGTCGAAAGTTTCGTCTGGAGAAACATCATATGTCGTCACGGAATTCCATTCGAAATTATCACCGACAACGGTTCTCAATTCATCTCCAACAGGTTCGAGGCCTTCTGCGCAAAGTGGAAAATTCGACTCAACAAATCTACTCCTCGTCATCCCCAGGGAAATGGACAGGCAGAAGCAATGAATAAAACAATTCTCGATGGCCTTAAGAAACGTTTGGACGCGAAGAAGGGTCGCTGGGCAGATGAGCTGGAAGGCGTTCTATGGTCCCACCGCACCACTCCCAAACGCGGAACAGGAGAAACTCCTTTTGCTCTTGTCTATGGAACTGAATGTGTCATACCCTCCGAAGTGACTTATCCAGGACCGCGACGTCGTCTCTTAACGGAAAACGAAGAACTCAACGATTCACTCCTCTTTGATGAACTGGACTTCCTTAACGAAAGGCGCGATCAGGCACTCATCAGAATAGCAAAGTATCAAAACGCAGCCGCACGCTATTACAACTCCAAGGTTCGAGAAAGACGTTTCCGCGAGGGTGACTTGGCCTTGCGCGAAGTCTTCCAAAATACAGCAGAGCGGAACGCATGCAAGCTAGGAGCTAACGGGGAAGGACCTTACAAGGTCACCGATGTGGTCCGTCCCGACGTCTATGACCTCGCCACCATGGCTGGCACGCCAATACTCCATTCTTGGAACGCAAAGCACCTAAAGAGGTACTACCATTAGTCCTCTTCTAAGGCCCTTGCCTTGAACTATGAGGCGACTTGATTCCTGCAAAGGGTACGTAGGCAGCTTGTCTTCGGACGAGTTCAGTTGCCCTCCTCCGTCTCAAAGGGGGGGAGTAAGTGCTTTAACGAACTACGGGGCGACTTGATCCCTGCAAAGGGTACGTAGGCAGCTTGTCTTCGGACGAGTTCAGTTGCCCTCCTCCGTCAAAAGGGGGGGGGAGTGGGGTACGTATACTCGTATACTCCCATTTTTATCAAGTTATTTGCTTAACATGCACTCGACACATGTCTCATGAACTTCATCTATTACATCCTCTACGGATTATTCAAAGCCTTTTTTAAAGCAAGTTCAATCCACTGTCGTTGCTGCTGGCCACAACAACAATGTGCGAACACTGAACGCATTGACATCCATCACCAGATCCTAAGCGCGCTATATAAGTTATAACTATCAGTCTCCGGGCTTTTTGACTCTGGCTGATTCTAATGATCAGTTCGCGGTCTTTTGGCCACGAACGTTCGTTTGAAAACCCAATAACACCGTTGGTAAAAAGCAGCTGCCAATGATTACTTAGGTTTATACACCAAATAATCATTCAGAAAACTCAACAAACACGTTGGTCAAGTTAAAAAGGTGTGATCGCTTCTGGACAGACGTGTCCGGAAAGCACCGCCATTCTCGAAAACCCAACAACGAACGTTGGTAGGAAAGGAGCAAAATCACACTTACAATCCTAGACAGCACAATCACAAACCCAATAACAACGTTGGTACGAAAAGCCTAAGGCGTGCTATGGTATGAACGACCTTCAACCAATGATAAAGATTTGGTCAAATGGGTATCATTACTCTTAAAAGTTCTATCAAAGGTAAAGCATGAGGCACAATCAGAACGAAATCATAGACAAAGCATTATAGAATTCAGAAAACCGCTACAATGAGAAGTAAGCATAGTCATAGATTGGACACAAACCGTCCAATGCTATCTCCGAAAATCATGAATAGTCATGTCCGAATATCATAAAACAAGCTAAGTCTGAAAAACGGGACAAGTAAGATCAGTCATCAGCGCCCTCGTCGCCTGTCACCTCGACGACGTCCTCGTCAGATGATTCGACGTCGTCGTCAACAGCACCAGCAGGAGCCGTGGGGATCTCAAGGACTCTCCGGACACTAGCAAGAAGATCTGCGAACACGTCATGAGCATCATAGATCGGATGACTCCGCCCGCGCAACGACTTTACCTCCGTTGAAAGGTTTGGCGGCTCCGATCCCTGAAGAAGGCCAATGAACTCCAGGTTCGCGTCAATCTCAGTGAGGTTCAACATGTCGTTTTGGGCCCTCCCGCCAATCTCCGCAAGTAGCCCGACAACCTCGCTGGTCCGCTCCACAAAACCGCGAGTCATCTCGTCTCTGGCCTCTGCAACGGCAGTGTCGATCCTAGAGCGCTGAAGGTCGCTAGCAGAGCTAAGCTCACCCGTCAACCGAACTGTCTCACCCTCGGCCTTAGCACACCGCGACTTAAGCTTCGACAGCTTATCTTCATAATCCTTCTTGACCCTGTGCAAAGCAAGAGCATCGCGCCCGAGAGCTTCGTTCCGCTCCACGGTCTCATCTAGCCTCGACTGTAGGGCAGCATTGGCCTCCTTGGACGCACTAAGCTCACTACCCCTAGAGCGAACGTCCTCATCATAGTCTCCAACCAAACGGTCAAAGAGGAGGGAGAGCTGCAAGAACACGTAATATAATGTAAAGACATATTAAGGCGAAGAAAGTATTAAAGGAAGGAATGCGGAGAGAGTGAGTCAAACCTCAGAATATCTCGACTTCACTATCGAGTAAGCTTCGCCACGAAGCAACCCGTCGTCACCGCTCGCTGAAGCCTCGCCGCCGAGAGCTGCTGCAGGGAACGCGTCCGTCCTTTGCCTCTTCGAGGGGGTCACACAGTCGACGCCATTTCCTTTGCCACTAGATACGCGAGCTCTGTCCGCTGACAGCCTGCGAAACTCTGTAATGTCGCCTGAAGAAGGAGGAGGAAGAACGGTCTTCGGTGTAGAAGGTTGGGAGGTTCTCGCCTGCGTCGACGGAGCAGGCGGAGTCAAGGTCATCGGCATCACCACCCTCGGTGCGCCGACGACAGAAGACCCTCTGGTCTTCGCTGCTGCCTCAAGCGCAATCTGCTCGCGAAGAGACAACCTCGCCAAACCTCGCCCAAGAATCTTCCCGGGAAGGATCTCAGCGGAAAGTGCTCTCTCGATCCTCTTTCGGTTGAACGACCTCCTCCAGTTGCCATTCCCAAAAGAGAGTTCCTTATGCATTGCAGCGAGAAAGTCCTTCGAGACTTTAGGCATCGTTGGCTTCACTACAAAAGATAGATTCAAGCAGTTAGTATATGACAAAGCAAACAATAAAAATCACTAAGTGATGGTTACCTCTTCTCTCCCATCCCGTTCTGACAAGGTCGATGCAGTCCGCCTCAACGGTCCTCTCGGAGATCTCAGCAAAAAAGAAACGGTACTCGAAGTGGTCATCCTTGCTCGGAAATCCAGCGATGAGAGCCATTCCCGATGAGTTGGTCACGCTGTGTTTGAGCTCTTCGCTTAGACCACGAGTCCTGAAATCCGTCAAGTAGGATAAGTTCTCGGTACTGATGTCAACGCCGCGCTCTCTGCTCAACACGTAAATACCAAGAAGATGTCTGATGCCCCTGAGGTTAATCTGAGCAAGCCAGACACCGTTGACCGCCAGAAAACGCATGAGGAAACGGGGCAGCGGAAACCAGAGCAGGCACTGATCGAAGAAGTTCTCAAACAGGGTCATGTATCCCGCAGGGGGGGCGTCAGCTCTGTCAGCAGGAGTAGGGGCAACTAGAACAATCTCCTCTGAGAACCGGCATATCTTTCGGAGATGTCTCAAAGACTTCTCATCCGAGAGAGACGATCCGGGAGGATCAGGACAAACCTTTGCCCTCGCTTTCTTCTTAGCCTTCTTAGTTTTATTTGGCTGCTCAACCTCATCGAACGTGTTTTCGTCATCGCTTTCGTCGTTGGAAGCCTCTGAACCGGACGAAGAGGAAGAAGACGACGCGAAAGCTTTCCCTGAGGGAAGGTCAGGATCCTCGTCATTCAAAGGGAAAATCTCGTCTCCAACCTCGGTATCATTACCGTGAAAAGTCTCTAAGCCATCTACACCGACTCCGATACCTTCAATCCACGTCGGGGCCCTGTTTCCGAGAAATACATCGGTGACACTGGGATCACCCAAGCCCGTGAGCCGCCTTGTGTCGTCGTCACTCGTCGAGGCTACCGTGACAACGACAGGAACCGAACGGGACAGCTTCGGCACGACAGTGCCTGATGACGTTTGAGGGATATCGAGGATCAAGCTCATCGGTCCCTTTGCCCGAGACGTCGGATCAGGTGGTGGCAGCATCGGGACATCACCACCCGAGGAGGAAGACGTCGGCCCATCGTCAACACGGGTTGACCCCGATGTCGTCAAGACATCGGTGTGCACCGATGACTTCGGAGACTTCGGGTCCCCATCGACGTTGGAGCACCTCATCGGCTTCGGTGCGTTCCGATCACCGGGAATGGGGCCACCGGTGAGTGCGAAAGCGGCGGCTTTATCCGCACCTAGGTCCTCCATAAACCCAAGTTACCTACATCAAACCCAATCCAAGGATCAAAATCAAGGATCTTCTTTATTCCTCAACAACCCCAAGAACATCAAGATCAATCAAAAAGAGTTCAACAATCTACTCAAATCAAAAGTTCGATTCATTGACAATCAAAGCTTATACACAAAATCCAAGCAAGATTCATCAACCAATTATCAAATCCAAGGGTTTACCATAAATCTAACAACTAGTTCTTCATGGAAAAGAGTAAGATCCACCACATTTGAAAGGCTAAAGAGCTTTGAAGGAAAATAAAGCTTTGATGAAGATGAAAAGGGAACTTACAAAAGATACCGAGAAGACTTCGGGGTGGTCGGAAAAAGAAACGGCGTCGCCGGAGGCCGGTCGTGACGGCGTCGGGAAAGGAAGGAAGAAGAAGAGGGAAAGAAAAAACCTAGAAAAATGAGTGGAGGAGAAACCTTATCCTTTCAAAAAAAAAAGGGGGTAAAAGCTTCTCCTTCCCTTAGCGGGTCCCGAAAGTCTTCAGCAAGATTTTCATTCTCGGAATTCGTCTTTCCCGTTCAAAAAACATCGTTGACATCAACAAACGCAACGCGGAGTCTTAAAATCTCCGGAGAACAAAAAAAAAAAAACTTTTTCTGCAAAACTTCAACACGCAGAGCAAAGTCTTAGAATCTTCAGCAAGGTCTTAAAATCCTTAAGTATAAAAACCACTATCAACAGCAGAAGCTATCAGCTCTCGCAAGCAGAGCACGAAGTCTTAAAACCTTCGAAGAACGAAAAATAAACGTTTACAATATTATCAACACTAAGGGCTCAAGCCTACGACATCATAACTTTCAACGGCTAACTTCGACACCAAATGGTCCTTGAACTCGATATTGTTATCACTAACACTACCGAGCTGGGGGGCTAACTGTTAGGGTCGGATTTCACCCGCTGTACTTCGACGTTAAAAGTTATGATAGACAACAAATATATTTCAACAAGCAAGGACAATATGGACCCTAAGTCACTTCACCTACAAGAAAGGGTGAAGGACTCTTAAAAACCCCTAAGTCCCTTGAACCTTTTACCTGGTGAAGGAACCTTCGAAGTTGTCTTCGCCTCAGAAGAAGTCATGAATGCAGCGTCGGAGAGGTCACAGAGCCAACATGAGGCGCTGCAGAGACAAAGGCTGCCTGGCACCGATGTCACTGAGCAGTGACGCTGATGACAGGCAGTGACGCCGATGTGCCTGGCCTCATCGGCGTCCAGGTAGCTGACATCGGTGCCCAAGCTGTTCCCATCGGCTTCAGGCTCTTCAACATCCGTCAGAACGTCAACGAAGGTTCCAGAAGGTTCGACATGTTAAAGCCCAGCAGCAAAGCCCACGTAGGCTCGACCGACATAGGCAAAAAAGGGAATCCGCAAGGGTTTAGGAAAAAGGCTTAGCCGACTTAGGGGGTTATATATAGGAATGCAAAAACACTTGTAAAGTCATTCACAATTTTTATCATACAAGCAATACAAAGCAATTACAAACCCTAATTTCTCTTTGCTCATCATTGTTCTTCATAGCTTATCTTCAGAAATTTCTGTTTCCTCTCGAAACCCTTACAAATCTAATTGTGCGAATTTCGGCTTCCACAACAATTATACAATTATTATTTTAATCATGATTTAAATTTTCTTTTTTATTATATTGTTATGTTCTTTTTCTAGTTTTGTTGCTGAAGGGTTGATTTTTTTAAAACTTTTATCAAGAAACACATTTCCTTATTTTTTGTAAGATTGTTTTTTTTTCTTATCTTATTTTACTGACTATAATGGGAATTTTATTTTTTTAGTTTTGATAACACTTAAGTTTCTTTTATCAATTAGATTCTTAGTTCTATTTTTTCTTTAGCCTTGACATTTTCTTTTTTCTCCTTGTTTAATTTTATTGTTCGGAATGGGAACTTAGCAATTCTATTTTTATCTAGACTTAAGTTTCTTTTATCAATTAACTTCTTATTTCTATTTTTGTTTTTTCAGCTTGACATTTTTAAAAATCTTATTATAAGATTTGATTTAAAAAGTAAAAAATTTAAATTTTTATTGGACACATGTCACAAATGTAAACTAATAATGACACATGTCTTAATTTCCTGAGTTACGATTTGGTGCGCATCCAACTTTATATAATAAGATTAGACTTATCTATTTTTTATAATTTAAATTATTTTTTCTACCTTTTTTAAGTTTACATTATTTCTATTTTATTTCTTTTGCATTTTTATGATTAATTTACATTATTTTTAAAAACTCAATCTGTAGTAAGTTTAAATTATTAGAAATTTTCCTTTTTTCTAATTAGTTTTGGGCTATTAAAAAGTTTTTTTTTAAATTATTTGTCGAATTACTTGACAATGATTTTGGTAGTTTTCCATTTTAAATTTTAATTTTTTTTTAACTAATTTAAAGTTTTAACACATGTCACGATCTAAATTAACATTGACATGTGTAACGATTTATTGAGTTACAATTTTGACAAACTCTCCTTTATATAATAAGATATCAACGGCCACAAGCCGAGCCGGATATGAGATTTACGGAATTTCATACAAAGATTATTATCTAAGTAATCTAAGTAATTGTGGCATATGTGGCAAAATCATTACCATTGAATCTACGGTAATATAATTAGTAATCTAAATAATTGTGGCATATATGGCAAAATCATTACCACTGAATCTACGGTAATTGGTTAGATTTTTAATTATAATATTTTTCTTGGTTATTCAACCCAATTCTCCTATTTTTATCATATTCTTGTAAAAAGTACTTTTATGTAATAACTAGATTAGGACCCGCATATTACCGAATATTAGATATTAAAATTGATAATATGTAATTATAACCCATATAATCATATTTTAAATGAAAATCCCGTTTGTTTATTCAGAAATTGCATTTTGTTAACGGTAAGTAAGAAAATTAAAAATTGATTCACATCATTCATATTCGAAAAATTATCTTTGTCAAAATGATTTATATGCTAATGTTGTCACATGTCAAGATTAAGATCCGCGTAATATATGTATAATAGATATTAAAATTGGTAACCTATGTAGTTATGCATGTATAGTTATATTCTAAATTAAAATCCCGTTAATATAGTCATAATTCAGTAATTACATTTTGTTAACCATGAGTAAGCAAATTAAAAAGTAGTTCAAATCTTCAGAAAAAAGAAAATTAATTCATGTACATGAACGATAAGGTTCCAAATCATATTTGAAATCTTATTGACTTTAAAACTGAATCTATTTGATAAATAAAGATCAATTTTTTTTTTATTACATTAGCTAATTCATCCGCTAGACAATTCGCTTATCTATACACATGAGAGATCGGACTATTTAGTCTTTTGATAAAAAAATCATAACACAAATGTACTAATATAGCTAATTCATCTGCTTGACAATTATCATTTTCAATATCCAAATTTATTTTGCTCGACTACTTTCTCTTTTTATTTTGGTATATAAATTTTGAACTTCTCTTCTATTTGATATTCAATTGATAAATTTGATGAAAATATCATACTCTATTAATATATGTTTAACTGGAATATTTTATGTTTTTGCGTCTACCCATCCTTTTTCATCATTTGACATTATAACTTGTAAATATCAATATAATATATGTATCAAAATAAATGAAAAGCAACACCAAACACTCAGATATACACATACATCTAAAATCATTATTTAACGAAATTTCACACGAAAAATATGAATATTATGCTATTTCTTTTTTACTCTTTATACGTTTCGTTCTTCTTTTTTTATTTGAAATATAATCTTTACATTTTCAATATTATAGTTTACAATTTTTTTAGTTTACACAAAAATATAATTTATAAACGGTAAAAAATAAAATTATGCTATATTACTATTCTATTTTGTAAATTTTCCTTCTTATGTTATGTTTATAAACTATATATGTCAAGTTCTCAATGAATATATCCTCCTTTATATAATAAGATACCACTGATGTCATCACTTTTTCCTCATAAAAATTGGTACTCGCTAAATATATTTTCTATTTTTTGTATTTTAAATAACTTTTGTTTTACCATTTGTCTCTTTCTTATTTTAAATTGAAATTTCTATTCTTTTTGCTATTTTTTCTTTTCTTTTTAGTTTATATTATTGTTTCTTGTTTATTTTTTTAATTGAAATTTCTATTTTTGGTGTTCTTTTTTAGTTTATATTACTTCTATTTTTTTATTTTTCATATTTCAAATTAACTTGCATTATTAAAAAAAATCTTACTAAATTTATATTATTATAAATTTTCATTTTTACTTTAGTTTTGAACTTTTAGAAAGTTTCCTTTTTATTATTACTCGAATTAGTTGATAATGATTTTTTCTTACTGGAATTACTTAATAATGATTTTTTTAGTTTTCCATTTTAAATTTTAATTTTTTAATTAATTTTAATTTTAATATATGTCACGATCTAAATTAGCATTGACACATGTCATGATCTTGTGAGTTACAATTTTGACAAACTCTCCTTTATATAATAAATTTTGAAATCGACATAATATTTTGCTAAGATCTCTTATGAAATTTTTCATCTTTATTTGTGATTTTTTATATAAATATATACACATGTATACCTTTTTTTTTATGAAAATAGGGATCCTTCATAAACTGGGGGTCTCATACAATTTTTTTATATATTAATTCTCTCAAATCTAGTTTTGACCACAAGGTGTATATTGTTACGTCAACGTAATGAAATAACATGAGTTATGGACTATACAATTATACAACTAATAAATTGCATTTTATAAGTTAAAATGTAAACCCATAGTATAGTTAGTATTGTATCAAAGTCAACATTAAACTCTTTTCTTGTCATGTAATTATATCTCAAAAATAGGGGATATCAATAAATTGGACCAATCTAAAGATTTATGAACCTTTTTGGGAAGTCATAACTTAAATTGGGCCATACTTATCTTCCACTTCCACTATCAACAACTTGGCCCAAAGCAAACATAATCGTTTACTCTATCCAATCTTTTAAGCCTCATTTTCCATACTCTTAAAGCCAATCTATTCTTCCATTTTTCACCCTCAAATGGAATAACTCCAAAATAGAGTTGAATTTTACTCCAATGTATTACTCCATTTTCTACTCTAAAAAAGCAAAAACATATTTTAATTGCAAATAATATACTTTTGTCTATAAAATTTACGAATTGACTCCACTAATTTTTTATTTTAAGAATCCAAATTATAATATTATGTTTTGTTATATTAACTTACATATACACTCATATGAACTTAATATTATATAACTTGAAAGAATTATATTTGTACTGACATAAATTAACTTAGATATACATACATATTTTTAATAAGAAAACTTATAAAAACATTACAATTTCAATATTATAGTATAATATGATTGTTTTGTTGTAAATTATTGTGATTTGATATATGTGTAAATCTTTAATTAAAGAAAATACACAACAACAAAAAGCATCACCGAAATAATTAGTTATCTCTTAAAATGAAATTGTTTAAAATTTGAAGGACCATTTTATAAATTAAAAAGTTCAACTCCAAAATGGAGTGGAATATGAGATTACTCCATATTTGGAGTAAAAAATGGGTTTACACCATTTTGAAGTTGAAAATGGAGTGGGATTGGAGAAGATTTTACTCCATATTGGAGTTTGGAGTGGGAAATGGAGTAGGATTGGAGATGTTCTTACAAACTTCACAGTTCAAACTTAAACCTATGTTGCATGGAATCAAACGGATAGGCGGAAACGAAACGTTTGGAAATGCAGAAATGAGTTTTTTAAAACCTACAGGAAACGGATACGTTTTAAAAACATAGATAAATATATGTATATGTGAAACCAAAAATATCAAAAATCAAAACTATATGAAAGAAAATATTTGAAAGGAGACTCCAACAAAAACCACTTCATTATGTATACGATTGCAATAATCAGTAACAAATCTACTGTAAAGGGAAAAAGTATTCTGCTTAGTTGCTTACCTTTTCGACTCTTCGAAATCTCTAGGTTATGATAATGAGTGATTAGAGAAAATAGAAAATATGAATGTTTCATATTAGACTTTTAAATTTATTAAAAATAACATATAGATCACTTAAGTATCAAAAATTACATTTCCAAAATGAAGAGTCGCGTTTCCAGTGTGCGTTTCCAAATCAATACTTTTAAGAAACACGTTTCCACCACGTTTCCTTGCGTTTCTGATTTCGAAACATTTCCGAAATGGGAAACGGATCTTGGATGGAGTGTCCATGCAACCTAGGTTCAAACAAGTGCTGGATTAAATTTTGATTATATAAAATAAAGAAAAATTGTTAGAGAAAATGTATCTAAATTCTCTACACATAAAATAATATTGGTAATTAATCATATACTTCATTTCACATTTTTAATAGTAAAATAAATCAATAGATTAATCTAAACCAAATTTTTTATCGTTTTGTTGGTAATCCTGCAAAATTTATATTTCATTTCAATTTTTTTATGTTCAATTGATTCTCTAATTTGCTATTCTACTATGAATTTGATATATCAAACATTACTGTTATCACTCCACATAAATGAGATTCAAGTTAAAAGAAAAAAACCACTGACAACTAGATGAAAAGTCGGAGCTAGCTAATTATTATTAGATATTCTCAACTTGATAAGAAAATAAGAAGATGTGACGTAGATGATGATATTAGTACAAACTACTACTCGAGCAGGGCTGTACTCGAGTGTGTATAATCGTAAATAAAGATTTTTTAGGTTACTCTTCTTTTAAAGGAGACTAGTATTAGTTGCAAAACTAGATCACCCATACAAAGTGGCAGTTCTTATCATGGGTATCCAAAAATCTCTAGCTATCCTCTTCAAACGTAACACTCCCAAGTCTTAAAGAAAAAGAGATTGTATCATTTAAATATCGATCAAAGTATTGGTTTCTGAAAATAGAGAAAAATTCAATGCATGCTTTTGAGATACAAATGTTTCTCTTACTGATTATTTTGATAAACCAGCCAACACATACCATATTTTTCTTGACTTAACACCTAATTGTGCCTAAGCGAGTATAGACGATTAGATGTTATATACTATATAACATTGATGAAATAACATAATTTATAAATAATATAATTGATATGTTAGATTTTATAAGTTTAATATTATATCCGTTTAAAATATAAGTTGTTAAAAACGTGAATGTTAAGAAACAATTATATTTTAAAAAGTATCATTTAATATATATAATAAAAATAATTTAACCAATCATAAAAGAGACCGCATAATACTAGTGATCACCATAATATTTTAATAAAGTTAAAAAGTGCATATGATTGTGAAAACTACTTATTTTTTTATAAAGAAGTATAACTTAGTATTTCTATTTATAGAAATATTATTCGATTTAGTTAAGATTAGAAAATTTTCTCGTCTTTTGGTAATGTAATATGTCATAAATTTCTTAAAACTTCAAAATTTAGGTATCCACTATTTTAAGTCTATATGATTACAAGTTTTAATGGGTTGGAAAGATATATTTCTTTAAAAAATATTAGTTGGATAAACCGTTTAAATTTTCTATATCGTTTAAATATCTACACCAATAAAATTTTATATCACTACAATTAGAATCTATCTAGTGCATATAGACACTACATATCATTTCAATAAATCAAGCTTTCTGAAAACTGTTTTTTACTCTCTCCGTTTCAAAATATAAGATTAGTTTGTGAAAAAATTATGTTGTTCAAAAGCTTGATTTATTGAAATGATGACATAATTAGATATTAATATCTATTTCTAAACTAAGTTCCAAGTAAAGAGAATAACATAGCAAGGGGCTTATAGGTTTTGGGACCTTGGCGATATGCTTTGGCAAGTCCTAGTAGTATAATACAAACATCTATATAAGCACAAAATATATCAATTCTATTGGTCAAATTAAAATTTGAAAAGATGACTAAGATTGCAATCAAGTTCATATAAATGTCCCCACCACTCAAATTTGATTTATTGGTTAATAGGATAGACATTCAAAATCACGTAAAAGAAAGAAACTTCACTTAGATGTCGAACAATCCTTGATTGTTTGTTTATGTGCTCACGTTGAACCATAATAGTTAATTATTAGTATACAGTATAAACATTCAAAATCACGTAAAAAAAGGAACTTGATGAGTTATAATTTTGTGTACGTATCATTCTATCGAATGCATCATACTTTAAATATAAATATCTCGTTCATGTGTCACAATAAATAAAATATTACTTTTTAGTCAAAATCAAAAATATGACTTAAGCAACAAAAACAAGTACTTCAACAAAATAAATATAAAATAAGTAAATAGTACATAGATAAAATATCGAGAGATTTCGTATGGAGTACTATTGCGGTGAACATTTTATTGTTTGAGAGAAAGTATGTTTACATAAACGCGAAGGAGATTTGAGAATTAGAAGAACGAGGATATGAATAAAGCGCTGATTAAGAAAGTGGGATGGAGAGTCTTACATAATCATTCAAGCCTGTGGGCGTGAGTGGTGAGGAGTAAGTATCAAATTGAAGAAGTACATGACCAAAACTGAACGGTACCAAAGAGTACTTAGTCGTCTACATGGAGAAATGTAAGGATACGGTTGCGAAAGGTGATTTATAAAGGCCTGAGTTGGGTGATTGGGGATGGTCTTAAGATTAATTTTTAGACGGATAAATGGCTATTGGAGCAGCCTAAGTGGGAGTTGATTATACGAAAGTTGCCAAAGGATTATGATAGCTTGAAAGCTAAGGATTTATGGATTTATGGATTGATGGCATCGAGTGGGATTGACTAAGGATCATGTCCTATGTAGCAGAGGAGAGACAATTAGAGCTTGCTGCCGTAGTTATAGACTCAGTGATCGGAGTGAGAGATCGGTTGTCCTGGAAAGAAACATCAGATGGCAAATACACGGTGAAATCTGCATTTGAGCTACTTACACGAGATGAGCTTCCAAGGCCGGACATGGAGGCATTTTATGGACGGGTGTGGAGAGTTTTGGCACCGGAGAGGGTTCGTGTGTTTTTATGGTTGGTTGGAAATCAAGCGATTATGACTAATCGAGAAAGATACACATTTGACTGATACGAAGATATGTTAGGTCGGTAAGAGAGGAGTGGAATCTATTATACATGTTTTCCGTGATTCTCCGACAATGGAAGGAATATGGCTTCGGATTATCCCTTGTGGTAAGAGACATGCGTTTTTTTAGAGGACTTTGTTTGAATGACTGTTTGAGAATTTTCCTGACTGAGTTTAGATAGTTAATGGACCGTGGTAGACCATATTTTGCATTGACTATTTGGTGAGGCTGGAAATGGAGGTATGAGAATTTGTTTGGTGACACAAGGCTCTGTAAAGATAGAGTGTGCTTCATCAAGGAGTGGTCAAAGGAAGAAGTGTTGGCAAACTTGGCTAACAAAGGGACCCTAGGGCTGTCATGCATGGTGGAGCGAGCGATAGAGTGGGTAGTCCCAACAACGGGTGATTTAAATTAAACACAGATGGTCCCAACAACGGGTGATTTAAATTAAACACAGATGGTGTATCACATGGAAGTCCGGGACTAGCCATGGCATGGGGTGTACTGCGTGATAGTGCATGGTGTGGAGGGTTTGTGGTTAATATTGGGAGATGTTCAACGCCACTTGCGGAATTGTGGGGAGTGTATTATGAACTTTATACTGCGTGGGAGAAAAAGATTATGACACTGGAGTTAGAGGTGGATTTAGAGATGGTGGTTGGTTTTCTGATGACGGGGATAGGAGATGCTCATCCGCTATCATTCCTAGTACGTATGTGCCATGACTTTTTATCGAGGGACTAGATACTTCGGGTGACTCATGTGTATAGGGATGCTAATCGTCACCTTATGGATTAGCTAACTATACATTTTCTTTGCCATTAAGTTTTCATGCTTTGTCTTTTATTTCATTGGATGTTGCTTTGATCTTGCAAGAAGATGTATGCGGACCCTCTCAAACAAAACGAGTTTGAATGTAATTGATTTGATATTTTAATAACAGATGGGAGATTTACCTGCCGATCATTCACCGGAAAAAAGTAAAATTATTTTTACATCTCCTAATAAGTAATGGCAAAATAATATTTTTTGTGCAAGAACGAACATAATTTTCTTTCTTCAGTCTATCGAAAGTTGCTAGCTCAACCAAAAAAAAAAAGATAATATAAGATAGGGTGTTTTTGCAAAGTAACGCAATTTATTAATTTAATTTGTGTAATAGCTATGTAATAATTGTAACAAGGAGATTAGCAATATGACAAAAACTTGAGGTTGTGCTTTTACATTTTAAGCCCTAAATCCCAAATCCAAATCCTACCCCTAAAACTATATCCTAAACCCCAAACCCAAATCCTACCCCCTAAAACTATACCCTAAACCCCAAACCCAAACCCTACCTCCTAAAACTATACCCTAATTTTGGAATAGTTAACCCAAACCCAAAAATTTAACATTCAAAATTAAACCCTAAACTCCAAACCCAAACCCAAACCCTACCCCCTAAAATTATACCCTAATTTTGGAATAGTTAACCCAAACCCAAAAATTTAACATTCAAAACTAAACCCTAAACCCCAAACCCAAACCCTACCCCCTAAAACTATACCCTAATTTTGGAATAGTTAACCCAAACCCACAAATTTAACATTCAAAACTAAACCCTAAACCCCAAACCCAAACCCTACCCCTAACACTATACCATAATTTTGGAATAGTTAACCCAAACCCAAAAACTGAGTTTGTCATTGAGGATATTTTTGTCATTAATACATAATATAGAGGAGCACAATAAATTGTGATATTGGATGCGTTATAATTTTTTTTTGCTTTATACACTACAATTACCTTATAAGATATGGTGATTCATTGACGAAGAAAAAAACGAGTAAAGAAAAGAGATAAAATATATTTAACAATTATTAGAGAGATAAAATATTGTAAGGTAAGGACAAAATGAGTATGGTCGAATGACATCTCGGATACTCCAAGAACTAACGTGCAACAAAATAATATTTTTAAATTCTGTTTTACCCATAAATTGTTTTGTAAATTTGAAAGAAAAAGAGCTTATTTTAGAAATATGTTCTAAAGTTTGATATTCCTAATTCGAGAAAGTATAAACCTTTAAGAACAGTAAATCAGTCAACTATAGTATTACAGAAATTTCAGTGACGTTGTTCAATAGATAAAACATTTAGCCTAATAATTTGTACTAGTATCGTGAATTTTGATGCTATCTTGTTCCAACAACATTTAGTTACAATTCAAACTTATAAAGGTCTTTCTCAAAAAAAACTTATAAAGGTAAAAAGAAACATAAACATTTAGCTTTAAAAGTTACACTATAAATTCTGAATTATTCTCTGAATGAAGATTAGCTGTCGTCTAACTCTAGTACTTGTTCTATCCTATTCTCACCTCCAAAAACATTAAATCAGGTTATCTATATATAATTGAATAAATTGAAATTTTTCCCTATTAAAAAAAAAACTTTGAATTCTGTTATAAGAGTTGTCAAATGGCATAGCAAACAAAAAACGGCTAGAAAGAGATTTTCCCAAGAAAACAGAAGTCATATAATGAAACTAAAATCTCCAATCAAAACCATAGCTACTTTATCGTAGCCAATCATATAGGTTGAATTTCCTCAATTCGCTTTTTCATTTCTTTCTGCCTTTTTAAAATACATAATAAGACCGAAGTGGGGCTTTCAATATTTTCATGCTTGTATTAACTTTAATAGTTGATTAGTTTTTTCAGATTTTTCTACATTCATAATTAAATTTCATACATGGAGCACCATTATAGGTGATCTTATATGGGTATCAAAAGCCCAATCCGATTAATTAAGTGTTTATGGGTTTTTTTAGAAAGTTAATTGGATCAGTTAACTGATTCGCGTTAAACAGTAATTTGGACCACGTGGCGCTGTGTAATTGGACCGTCCAATTTTAGGGTTAGAGGACTCGCGTTCTCTTTGCTCATTTCTTGTTTTGTCGAAAGAAATTCTCTCTCGACGGCGATCGTTGAGGCGATCGCAGAGGCGATTGCGAAACGACGGCGACGCCGTCTGTTCTCTTCGATCGATTTCGATCCTCTTCTCTCTTTCTCTTCTTTGTGATTCTCTCTTCTCTTCTCTCTCTTCTTTGTGATTTCGATCTTCTTCTCTCTCTTCTCTTCTGGTCTCTCCGTCTCTTCTCTTCTCTTCTCTTCTGGTCTCTCCGTCTCTTCTCTTCTCTTCTCTTCGATCCTCTTTTCTTCTCTGCGATGGTCTCTCATGAAATCGATATCTCCACAACCGAATCGAACCTTCTGTGTCGATTCTTCTTCCTTCAGAGGAATCGATCCGATTAGATCTGTGAAGGTTGGATCTGTCTCCTCCATCCCAGAAGTCGACTTGTCTCCATCTCTCATCTCTTCGAACCCTATAAGATAAGTTACATCTCTTGAATCTTGCATGTCGATTCTTCTTCCTCCTGTTTTTGATCGATTCTTGAGTCCATGTGTTTATATATTCTAATTCGCATTTTTTCGTGTTTCAGGGACCTTCCGGCGTGTTCTTAAAAAGGAATAAACCGTCATGACAAGTCAGAAGCATGTATGTATGAGGTTAGTCTGTTGTCTGTGTCTATTTGTATGTGTTTGTTCTGGCGATAAATAATGTCTGTTCATATATGAATGTCTGTGGTTCAAGAAGTTGATAGATGAATCTGTCTTGATTCTGTGTTTATGTTTGTTGATAGAGGAATCTGTTTGTCTTGTTGTATGAAAGTGTATGTGTTAGTTAGTCAATTAGTAGTGAAGTGTGTGTATATTTGTTGATAGAAGAATCTGTATGTTCGTAAATGAAAGTGTTTGTGTCTGTTAATCAATTAGTAGTAATGTGTTTGTATGTTTGTTGATAGATTCTCCTGTGTGTTTGTAAATGAAAGTGTTTGTGTGTCTGGTCATATTTAGGGTGTTAATCAAAGATTAGTACTGATAAACTGGATGTGTGTGTGTGTGTCTGTTAATCAAGCGAGATTGAATGGAAACGTCTGTCTGTTCGTGGATGGTAATTGATGAGTGAATAGTAATTTGTCTGTGTTTGTGTCTGGTAATCAACTGGTAGTAATGTAAATGTATGTGTGTATGTTTATAGATGGTAATTAATGAGTAAATAGTTAGGTGTGTGTGTGTCTGTTCATAGTGAGTAACTAAAAAACTTTATAAACAAAACTTAAAAAACTTTATAAACAAAACTTAAATACAATTACACAACTCTCAACTACTCAACGTAATGGTAATTGATGGTGATGAGACACTGGGTGGTTAAGGCAGCGACTTTAACCACTAAAACCTAACCCAAAATGACAACACTAGTTTGTCATTTAAGTACTTGTAATAACCCAACCATCTGGTAAACAGAGACTGCTTTGCTTCTTCTTTGTTTCCATCTTTGAATTCTAAAAAATGAATATTGATTTTACGAAATCATTCAGCTCTTCTCAAACACAACAACCTCCAAACACGTTCACCTTCACCAGTCTCTTGAACTCCCCACCAGAGATGATGTCTCAACAAACCTGTTACCAAACACAGTCCCCTTGTCACCAAACACCTTCTCCTTCCCATCAAACACCTTCTCCTTCTACCCAAACACATTCTCTTTCTGACCAAACACATTCTGCTAAAAAAAGCCACACTAATGTGAGATGGAAATTGGCAGAACAGATAGCACTTGTAGGTGTTTGGTTAAACACCTCTAAAGATCCAATAGTGGGTAATGAGCAGAAAGGAGGAACTTTTTGGGAAAGGGTTGCAGCATGTTATGCAGCAAATCCTAGTGTTGCTAAATTTCCCAAGAGGTCAGCCAATGTATGTAAGCAGAAGTGGACGAAGATGAGTGAGATTGTTAGCAAGTTTAATGCATGTTTTGAGTGTGTGAATCGTACCTACCATAGTGGTTGGAATGATGAGAAGTATATGCAGGCAGCTCACGAGTTGTACTACTCCGATCACAGCCTGAAGTTCAACTTGGAACCCATTTGGAATATCCTCAAATCTGAACAGAAATTGTGTAGTTTGGTCACTGATAAAACTGAAGAAACCTCAAAAAGAAGTAAGCTAGGTGATTCCTCCACCTCCAACACTGTCTTTAACGTGGAGGACGACCCATAGGAGAGACCCATGGGTGTTAAGGCGGCGAAGAGAGATAAGGGGAAGATTGAAGAGGCAAAGGGGAGTTCTCAAACTCTAAAGGTCATTGAAGGGATGTGGAAGGTTCATAAGGAGGAGTTGGAAGCTAAAGAAAGATTGTCCAAGCATAGAATAGTTGAGTGTTTCATTGCCAAAGTTGAACCACTCTCGGAGATGGAACTCAATCTCAAAAACAAGCTTATGGCTGAGATGTATAATGAAGAAGGTAAAACTAATGTGATTTTTTAGTCATTGTCTTCTGTTTCATTATCTTGCACATTATCTTGTTTCATTGTTTTGTCTTCTGTTTTTCTAAAGTAATGTAATATGTTTTGTTGTTTGCTCTTTGATACAGGGCAAAAGGATAAGAGTGATGCGGTGGAGATGTAATACTAGTGGTGCTTGTCTTGTTGCTTCACAAGATTTGTGATGTACTCGAAAACCTGTTTGCTCCATGTGGTCTGCTTTCATTTCTCACTTGTCTTTTTGTGTATTTCTTTGTTGTTTTCTATTCGGATGAATGTGTTCTTGTAATTTTACTTCACAAGAAGCACAACACTTTTAAACATGTGGTTGTAATGTGTGATTCTATTCGGTTTGATTTGTATTTGTTTGTCATTTTGCATTTGTAATATGAACCAACTTCTATAAATCCACTCTTTCTTTATTTTGGTTTAATTATTTTGCAACAAACTTTTCTCATTTCTCTTCTTATTCTAATTCACATTTTTCCTAATCATTTCTCTTCTTATTTACAAACTTTCTTCACAAACTTTCTTCTTAATCACAAGCTCTTCTTACTAATTTTCATATTCACAAAGTTGTCAAATGTGTTCTTCTTATTCCTATTCACAATTTGTGTAATCGTACTCTTCTTATTTACAAATTTTTTTCACAAACTTTCTTCTTAATCACAAGCTCTCGTTACAAATTTTCATATTCGCAAAGTTTTATTTTGCAAGTTCTTTTTCGGTCACATTATTTTCCTACATTACCAAACAAAACAAAACCATGTCTTCTTATCCAAACGACGATCCTAATTTTTATGAAAATTATGAGAATTACGAACAAATTTTGGAAGAAACTTATGATCAACTTTTTGATCAAGGCTATGAAGAATGTCTTCAAGAAATCATGCAAGAAGAAACGGTGAAAAAAGATAGAAAAAGACGAGTCCCTATCGAAAGAAGACGTGAGGATGGCGATATTCAGTTATGGAATGATTATTTTAGTGATAATCCAGTTTATCCCGCTGATAAATTCCGACGACGTTTTAGAATGAACAAGCCATTATTCTTGCGTATTGTTCATAGATTCTCCAATGAGGTGTCATACTTTGTACAGAGACCAGATGCTACTGGAAGGCCTGGTCATTCTGCTCTACAAAAATGTACAGCCGCGATTCGAAGATTAGCATATGGTCTATCAGCTGATGCGATGGATGAATACCTCCGGATCGGTGAAACAACTGCTGGCAAATGCTTAGATTATTTTGTGGATGGAGTTATAACTTTATTCGAAGATGAATACCTCAGAAGGCCAACCGTGGAGGATCTCCAACGATTGCTCGAAAATGGAGAGACTCGGGATTTCCCGGGATGGTAGGAAGCATTGATTGAATGCATTGGCAGTGGAAGAGTTGTCTGATTGCATGGAAAGGACAATATTCACGAGGACATGGAAAACCCACAGTCGTGCTAGAAGCAGTGGCTTCAGAAGATCTCTGGATTTGGCATGCATTTTTTGGACTTCCAGGTACTCTTAACGATATTAATGTTCTTGACCGTTCACCAGTGTTTGATGATATATTAGAAGGTCGAGCTCCACAGGTCAACTACACCGTTAATGGTCGCCAATACAATATGGCGTACTATCTCACAGATGGTATCTATCCGAAATGGGAAACTTTCATCCAATCGATTTCTCAGCGCCAAGGCCCAAAAGCTTCATTGTTTGCTACTCGACAAGAAGGTGTCATAAAAGATGCCGAGCGTGCTTTTGGAGTGTTGCAAGCTCAATTTGCAATTATCAAAAACCCAGCTCTTAGTTGGGATAAGGTCAAAATAGGAAAGATCATGAAAGCATGTATCATATTGCACAATATGATAGTAGAAGACGAACGGGACCAAGAGATTCCGACAAATCCCCTATAATTCACACGAGAAGAAGGAAGCTCGACTTCACAAGTGAACTACGCGTTTGCTAGAACGATATCGACAATTGCGAATAATATACTGGCGAATCGAACTCGGGTTCGTGAGAAAAAATGCATCTACAATTGAAAGCTGATTTGGTCGAGCATATTTGGCAAAAATTTAGCAGAGCTGGACAATAGACCGTGTTAAGAAGTTTCGAGATCATTTTTTTATGTTTTATTTTTACCTTTTTGTATTTTACTATATTCAATTTTATGTTTTAATTTGTTTTTAAGATCTGTAATTCACCTTTGCGAGATTAAGAACCATAATAAATTTGTGGTTTTGATTTTATAAAATCTTTATATTTAGCTATAGTAATTTGATTTTTTTTTATTTTAATTTTTCAAAATATTTTTTTTTTCTTAAAGATAAATTAGTTTTTAATTCTAATGATTCGTATTACCAATAAACAGTTCAACACTGCAAGTATCATAATGAGTCTCAATTAACACAATTATTACCAAACTAATCCTAATGATACACTAATAAGATCACCTATAATGATGCTCTTAGTATTACTACCATGAGCCCCATCAATAATGAGCAACATCTTCGTTGTGAACCAAAACAGTTAGTCCTGTGAATCCATAACATACTACATTCATTTAGGTTTCAATACCAATTGTAACATGTCAATCCCGACCTTTCATAGACCCATCACCCCAACATCCGCTCTTGGCCCGTGGTCCCTTCTTCGACCGATGTTGGCTAGTCTTGGGTATATCATCACATGATATTTTTTATGTATTTTTTTACTTAAAAGGTGGTGAAAACTTTCTCAATAAGTTATTTATTTTGAATTATATTAAAATCAAATCAATTTAATTGTATAATTTTTTTATGAGAATGTTAAATTATGGGTTTTAACTCAAAAAAATTTGGCAATGAATGTATTAACTTATATTCATGATATATTACTTATAATATGATGTCTCTTTGGCCACTGATTTTGGAATAATGGGCATAGAGTGGGAACCTATTTTAGGATCGGGCCTAGTTTCTATAAACAAAACATTTGAGCTTCTAACTCAAAACAAATTGATAATAAGTGAATTGACCCAGATCTACTCCATGCCAATTAATTTTAGTAATATAAGTCATATCAATTCTTTAAAATTTTTTGGTATACTTTTATTTTAATTTTGTTTCTAAAATTTAATTCGTGATTATCAAATGTTAAAACAACACACTAACGTTAGCAACGTGTAATTTAAAATTAATAGGACTTTTTTTATGAGAGATTCCATTTTTTAGTTTTAGAAAATAAGATTATTTTTGTTTGAAAACGAGAAAGTAAGATATTCGACAGAGATTGTTTCTTAATGTTTAAATAATACCGTACTGAAATTTGAGATCAACAGAAAAAAGAAGATGTTTTAGTATTTTTACCATTTAAAACGGTTTTTAGTGGTCAACTTGGAGTTTCTCTTAGTTAGACTCATCTACGACTTACCAATATGACAAATCTTCGACCACGGTTAGAAACTATGATCACTATTTGCTGTAATTTGTTTTCATTATATAATTCTTTTTTACCGTTTTTGAGTTTGTTTCTCCTTATCTAATACACCCATCAAACCTCTATATATTAAGCATTAGGGCCTATACGTAACATTCCACCAGACAAAAAGATAAAAATCTTAGGCCATGAAGCTAACTTCTCTCTTTCCTCTCTTCTTTCTCGTCCCCTTCTTAGCCTCATGCGCTGAAAAAAAACAGGTTCTATATTCTATTCAAACTTCTTTTTATCATTCTACAATTTAATTTGCAGTGATGTTTAGTTCCATATATATGCATTGATTTGTTACCACAGGAGTTTCAACATCCCATGTATTGCTTCTTAGTCAATTTCCTCACATTTTCATTAAAATTTGGTGTTTAATTTTGTAGGTGTACATAGTCTATTTTGGAGAACATCAAGGTGATAAATCCTTGCAAGAAATTGAAGAACATCATCATTCTTATCTTCAATCAGTTAAAGAATCCGAAGAAGACGCCAAATCGTCGTTATTGTATAGCTACAAACATAGCATCAACGGCTTCGCGGCTGAGCTAACCCCTGATGAAGCCTCTAGACTAGAGAGTAAAGCAAAAAAACAAAAACAAATTTTGAACAAAAACCCAATTGGTATTTTGTTTTCATTGAAATGGGGTTTTAACCAAAACCAATATTTGTTGATTTTTATTGATTTTAACAGAGTTGGAAGAAGTTATTTCGGTAATCAAGAGCCATCCAAGAAAATATGAAGCGCATACGACGCGGTCATGGGAATTTGTAGGATTGGAGGAGGAAGAAAACGATAGCGATTTGCCAAAACACGACGTGGACGGTCGGTTTCGCGTCGGAAGAAAGTTTTTGAAGAAGGCAAAGCATGGAGATGGAATCATCGTTGGTCTTCTCGATAGTGGTAAGTGAAGCTGTCTCTACTGATTATTTAGGATATTACTGTTTTCCAGTTAGTCATTTTTCTCTATTTTAAGGGTATCGTAGACAATTTATGTTATTTTATTCACACCAAATAACTATGAGATTTTATTATATTTTTTGTGAATAATTATGAATTTTTATTCGAAAAACATAGAATTGTGTACCATTTTTCTATATAACATGCTTGTTTAATAACATGTTAGCACTCTTATGAAGTGTTATATGTTATTTACCTAATTTAATATAAATAGAATCATTTTCATTTGTTGGTTAAAATACATGAAAAGTGCTAAATTGTGTAATTCATGTGAACCTTTGTGTTATACTACTTTCTAGTATTATCCACTGCCCCTGTTTCCTCATGCACATACATTGTTTTTTTAAATATGCACGCGCATTTATAAATAATAGCGCCGATATTATAGCCATAACATTAGTTTTCAATATTTAAAAATACTATTACCCTTGATTAAAATCAAAGACTAGTCACTCTTTCTTTTTGATGAAAACGTATACCAAACTTAAATGGACCTAACTCCAATGTTGATAGTTGAAAAATTACGTGACTAGAATAGAAGAGTTGCGTTATCATCAGAAAGTCAAGATTCAATGAAATTTGTAATGCTTTATTAAGAAATAATCGTTTGGTCACATATCATAACAATATTGTATGATCCATTATTGCTAATTTGTTGCTATATAATTGAAAGAATAATTGTTTGTTTTATATTTTTTGGGAAATAAATTAAAGGGGTGTGGCCAGAATCAAAGAGTTTCAGTGACAAAGGAATGGGACCAATTCCAAAATCATGGAAAGGAATCTGCCAAACCGGAGTTGCCTTTAATTCTTCTCACTGTAATCGGTAAGATAATTTTCTCAGTTTTTGTGTGCTTCAGAAGAAATTTTTCATTTTCTGAGCCAAAAAATGAAGAAAATATCTTCATTGGTTTACTAGAGCTTTTAAATATTCATTCAGTGATAAGTTTAGCTGCATATCTATAGTTTCTTTCATTATAAAAGAAAATAGATATACAAATCTAGAGTTTTGGACATAGTCACATATAAGTGTGGCAATTTGAAAAATAAATTCTATGAATTTGATTGGTCAAGTTTAAAACCGAAAATAGCCAAATATGTAAAGCCAAGAATAAAAGAATTAGCAAATTATACACAGTAGTACCATATCTATAAACATCAATTATACGTCTGAAATAGATTATAAATAAGATAACATGTCCACATCATCTTTGGTTCTTTAGCAAAGTTCCAAAGAACCATATGCTTACTACGAGAATCTTCTTTGCATCTATGATGTGATATATTTTTCTGATCATTAAACCCTTTATTATAATAATCTAGGAGATAACAGAATTTTGAAATTACTTCACGAGTTTGCATGTTCAATCACCAAAAAAAGAGAGTTGTATCAAAGTTTACAATTAAGTTATATCTAAAGATTCCATTATTATAAGTAACATAAAATATGTAATTTTCTTTTTTCAAGAGTTAGCAACATTTCCCAAAGAAAGCATATAGTTTGTAAGTTCCACTGTTCAAAACATTAGGTCACAATCTCAATGTTTTGTTGGGTTGCTATAATTGATCTCCAACTTTTAAGCTTGTGCTTCATCATTCACGAGTCTTCAATATTATTCTATTACATTATTAACAATACAAAGTATTATACATTCCGAATTATTTTTTTCTACAGACCCTCACTGTTCACTTATCATGTAAGCCTGCCATCAAAACCATACAAATGAATTGATTAAAAAAAAAACAAAATATTTTTAGCAACTGCAGGATAGATATTTATATTGCCTATTTAGCCTATTTTTATGCATGAAACTGAATCTTTGATAATATATACTATATATAAACTTTGGTATTATATGTAAGGGACAAAAACTTATTTGATTCTTTCTAGAAAATATTGTACACCCGTGACTTCTCCCTTGTTTGCTTTACCGTATTATCATGTTTGTAATCAGGCTGTTCGTATTTCGTAATATCAATGTGTGCCCAAGTTTACATATCTCTAAATATACATACGTTTTTGCCCCAAAAAAAAGATAATTTTTGAGAAATACCACTTTTGGAATTATATTTTTAAAAATTCTAGTAACAATGCCCTTTTTTGAATTTTATTTATGTTTGGATTAGCCATGTTATATTAGGATTTAGTTTTTAGGATTTAGAGTTTATTAGGATCAAAATCATTTTTTTTAATTTTAGGGTTTAGGGTATAAAAATCATTAGTTTGTGGCATTTTTTAAAATTAACATTCATGGTGACCTTTTTTTTTAAAAAAATTATTCAAAAATAGCAATTTTGAAAATTATCTAGAAAAAAAAATACTAATAAATATATAAGCTTTTCTATGTTATAGCTGAAATGTTTAAAGGCGTAAGAAAATAAATAGATTTTATTAAAACACTAAATATTTCATAAAAATATAAAACATTTCCAAATTCATTATGATCTCTCCTTTATATATTAATTGTTAAAATATTCACTTGTCTTTTTGCATCCAAAAATAACACAAAGAACTATATTATATATATATATATATATTTTTTTTTAATTAGAACAATATTTTATTTACAGCGTGTCTAGTAAAATTATGGGTTTATTAAGTTGGAGATTTATCTTCGTCTCATGTTGATTTTCAATTAAACTTTTAGTTTTCTAAATGTTTTTCATTTCTACAGAAAACTTATTGGAGCGAGGTATTACGTGAAAGGATACGAGAGATACTACGGATCGTTCAACGTTACGGCAAACAAAGACTTCTTGTCTCCACGAGATCCCGACGGACATGGGACCCACACAGCCTCTACCGCGGTTGGCCGCCGAGTCAATGGTGCATCCGCACTCGGCGGTTTCGCCATGGGCTCAGCCTCGGGTGGTGCACCGTTGGCTCGTTTAGCCGTCTACAAAGCATGTTGGGCCAAACCCAATGTGGAAAAAATAGACGGAAACATGTGTATAGAAGAGGACATGCTTGCCGCGATTGATGACGCCATCGCTGATGGCGTTCACGTCATCAGCATTTCGATCGGTACGACCGATCCTGTGCCGTATTTGCTAGATGGAATCGCGATTGGAGCGTTGCATGCGGTTAAGAGGAACATTGTAGTTGCGGCTAGCGCAGGAAATGCAGGACCGAAACCGGGTACTTTGTCGAATCCGGCACCGTGGATTATTACGGTCGGGGCTAGTACTCTTGATCGATCTTTCGTAGGTGGTCTTGTTCTTGGTAATGGTTATACAATCAAGGTAAGTAGCGTACAATTTAAAGAAAGAAAAAATTATATGAATTATATGTTACATTTTTGTATAACATATAGTTTTCTTTTGTGTTATCTAGACGGAGTCGATAACGGCATTTAAAATGGACAAATTTGCACCTCTAGTTTATGCCGCCAACGTTGTTGCTCCCGGCATTGCATTAAACAATTCAGCGTAAGCTATTTTCTCTTATAACAAAATTTTATTAAAGTTCTATACTCGTTCTTATATATGTAATTAAATAGTTGAATTAACGATTTTGTTTTTGTTTGGTGAAGCCAATGTTTACCCAATTCACTAAAACCGGAGTTAGTGAGTGGTAAAGTAGTTTTATGTTTGAGAGGAGCCGGTTCAAGAATTGGTAAAGGTATTGAAGTAAAACGAGCCGGAGGAGTTGGTATGATTCTCGGAAATTCTCCAGCTAACGGAAATGAAACTATGCCAGACTCTCATTTTGTTGCGACAGCCGCGGTAACCCCAACAGTGGTCGATAAAATCCTCCAATACATCAAAACCGATAAAAAACCGATAGCTTTCATCAAACCGGGGGAAACGGTTTACAAAAACAAACCAGCTCCTTTCGTGACCGGTTTTTCTAGCCGCGGTCCAAGCATGATAGACCCAAACATTCTGAAGGTAACTTTTCTTTAGTCTTTCAACTTCAAAACAAAACCAAAAGGTCCATACAACTCATAACCGAAACCAACAAGTTTAATTCTATTTGCGATTTTTACAGCCCGATATAACTGCGCCGGGACTGAACATATTGGCTGCGTGGAGTGGAGCGGATGGACCGAGCAAAATTTCAGTAGATCAAAGAGTGGCAGAGTATAATTTCGTCTCAGGAACTTCAATGTCATGTCCTCATGTTTCTGGTGCAATCGCTCTTCTTAAAGCCATTCATCCCAAATGGAGTAGTGCTGCTATAAGATCTGCTCTTATGACCACTGGTAAACCAAATTTCCCGGTTATTTGGTCGGTGCGGTTAGCTAAACCAATTTTTTTGTAAAATTGGAATAAAATGTGTGTTATTTTTTTTTTTTGTTATAGCTTGGATGACCAATGATGAGAAGAAACCGATCCAAGACACTAATGGTTTACCCGCGAACCCATTTGCGCTTGGTTCAGGGCAGTTTAGGCCAACTAAAGCTGCGGATCCCGGTTTAGTCTATGATGCATCATACCGAGCCTACCTTCTCTATGGTTGCTTAGTTGGTTTAACCAAGATTGACCCGACATTCAAATGTCCTAGTAAAATTCCTCCTGGTTATAATCTCAATTACCCGTCAATCGCGATCCCAAATCTCAACGGGACTGTGACTGTTAAAAGAACGGTCACAAATGTTGGAAATGGTAACTCAACAAGCACTTACTTATTCAGCGCTCAAGCGCCATTGGGTTTCTCGGTTAAGGCTAAACCGAGTGTGTTGTCATTTAACCGGATTGGTCAGAAGAAGCGGTTTAAAATCGTGGTCACCGCTCAGAAGGAGAAAATGATGAATGTGACTGAAAAGGGTCACTACCAATTTGGGTGGTTTAGTTGGACTGATAGGTACCATGTTGTGAAAAGTCCAGTTGCTGTTTCTTTAGCTTGATTGTTGTTGGCTTATTTGTGGTGGTTTTAGTCGGTTTAAATTTTAGAGGTATCAAAGTGAAAGAAATAGAAAATATGTTCTAATCACATAAGTGATTCACTCCTGTGTTAAATCAAAGAAGTAACTATCTTCATCGTTGTAGATGATTGGAAGAAGAAATCATGTATTATTAGCATTTGCAATTGTTGGAGTGGGCCTGTCTTGATATGATCAAGAAGCCTAACCACTAGAATTACTTGTAATCTTATTATATAAATAAACTTTTTCTCTTTTTTCCTCGGGATACATCATCTTCTACGTCATATTTCTACACTAATTTTAAATTTTTTAAATTTAATAAGCATATTAATAATACATTTGGTTTTAATACTATGAGAAGAATCTGAAAAGTTATCATTTCTAATTGGGGGAATTGCTTGGTTTGACCCATAATTTGATTTTAACTACATGGGTAACCCACATATCTCATGTTTGTGAAAACTAACCCAAAGGGGTAGTGAAATTACAACTACAACCTTTATGACAAAAAAAAAACCCGCAGGTCATAATGACTGTTTTATCCCTAGAGAAGTCTGCTACGTAATGTGGAAGTCTATTCATAGACTTCCACACGAAATCCAACGCGTAGACTCTATGTAAAGTCTATTTTAGGGTTCAGTAGACTTCTTTGGAAAGTCTACTCTATAATTATATTTCAAATTTAAATTTATAAATTAACAAAAAATATTTTGATAAACAATTATGGTTGATGACCAAACTATAAATAATTGTGAAGTATGAAAAATAAATTTGCATAAAAATTCACAAATTAAACCTACAAAGACAAATTATGTCTACTTTGTGGTATAGTAGACTTCTATAGAAGTCTACTATATAGTTATATTTCAAATTTAAATTTATAAATTAACAAAAAATATTTTGATAAAAAATTTTGGTTGATGACCAAATTATAAATAATTGTGAAGTATAAAAAATAAAATTGCATAAAAATTCACATATTAAACCTACAAAGACAAATTATGTCTACTTTGTGGTATAGTAGACTTCTCTAGAAGTCTACTATATAATTATATTTCAAATTTAAATTTATAAATTAACAAAAAATATTTTGATAAAAAATTTTGGTTGATGACCAAACTATAAATAATTGTGAAGTATGAAAAATAAAATTTCATAAAATTTCACAAATTAAACTTACAAAGACAAATTAGGTTATGAATGAATACATACTATACTAAACAAAGAGTTACCAAACAAGGTACTTCATAACCATTTGTTTAAATATTGATGTGGTTATATGTTGGTAGTTTAATGTTTGATATTTATAGGTTTTATGAGTTTATTTACGGTTGTAGTGGTTTAGTTTTAGGAATTAGATTATTATTTATGGTTTAGGGTTTAGTGTTTGAATGGTTTAGGGTTTCGTTTTATAACCCGTAGTGTAGGGTTTGACTTTTTAAGTTGAATTAACTATAAGATGATGTAAAATTTTGACAAGGTTTTGAATAATCATTGAAAATAGTCAATTTACGTTATCGGATAGTAGACTTCATTAGTAGTCTACTCAAACTAGTAGACTTCTGATAGAGTCTACTTCGAGTTTAGGATTTCGTTGAAATTATAGTAGACTTCATTAGTTGTCTACTCAAATAAGTAGACTTCTGATAGAGTCTACTTTAAATTTAGGGTTTCGTGGAAAGTTTAGGGTTTAGCAGACTGCAAACGAAGTCTACCTAACCGGATCTTTAACCTAACCGGATTTTTAACCTAACCAGATTTTTAACCAAACCGGATTTGAGTATCTTCCTATATAAACGAAAATTACATTTGGAAGCCCTAATTTTTTTGCTAGAAACTTACGGCCGCCTCCTCTCTTTTTTCTTATTCTATAAATCTCTCTCTCTCTCTCTCAGATCTACATATGACCACCATTCGAAACCAGTTTATGCCTCCCCCGATCTCACTGACCGCCATCTCATCGCTGCCTCCACCGTGGTTAGCCACCGACATCTCTTTCTCTCTTTCTCTTTGTATGTATTTTTTCCTCTAATCTGTCTCTTTTTAAAAAATTGCAGAGATTTACAGTGAGATATGGTGGTTTGATTTTCTACAAGGTACGATCTTTCTCTATTATTGAACAAATCTTGTTTTCTTCTTTCATCTATTTCTCTCTCTCTCTCTCTCTCTCTACATATTCGATTCAGATCGAAATCGAAAACCCTAGGCTATGGCTATGATCGAAATCGAAACCGGGTGAGCATGTTTAGTAGATATCTAAATTTTCGGAAAGTAGACTTCATCAGAGGTCTAATAAGTAGACTTCATCAGAGATCTTGTAAATAAAACCATAAACCCTAACCCTACCTCTAAAAACTATACCCTAAATGTAAAATAGTTAACCCAAACTCAAATATTTAAAAACGTTTTTGTGTTTGCGTTTGGGTTTGCATATGTATTTTTTCTAGAATATTCCTTTTTTCTTTTTAAAATCCATCAGATAAAAAAAAGTTTACAAGATCCAATTTCGTATTCTTGTTTTTCTCACCATCAATTTATTTTGGAATTTTCATATAGAAGAACATGATATTTGATGAAATTTGGTTTCTTAGAAGGGAGAGATAAAAAAATAAATCTAATAGAAAGAAAGAGAGGAGAGAGAGAAAAAAGAAAAAGAAAAAAGGAAAATCTCACATGGAGAGAGAAAGACAGAAAAAAAAATATCTCACAAAAAGAGAGAAGAGAGAGAGGAAGAAAAAACAAATCGTGGAAAGAAAAAAATCTGATTTAATAATCATTAAGGGTAATGTAAGAATATTTTAAAAAGATGTGGCATTCTTGTGAAAGTGTTTTTATGTGTGACATTTTTGCAAAATGGTTTATTGAGAGTGGCAATTCTCAAAATTTCTCAATTTTTATCCTCACAAGGTTAATAGTTTATTTACATAAAATGATTTATTTAGTCTCAAATATATGTAGATAACAAGGTTTCAAATAAACATCATCGACATCAAATAGACAAAGAGCCATGCACATTTGAGATTTATGTAATCTGATAAAAATTGAGAAATTGAAGACCTCAAGAGTTAAGAAGTTAAATTAGTTGGTAAACTCTGCAACAAACCACTCGGAACCTGATGCTCAACCTTCACTAGCTGACAAACGTTTCAGATCATGATACATCTTAGTCGCTCCCGGATGAATCGAAAGCTTGCTCGCATGAGCCTCTCTCAGAATCTCCTGCCTCAAGTCCTTAGGCACACAGACTCGTCCATGCACTAAGATAGTCCCGTTAGCAGAAACCTGATACTCAGAACCGGCAGCCATAGAGAGATCAACCAATACCTGATCTTTCTTCTGAGCTACTCGGATCCTGCTTAAAAGATCCGCCTGATCAGCTGCCGCTAAACCCAACGGCTCCTCTGAAGTAACGCACAACCTCAAAGTACCAAGCATGCTCATAAGAGTCTCCACATCCCGCTCCTGAGATGAATCATACCGCCTCCGGCTAAGAGCATCTGCCGCAGTGTTAGCCTTACCCGGATGGTAAACAATGTCCAAGTCATAATCAACCAACAACTCCGACCATCGCCTCTGTCGTACATTCATATTATGCTGAGTAAATATGTACTTCAGATTATGATGATCGGTGAGCACCTGAACTCTCCCACCATACTGATACGACCTCCAGATCTTCAACGCAAAGATCACTGTAGCCAACTCCAAGTCATGAATAAGATAATTGCTCTCGTGCTACCTTAACTGCCTCGAAGAATACGCAATCACCTTACCTTGCTGCATCAACACACAACCCAAACCAACTCCCGAAGCATCGGTATACACCACATAAGGCTCACCCGGCTCAGGCAACGCCAATACTGATGTACTAGTCAACATTATCTTCAACTTCGCAAAACTCAGCTCACAATCAGCAGACCACACGAAAAGAACATCCTTCCCTGTCAGCTTTGTCATAGACTGAGCCATACTCGTAAAACCTTTGACGAATCTCCGATAATAACATGCCAACCCAAGAAAACTCCCGATCTCAGTAGCATTCCTCGGTCTAGGCCAATCTCGGATAGACGAATCTTCGCCGGATCCACAGAAACTCCCTCCGTAGAATCGATGTGTCCTAGAAATCCATCTCTCTCTGCCAGAAACTACACTTACTCAACTTAGCAAACAACTTTTGTTCCTGCAACTTCTCAAAAACTCTCCTCAGATGTACCTCATGCTCTTCAAAACGCTTCGAATACACCAAAATGTCATCGATGAAGATAATCACGAACTCATCCAGATACTCGTGGAAAACTCCGTTCATTAACCTCATAAATGCCGCCGGTGCATTCGTTAACCTAAATGGCATAACCACAAACTTTAAATGCCCATACCGAGTCCTGAAGGCCGTCTTTCTGACATCTGCCTCATCGATAGGAATCTGGTGGTAATCGGATGCCAAGTCAATCTTGGAGAACCAAGTAGCCCATCTCAACTGATCCAACAACTCATCAATTCTCGGAAGAGGATACTTGTTCTTCACAGTGACTCGGTTAAGCCCTCGATAATCGATGCACAACCAGAAACTACTATCTTTCTTGTTCACAAACAACACTGGTGCTCCCCACGGTGAAGTACTCGGTCGAATAAAACCCTTATCCAACAAATCCTCCAACTGCTTTTTCAGTTCTGCCTACTCTGCTGGAGCCATCCGATAAGGTGTCTTAGACAAAGGCGTCGTTCCGAGCTCCAACTCAATCATGAAAGAATCAGACCGAGACGGCGGTAATCCCTGCAACGACTGAAAAACATCCTCGAAATCTCGAACGACCCGAATATCTCTCACAACAACCCCACCAACAGCCTCCGGCATCACAATCGTGGCCAAGTAAGCTTCACAACCTCTCTCAATCATCGCCTCAGCCTGGACAAGTGAGATCACGAGACTACCTGAAGTGGGTCTCACTCCTTGATAAACCAATCGGCCACGATCATGTTCGAACACCACTCGACCCCGGTGGCAATCCAAATGAACTCTGTACCGATTCAACCAATCCATACCCATGATAACATCATATAGCTCCACTGGACTGATCACCAAGTCTGCTGACATTAACTCACCAACCACCAAAATATCCACATCTTTCGCCCGGCCATGAGTAGCTAGAAACTCCCCTCCAACAACCATAACCAGTCCAGTCTGATCACCAGCGTCTCTCCGAATACCACTCCTCTCAGCATGATCCAGAGTAATGAAGCAATTTGATGCTTCAGAATCGAACAACACGTGGGACTCACACCCGCCCACAAACAAGGTCCCTTCACAAATCTCATGTGCTAAGAAACCTAACTTCCTATCACAAGGTAAACAATCCAAAACAAACACAAAATTCTACACTACCAAATTTACAAAGTCTGAATTAGAGAGTTTTACCTGTGATCGGTCTCGAGCTCGGCTCACCCGGCGCAGCAATAGCCGGTGGACGCTGCATCGCCGCAATCTGATCCACAGGCTGCACTGTCCCATACTGCGTCACTGGCTGCACAACTGCCACTTCCATCTGTTGCAACTTAGGACAGTTCAACCTGAAGTACCCCGACTGTCCACACTGATAGCAAGTCCGAGCCGCTTGAGCCTCGCTCTGCTTAGGGCAACTCGCCCTCTTGTGGTCCAAACTCCCACAACCATAACACCCTCGGCCACTCTGATCCGATCTCGAAGTGTCTTCCCACTTCCTCTTCTGTCCCTGCGCAGGTGATATATCATGGTTTTTACCTATTTTTGACCATGATTTAACCCGGTTTTATCGAGTCTTTTCGGTGTTTCTCGAGTGTTTTAGAGTCTTTGCAGGTTTGTGTACGTGTGGAGCTTAATTGATGATTATGGAACGTTTTGGAGCATTGTGGAAAGAGGAGCTGAAGTCGTTAGAACGGATTTTCAATTGCTGTCAGATTGGCGTGTCGATCGACAGCCCCACGAGCACCTGTCGATCGACAGAAATGTTAACACCTGTCGATCGACACACCTTGTGCCTGTCGATCGACAGGCCAGCGCAGAAACCGACGTAAATACGTTTTAAAGAAGGAAATTCGCCAGTTAATGGGCTGAAAGCTGCAATAGACCGTCATAAAAGCCCACCACGAGTTATGTTGCTATAAATAGTTTATTTTAGGGTTTTTAATCATTACTTTAGATTTAACTTAACAAAGTTTAGAGAGAGATTTTTAGGGTTTTTAGGGAGACAAGTTTACTTCATTACTTTGAGATTCTTCGAACCCTATTGTTCTTATTCTTATTCTCTTTCTTTATGCAGTATTATTCAGTTATGATTTGCTTTGCTGCCATGTCTGAGTAGTTTGCTTGTTAGGTTTAGGGTAGTTCGAATGGAATGAAGATGAATTGTTAGGGTAAACTCACTTGTTAGGATTATCTGTTAGGTTCTTCACCTAGATTGCTTTAACTCTGGTTTAGGATTCGCGACCCTGAATTTGGATATCTTAGGTTGATAGATTGACACGAAAGTGTAATTGATTAACCAGAACTAGATCTTAGGTGAGCAAAATTACTTATTCGCTAAGAAATTTGGTTTAGGGATTTTGTGAACAAATTGGACTTGGATTTAATGCTTGTTTAAATTGATTAAATTCGCAAAGAAATTTGGTTTTCTAGGGTTTAGACATAGTTAGTTTTCGCAACGATATTTGGTTAATTATATTTTAGTGTTCCAAGTTCTAGAACGGTTCTTAATTAAATCATGATTCTGTTTAACCTGCAATTCTGATTCATCCTGAGAATTACCCAAAAGCCTAGCTTTTTGTTTAATTGAATTTTAAATCAACCATCTTTCTTGTTACCAATTGATTTTGTTATTTATTTTACATTATTTTACTTAGCCGAATTTGAAGTCAATATTCCTATCGTTTGATTTGACTCCCAGTGATTCGACCCCTACTACAATTGACCTCTTAATTTGAGAGAGTAGCTCAGGGTAAATTTGAGCATATCAGCAGGCTTGCCGCCTTTGCTAGGACCCACCTGCTGCACCTGTTGCAGAGGCCTCCTAGCCTGAACAGCTGGGACAACTACCGCAGCCTGCTCCCTCCGGTCCTCCTCGATCTGTGCAACCATCTCTTGAACCTGATGCCTCTGCACCGAGTCCTCAAGTCTGGTCAAAGTCCCCTCACGAACCTCCTAATCTGAGCCTGCTCATCCTCCAGACTTTTACCAGCATAACCCAAGAGTCGGTTAAACTCCACGTCATACTCTCGAACCGACATCGGGCCCTGAGTCAACTCCAAAAACCTCGCCTCGAGCCTATTCAATGCCTCATGCGGAAAGAACTTGGCATTAAACTCCGCCACAAAGTCTGTCCAAGATAACACTGTTCGAGCACGTCTCGCTGCAACACCCCTCTACCAGAGATGTGCATCACCGTCCAAATAATGGACTGCCAGATCAACCATGTATCCCTCTGGACACCTGATCGAGCGAAAATTACGCTCCATCCTCATCCTCCACTCATCAGCCTCCTTAGGCTTAGCACCTCCTGCAAAAGAACCCGTATAAAGCCTCTGCATCTGCTCCATCATCCGAATAAACGACGGAACCTCCTCAACGACCGCAGCCCTCGGCTGCACCTCTGCCACTTGTGGCAACACTGGTGCCTGCACTGGCACCGCACCCGGTAACCACTCCAAAAACTGCCTCAACAGATCAGCTAGACGATCATCACCAGCCTAGGCTACACCTGCGGCCGCGACCGCACCCTTGACTGCGCCAACACCACCAGCCTCAACGGGATCCAAACAACCCCCAACAGGACCCAAACCAGCTCCAACAGGATCCAAACCGGCCTCCACACTGGCTGTCACACTAGCGGTCTGACCATCATGCAAAGTCTGCTGAACTGTCGCAGGCACATGCGTGGAACTCTGAGCCTCACTCAAGACTGGCTCGTCCACAGGTCCACGAACTCTGCTTCGGCCTCCTCGGCCTCCACGCACATGCCCTCTAGTACCTCGAGTCATCTCACTGCACTCACAAGTACATAAGCTAAGAACTAGAAAGACCAAAACAAAACGAACAACACGCTTACCGTGGAATCTCATTGAAGGCTCGAAGGAAGATGATCTAAAACCCCCAACTCACAGAATTGTAAATTTACCAAGTTATAATCCTAGCATTTTTTGCCCGTCCTAAAACCGTATCGCTCTGATACCAAACTGAAACAACCCGACCTGTTTTTTTTTTTACGTTAGACCCTTGATCTCGGAGTAGCATTCCCATAAATGCTATCCTCAACAACCAAGCAGAACACAACACAAATAACACTACATCGGATAACCAAACAATCAATTCCATTAAATTAACTAACCAAATCAGTTCCACAACAATAACCAATTCAACAAGTTTCAGCAACCTAAACGGCGGTTCTAAAACAATAATGGACACAACACGAAACACGAGACCCTAGATCACCTCTCTCTTCGTAGCCGTGATTCCACGATCACAATTTGCCTTTACCTTCGTCACATGGAAAAAAGAGATGCGTCAGTATTATCATAAACACCCAGTGAGACAGTCATCCCTTCTACGGCTGCGCACTCAGGCACGATGGACCGCTCAGGCAAACATACAAATCACACAGCATACAAACAACAAAGGCTCGACACAGCCAAACAGACGAGCTGTTGATCGACACTACCACTAGGTTTCGATCGACACCCTCTGTACCGGACTATCGCTCGACACTACCACTAGGTGACGATCGACACCCTCTGAACTTGACTATCGTTTGACACACTTCTTGTGTGTCGTTCGACAGCCTTCATACTAGTATGTCATTCGACACACCTCGTGTGTGTTGTTCGACAGACCCCGGGCAGAATCCTGGGAAATCGATCATGATCCTCTCTGATCGATTCCTCCTCTGCGTCAGTACGAAAACCTGCACAAAACAACAATCACAAACAACAACCAACATACACCGTCTCAAATCAATCACCACAAGATCAATCAACTCGTTCAAACCTATCACCAAGCAACCCTAACGATCCATCGGCCCAGAAGCCATGGTCATGCACTCACCTTAGGTTTCGAAAGAAAAAGGATGGAATTGAGACTAGGCACGAAATCAGCCTTGATCACCAATAACATCCACGAAATCCCACTTCTATTCTACACACAGCCCACCACAATCTATTTCTAACACAAATCGAACCAAAACCTCTCAAGGAACTCTGGGAATGTTTATCTCTAATGTTTGCCTCTGTTTTCCTTTAGAAAATATGGTCAAAAATCATATAAACGCAACCCTAGGGTTCCCCAAACCGACCCGGTCCAACCGAACGATTAACAATCGTACCAAAAAACCGATCACTTAAGCCCATGCCGATCGATATACACCACGTGTGTCGATCGACAGCCACTCGCACAAACCGGCCTTAAAATTGGTTCACGGGTGTCACAGTTTTATCCTACGAATAGATACTAACATAAATAGGAAAATATATCTATAAACAATAAAAACAGATTAAAAATATTGATGAAAGGAACACCAAATAAATTTTTTTCGAACCTAAATGCAAGTTATACACTCATATTTATTTGATAAAAAAAATATGGAAAAAATTAAGAGAAAGCTAAAAAAAAATAAAAAAACTAATAATTTGATAAAAATCATACATTAGTATTTGTTTTCATGAAACCTAATGGCAATATAAAATAAAACCAATAATTTCTATTACACTAAGTGAAATACTTTAATTACATCACCAAAATAAAGCTATATGTCAAGAACCAGCAAATTTCTATTATGTGAGTTATGAACCGAATTTTAACTAAACCTAACTACAACCAAACTAAAATATTAACTTTAGTAAGAAAAATTTACAATTATACTAAACAAAAACATTCAATATAAATACTTTACGGATAAACTTAAAAACAAAACCTGCGCTAAAAAAAATACAATTATACTAAAGTCAACATAACGAAATTAGCAACAAAAACATTCAATATAAATAATGTACGGATAAATTTAAAAACAAAACCCGTGCGGTAGCGCGGGTAATCACCTAGTCTTATTATATAAAAGAGAGTTTGTCAAAATTGTAACTCACGAGATCATGACATATGTCAATGCTAATTTAGATTGTGACATGTGTTAAAACTTAAAATTAATTAAAAGACTAAAAATTAAAATGGAAAACTAAGAAAATCATTATCAAGTAATTTGAGTAAGAATAAAAAGGTAACTTTCTAAAAGTCTAAAACTAAAGAAAAGAAGAAAATTTCTAATAATCTAAATTTAGTAAGATTTGCTTTTAATAATGCAAGTTAAGTTGAAACATGAAAAAAAAGATAGAAGTAATATAAACTAAAATAAAAAATCGAAAAACATAGAAATTTTAATTAAAAAAAAGAGAGACAATAATATAAACTAAAAAGAGAAGAAAAATAGCAAAAATAAGAGACATTGCAATTCAAAATAATGAAGAGACAAATGGTAAAAGAAAAGTTATTTAATCTTTGTTTTAGAAAAAAACGATGACATCAAGGGTATCTTATTATATAAAGGAGGATGTATTCAAGAGAAATTTTGAGAAATGCCATTTTCAGGATGCCACTTTTCAATTATGCCACACCCAATTACACTTTCACAAAAATGGCACAACCTTTCTTTAATATTCTCATATTACCCTTACATAAATAGGGTTTTCCAAAGCAATTATATTTTTCACCTTTTATTTTCTTCGTCTCTCTCTCTATTCTCTTTCTCTCTCTACAGATTTCTTCATCGGCGATTCGAAATTTGTTTTCGATATCGATCTCCGTCGTCGATCTCGATCTCGATCTCCGTCTTCTTCGATCTCCATCGATATCGATCTCCGTCTTCTTCGATCTCCGTCGATATCGATCTCTGTCTCCTTTGATCTCCGTCGATATCGATCTCCGTCAATATCGATCTCCGTCTCCTTCGATATCTGTCGATCTCGATCTCTGCTCTTTCGATCTCGATCTCCATCGTCGTCGCTCGCTGTCTCGGCCTTCTGAAATTGGAATCTGTCTTCTTTGTCTGATCTGATATCTGATCTCGTCGTCGTCGTTTTTGGTGAGTCAATCAGATCTCGTCTCGTAGTTTTTTCGATTTTGACCTAGATGTAGTTGATTCAATTTAATTTATAAAGCTTTAAAATAGCTTATAAACTGTCATGGAGATGCTATCCTGATCAGTTATCTAGCTAATATCGATTATTAACAATTACGTTTATAAACTACCTGTAAAGCTTATAACCTGTCATGTAGATTCTATCCTGATGAATTATCTAGCTTTATCTATCATTAACAATTACATTTATAAACTATATGAAAAGCTTATAACATGTCATGTAGATTCTATCATGATGATTATCTAGCTTTATCTATCATTAAAAATTACGTTTATAAACTATCTGAAATGCTTATAACATGTCATGTATATTTTATCCTGATGAATTATCTAGCTTGATCTATCATTAACAATTACGTTTATAAACTATCTGAAATGCTTATAAAATATCATATATATGCTTTGTTGATCAATTCCCATATCATTGAAAAATATGTTTTATTCAGGTCATGATGATGCAGTTGTATTCCTTGTTTGGAATGTGGAAGTTCGTGGACAACCAAAAATGGGAATTTTTCTTTGATGTTGAAAGGGGAGCATCTCTTAGCACTATAAACGAAGATATATGTTTCCGTGATTTCGTGAGGGTTATTCTAGAAGATTTTGGCTTTAATGGGTGTAATACTTCTATGAAGATCAGTTATGTCTTACATGAAAAAAGAGCTTCCTCCGTTGTTAATTAGAAACGATAGGCAGTTTAATGCATTCCTTAACAAGTTTGTAGATAGTGGAGGAAGTATTCAGTTATATGTGTCTTTGGATGAGGTATGTGTTTTTGCATTAGTTATCTGATTATATGTTTTTTATTCTATTTTTTATTGTATTTTTCTGTCACAGGAACAAACGAGCTCAAATTCTACAATAGAGCAAATCAACATCGTAACAAATTCATCTACTTCTGCTAATTATACAATTTGGTTCTTTTTAATTCTACAGTTTAGTTATCATTTTGAGTGTTTTGAACTGATCAAGAATTTTAAATTTGCGTATCAGGAACAAGAGACATCACGTCCTCCTGCTCCTGCTCCTACGTCTCACATTGGGATAAGGTATAAACAACTTATAAAGTTTTGAAAACCCTTATAATTTCTATATTTTTCGCAATACCTTAAGCCAATGATTATAAAATCTACGTATCATGAACAAAGGAATTCAGGTCTTGTTCGTATCTCTGCTCCATTTTGTAACTCCTATCCTGCTCCTCCTAGATATCTCATTGGGGATAAGGTATTTATTAACAACTTATAAAGTTTTGAAAACCCTTATAATTCTTACGTAATCTTTTAATAAAGCTTACAAATACTTTATAATTTTCAGCATAATGCGGGCCAGTCTAGTTCTGGGAACTGTTCAGAGTTGTATGTTGGGAAAATATTTAGGAACATACATGAACTGGGTAGAGAGGTGGCTAAGTATGCAATGCGTAAGGGATTTCAGTATTGTGTTTATAAATCAGATTCGTTCAGGGTTTTGCTCAGATGCATTGATAGGAAATGCAGATGGCATTTTCGTGCTGCTAGGTCTCATGTGTCAAATAGTTTTGTGTTAAGCAAGTAGAACGACGAGCACAACTGCGATTCGTCGATGTGTAATGCTAATCATCGTCAAGCATCATCAAGGTTATTAGCTGAGTTTGTAAGTCACCATTATGAAGGAGGGAAGACTGGACTTAAACCTAAACAGATGATTGAAACTTTTAGGCATGATCATGGACTTGGGATAAGTTATTCAAAGGCGTGACGTGCTACAGAAAATGCACAAGATATAGCTAGGGGTACTCCTGAAGATGGCTACGAGATGTTACCTAGATGGTTCCATATGGTAAAAGAGAAGAATCCCGGCTCCGTGACTGATTTGCAGGTTGATAGCGAAAAGAAATTCAAGTATGGGTTTTTAGCTTTTGCTGCATCGATTAAAGGGTTCAAGTATATGAGGAAAATGATTATTATCGATGGAACTCATTTGAAAGCAAAATATAAAGGGTGTTTGCTTGGTGCTTCAGCTCAAGATGGGAACTTCAACCTGTACCCAATTGCTTTTGGTTTAGTTAATTCGGAGAATGATGAATCATGGGATTCGTTTCTACAGATTTTGAAGACTATTATCCCTGATGAAGCTGACTTTGTTTTCGTTTCGGATCGCGCAAAGAGTATTGAGAACACTCTGTTGAAAAATTATCCAGCTGCTCATCATGGAATTTGCACTTTTCATTTGTAGAAAAATCTTGAGACAAAATTCAAGTGTTCTGCTGACCTCATTCCTGTTGTAGTAGCAACAACCAACAGTTATACAGAAGAAGACTTTCGTGATATGATTCGTGATATGTTCAAGTAAGTGATCATATCTTTTTATAAAGTTTTCTCTACATTTTTTAAGAAATTTATAAGGTTTTCATAAGGTTTATAAAGGACACATAAGGTTTATAACTTAGTAGATTTCATTAAGTAAGTTTTTTATAATGTTAAATCTGCTTTTATTGTTTTTGTTTTCAGCAAAATCTACTATGCTGATCCAGTAATGTATAAATACTTGTATGATGCGGATGTTAAGAAATGGAGCCGTGTTTATGCGCCTACCAATCGATTCAACATCATGACGTCAAACCTGACAGAGTGCTTGAAAAACATGTTGAAAGATATTCGTCAGTATCCTATTGTCTGCCTTTTTGATACAGTAAGCTTTGTTCTTACAAGATGGTTTCATGAGCGTCGCGAGGAGGCTAATAATCTAGGGCATCCCGTTAGTAATAATGTCGGAAAAAGAATGAAGGAATTATATGTTGAATATTCACGCAAGCTTGAAGTTGCTCAAGTTAGTGATTTCGAATTTGAGGTAAAAGGAGATCGGCTTGCACATGTTGTGCATTTGGATAAAAGAGTATGCACATGCCGTATGTTTGATGTTGAGAAATTTCCTTGTCAACATGCAATTCCAGCCGCAAAATTTGGCAAATATTGCGAAAACGACTATGTTCATGATTTTTACTCTACTGAAAGGTATCAACTCTTTTCAGTTTGCATTATGTTTTAAATACTTCTTTTACAGTACCTCAATAAAGCTGTTTTTGTGTTTTGCAATTACAGATGGAAGCTAGCATATTCAGAAGTGATTCATCCCGTTGGTGATAAAACATTTTGGAAAATTCCTGATGACGTTGCTACTGTTGCCTGCCGACCACCAAAAACTCGTGTCCCTAGTGGTAGGCGTAAAAATAATAGGAACCATTCGTCTTGGGAGTAGGGAAGCTCCACTGGAAAAGAAAAAGGTTACAAATGTGGGAGGTGTGGTCAGTATGGCCACAATAAAAGCAGATGTGTGAATTCAATTAATTGATTATCCTTCGATATAATATCATTATCAAAATACTTTTTATAGTTGGTTTCATATCTTTTACCTATTTTATACATTTTCGTTCGATTATAAACAGCGACAACGTAGTTGATTTTTATATTTCTTTTCCCATGTCATTTGGTTAGCTTATAATCAATACAAGAATCATGAAAACCACATGCATATAAATGTTTTACAAGGTTTTTTGTAAGGATTATAAGCCTTCTTGTATGCTTTTTGTAAGGTTTATAAACATTCATGTAAAATGAGAATCATAGTAATAACAAAGCTTATTATCCTTACACTAAACTTAAATCAATAAAGACAGGCATTTTCAAGATTACAAGGTTTTTGTAAGGATTATAAGCCTTCTTTTGTAAGCTCTTTGTAAGGATTATAAAGCTGCTTGTAAGCTCTTTGTAAGGATTATAAAGCTGCTTGTAAGCTTTTTGTAAGGTTTTATAAACCTTCATGTAAAATGAGAATCATAATAATAACAAGGCTTATTATGATTCTAAAATCATTAAAGCCACATGCATTTTCATTATTACAAGGTTTTTGTAAGGATTATAAGCCTTCTTTGTAAGTTTTTTGTCAGGATTATAAAGCTGTTTGTAACCTTTTTGTAAGGTTTATAAACCCTTCATGGAAAATGAGAATCATAATAATCACAAGGCTGATAAAATGCCTTGAAAGATAAATCGCCCAAAAACCGTTATAAATAGGGTCAGCAAAAGATAGACACAAAATAATAACTTGTTGTAAACATACTACAAAATAACCTAAAGGGAGAGCGACAACAAATGCATTGATATATTATAGCCTTCAATATAGCCTTTTTCACCAATAACTAAGAAGATTGGTGATTCGTTACATTCCTTGAGAGCTTATCTTTATGTCCTTGCCGGGCTATATATATAAGTTGTTTCTCTTTGGGAATACTCTGAGGCTGGACTAAAAAAGAAAGAGGTTAGAAGACACTCTATTATTGAAGAAGAACAAAAGCTAGAAAGACACATCAAAATTTAAGAGACATACATTTGAGAAACGGATATTAGGGTTTAACTGCTGACGTGGTCTTTCATTCCTTAAGCGTTGAGCTTCATGTTCTTCGTTGGCTATACGAGTGTTTTCCCTTTCTAGAAACTGATGAAGCTGGACAACAAACAGTACGAACGTTTTATATAGATATGATGAACAACAATATGTTCAAAGATAAAAATACCTATGAGATCTTACATTTACGTAATTGATTCTATCAGTTACTTGATAAGACTGTCGAGGTCTCACGTTCTTCGAGCTCTCAGCTTCATCTCTTTGACTAGGTATATGAATTCTTGGACGAGTTGTATTGTCTGATATTTTTTGAAGTGACAACTGAACCTGGACGTAGCGAGCCTGAAAGTGTTCTAATCGTGAGTTCATGGCTTCAATTTCTTTCCTCAAGAACTCTTTCTCACGAATTAATGCTGATTCTGGATCACTGCCGAGTACTAGTTCCTAAAGAAAACGTAATATGAGCGAGAATACAATATAAACAGTAATATATCTTATAATCCATGACAAATACCTTTCATAAAGAGTTTTATTGTTTGTTTTATAAAGGAATCATACACCTTATAATTAAATTCATTTTCTGTTTATAAGAATACTTTACCTGAGTGGTACTTGCAGGCGCATGAGGAGGGTTATCATTAGTCTCATCATCATTATGTTGAGCTTCTTGAAAGAATTCATACATTTTTCTCGCCACCATCAAGTTTTCCAAATTCTTTGCATGTAAAGTTTTTAAAAAAACGAATGAATTGCTATATAACAATAGAATTATCAATCAGACTCCTTTACCTTGTGGGATGAATGGGTTATTTTCAGAGTGGTTCAGCGAAGTTCTATCTACAACACTAGGGTGCAGAAAGAATTGAGACTGTCTTAAATCTGATGGTAAACAGAATAGAACTTCAAAGAACGATTCAGCACGAATCACATCCTCTGGTGTAAAATCTACATCAAAAGAGTAGTATATAATAAAAGAATTGCTGACAATAAGTTTATAAAGTTTTTGTAAAGAATAATGAATATACCAAGACATGACTAGTCATTCTTCCAATTCCTTTGTGAAGGATGAAAAAGTAATCTCCACCATTAGCTTTCCCATCCAACCACATTGGAGGATCAACATGAGAGCTTTCATTTTCACGCAGTTTGAGATTAAACCGTCTTTTGTTACCTTCAACACTGATCAGCCTGAAAGAATGCTCAACCATTGCACCGGTTATCATGAAGCCTGACAAATCTGAGAATACTTGTAAGGCATGCAGCAATCCCCAAGCTTGGAGGACTAGCTGGCTTGGAGAAATTCCCATCAATTTGCAGTAGTCCGTCATGATCCATGACAAATACTCTCTGAAGCCAATGCCAACACAAGACCTATGGACTGCTGTACATATTGGTGATGGAGGAGAAGATGGAGAACATTCTCTATAACGCTCTACCAACACTTGTTTGTACAGTTGCGATGTAGCCAGATATTTTGCCAATATATCAGTATCAGGAATAGCCATGACGTAAACCTGTAAAACGATCAAAAATACATGTCAAAACTTGCTTTTATGAACCTTACAAAATTCTTATAAACCTTACGTACTTCTTAAGAACCTTACAAAACCCTTAAAAACCTTACATAATCCAGTTTTTTTTTGTTATATTAGTGTTTAAAAATAGCAACTACAAACCCCAGAAACCTATTTTCCAATAATCCATTTTTCTTCACATAACTAAAACGAAAAGCTATTGAGATAGAACGGAATATAAACTATTGAAAGTTGACCCAAAAAAAAATATACTGTAGAAAAAAAAATCAAACTTTCAAATTTTGTCCGAAAACCCATTTTTTGCAGTAATTTAAGCGGTTCAAGAAAGAGAGATGGACACATAAAGAAGATATAGAGTCGTATGTCAAGAAATTTTGGGTTTTGAGGTTACCGAGATTTGGCAAAACCCAGATTTCGGTAAAATCAAACAAAAACTACGTTTTCTGTTCATATATTGTCAGAAGTGTAAAGTTTCTAGACTTTTACCTATGAATTCTTGGGAAATCGAACTGCAGAATCGGAATCGTTTCAGATCCTTTTTTGACTGTTCGTCGTGTTGGAGAAGACGACGTAAAAAGTAAATCTACTTTTTCCAGATCTACTTTTCTGACGGATAAAATATAAAAGGGATTAGGCTTTTAATTGGGCTTTTGTAAGCAGGCCTTATATTGATTTTTATAATTATTAATTTATATTTTAAACATGTCTTTTATCTTAATTTTTTTAATGGGCTTGGCTTTCTAACTGAGCTTTTTAAGCTTAACCACTTTTTTAGCAGACATTTTTGTTAACAATTTTTTTAGCAGGCATTTTTGTTAACAACAAAACCATTATAAACCTTTACATTTTTGATAATTTCGTGAATAATTTTTCACCCTTATAAACCTTCCAAAAACTTTATAAACATTATCAAAGAGTAGTCTTTAGAGAAATTCATGCTAGATGTTTACTTTACTAATTATTGAAAATCTAATGTTTATTGTAAGGAAAATCCTTCTTTTCCTCCCAAATCCATTGTTCCTGCAATTGTAAATACAACAACAATTAGTATGAGGCTCTAAAGATATAAAATATGAAACATGATACAATATACACCACCACTTACATTAATAGCTTTGGTAAGTATTGTTGACAAGTAAAGGATCTTGTCAGTGGAGTTTTGGTGTTTGTCAGGATGAGTAACCAACAATGCCCTACGCTTCTCTATTCGCATATTTATTCTGGGGATCTTTTGGTAAGGGTCTAATTTTTCCCATTTAGGTCCAATGTTAATAATCTGTAGCCATCCAAATTGTAACTTGCCAGTTATTAAAAACAGAGAAACAGATCATATTTTTAGTTACAAGCATGTACTTATAACATAAAACATACCTTGTGCAGATTAATCACCATTTCATTGAAAGTTTTACCGACAAGAAACTCATTCTCCCATGTAGTCAGTTTTTCTTCAACTTTCCTTTTCGTATCTTCACTCAAGTTTGCTATCCTCTGATTCTGGCTTAGCATTGGTATTGGCACCTGACGGGGGCTCTCTTCTTGTTGTTTGCGCGGTGAATGACTGTCTTTCTCCTGACTGGTATGTTGCGTCTGCCCTTGTGCATCGTCATGTTCGTTGTCAGACAGATTGACTATATTTGGTTTACCAATGTTCTCCTCACCCTCAGGTTAGTTCTCTACTGCTTCTTCTTTTTCTTTTTCAACTTCATCGACATACTAATTTGTACAAAGTCTAAGTAATTTTCAAATATTTTGTGTTAGGCATATAAGAAATTTGAATTTAGAAAACGGAATTGTTACCGGATTTTCCTCATCTTCAGAATTATTGTCTTTCTCCTCATCCTTCTTCTCATCATTTGTACGTTTTTTCGCAGGCTTAGTAAGAGATGAAAAATGTTAATATGTATACTTCTAAAAAATGTATGCTTAGTTAGAGTGACAACTACTTTGTCGTAAGTGTCCTGATCATCTTCTGTAGCTCCTCCGAAGCCAGATGGACCTCCGTCTTCATAAATAGCGTTAGCCTGGAAATGGGAAAATTTATAATCTATGCAAAGTCTTTTTTATAATAGTAACTTATGCACTATTTAGTTGGAAGTCTTTATAAACTGTATAAAAGGTTATAATATATACAAATTCTGATTAGGGTATACCTGATTCTTCTTTAAATGTTCTTCTTCATCAAACAAGTTTTCTACATCATCATCAGAATCAGGATCAACATTGTCTTCATAAGTAGCGTTAGCCTGGAAATGGGAAAATTTATAATCTATGCAAAGTCTTTTTATAATAGTAACGTATGCACTATTTAGTTGGAAGTCTTTATAAACTGTATAAAAGGTTTATAATCTATACAAATGCTGATTAGGGTATACCTGATTCTTCTTTAAATGTTCTTCTTCATCAAACAAGTTTTCTACATCATCATCAGGATCAACATTGTCTTCAGGAGAGTGATCATCATTTTGATTTTGCTGGAATGGAAAGAGATGTAAAATATTTTTAACTACACATTCAAAGAGAGATTTTTGCGTAACAATAATTTGTTATTTACGTTTTTCACTTACTTGTTGTTCTGTTGCCAAGGTCATGTGTTTTTTAACACATGCTTCAATTCCCCAAGACGAGCATCCATTTCAAGACATTTCTAAAATATCATGTCAATTTTCTCGTCACGAGACATGTTTCTACACTGTCTAGTATGATCTGCAGCTTCTTGGATTGATCTTTTCCTCTTACGGAGCGCAGAAACTGGGGTTGTGCTACTGGTGTTTCCAAATTCGATCCACCCTCGAGACCAATCTTCTCTTTTGAATCTGTATTCTCCACGGATGACAATTTTGATCAGATCAAAGAAATGTTTCTCTTCAGGCTTTGGCGGCGAGACTAAATTGATGTACGCTTCAGGGTCACCAATGATAGTGGTGACTTTGATTTGCAGAATTCAATTAAAAAAAGAGCCTTTAAAAGATTTCAGAGCTATTTTTAACGAAAATCATAGTGCTTATAATCCTTCCAAAACGCTTATAATTTATAACACATATATCGTTCCAAGAAGCTTAAAATCCTTCCAAGAAACTTATAATCATTCCATATATATTTCAAACGCAAATAGAAGTTTTGATTACCTTGGGTGTCTCTGCAACTTTGATTACCTCCGGCATTGTTTGTGTTGATGTTGCAGTCCACTGCAAAATCAGAGGCTTTCGTTGCAGATCATTCGATATGCCAAACTTTCTTCCCACTTCTTCCAGTGAAATTAAGACCCATATATGGAATGCATTTGCAAAACCCTCCAGAAAAATTGATGATGGTGACAAAAACTTTTCATCAGTAAGCTTTGTTATGCTATTAACCAACTTCTCATAGCACCTTTGTGCCCAATTTCTTCTGCAATACTCTTCCAAATCAAATCAAGCTTCATTCTTTATATATTCATTAGTAATCCATGTAGCTGGATTCTCTGCTAACACCGTTCCCCGAGCTACTATGAACACTGCCAACATCAGCTTCTCATCGTCATTAATTGAATCTTTATTTTGTACCAAATAATCCACCAGTTGTGGCATTTTCTTTTTTTTCAAGCATCTATTCATCATATCTCACCTTCTTGCTTGATTTCTGCTTGATTTGTTTGCTTCCATCCGCCAAACCAGTGATGAGTGCGAATTCTCTCACAGAGAATCTCATAGGCTGATCTAAAAACAAAAACCACAACTCGTTCTCTGTGCTGATTTGAAGTCTTCTCTGTAAGACATAGTTCGAAACTTTTCTTGAGAAGCATACATTGTCTTGTTGGAGAAACTCAATAATCGGGCAAAAGCATTCCGGACCTATTGCTTTTTCAACAATTTTCAGTGTTGTTTTCTTAGCACAATGCAGTTGATACCTCAAATTTCGACAATCAATCACCATATCATCGCCTGGATTGATTAATCTTCTGGGCAGAACAATCTTTTGTGTAGTACTCATTCTCGTTAACCTGTAAGAGAGAAAACAAAACAACCCAGAAAAAATGCTTATAATCCGTAAAAAAAGCTTATAGTCACCAAAAATCTTACCATACCATTTTTGCCGCAAATTCTAAAAAAGGTTCAAAATAAGCACTATTCCTTTCTTTCGTTATCTTCCCACGAACACAAATAACCACTATCCAGAAAAATCCATCAAATCTGGCAAAAATACAAGTACTTTCTTCAAAACCCATTTTTCCTCCAAACGAAATGAATAGAGATTGGTTTTTTCAAAAAATACCCACTTTTCGCAAAGGTTAAGATGGGTTTCTTTAAAAACCTAGTTTATTCTTTACACAGTGAAAATGAGTTTTTTTTTATAGAAAATGAGTATTTATTTATTGGTGGAGGAAAGAAGATTTGATGTTTCAGAGATCAAATCGGAAACCTAAGCCGGAAAACTTCCTTTCACTTTTTTTTAACATAAACCGGTTTTCTTTAAGCGAAATCAGTGAAACACATAGTGTTGGATACTGCAAAGTTAGTTAATTTACTGGTGAACAAACCAATTTAAAAGAGATCTAGTCTAGATCTGGAAAACCCAACAAATTTTTCTTCCAAATAAACTGAACGGATTTTTAGTTTAGATGAAGATCTAGCCTACATAAAGATGAAAGTTTAGGAATTTTACGTATTAAGAGCGTGAAGTTGACCGGAGATTTCACTTCGTCGTCGGATTTCGTCTCTGTGAATAATTCCGAACGGTTTTTTTCTTCTTCTTCGACAGAGAAGAAACCCTTTTTCTGTTTTTTTTTTGTCGCAAAAGCACATTTTTATGTTTAATAAACTATTTTATGGGCTTTCTTTATGTTTTGTGGACCTTATTATATTTGTTTGTGGGCCTTATTTCTTATAACCGTTTATTTGTAAGTGGACCTTATTTCTTTTCTGCCGTCGCTTATTATAGACTTTTCACAAGTCCAATTAAAATGGAAGAGTATTTTATATTACAAATTTGTATAGTAAACAACAATACTGTATGATTAATTATTTTATAAACCTTCTAAATGCCTTATAATCTCGATTAGAAACAAGACAATGCATCAGAGTACAAAGATACATACATATAATAAAATGAGTAAATTAAGATAAATTAAGGTAAATGAGTAATAATAGTTACAGCGCCAGAAGAATCTGATGAATCATCGTCAGAAGAATGCTCATCCCTTGAACTATCCTCATCACTTGGTCTGTCTTCGTCACCTAAACTGTCTTCATCACTTGAAATGTCCTGTTCACTTGCAGTAGACTCTAAGAGAGAGAGAGAGAGAAATGAATTATTTGCGTTTAACCCCGTGTTTTCTGCAAGGGGTAATTTCGTCCGAAAGGATGAAATTCATGGCATATTTGTGAACAGTGTTTTCGCGTGTCATTTTTGCACAGTGGTTATTCAAACGTGGTAGTTTTGCAATTCCTCATGTATTCAATGATAACTTGACATATATATTTTATAAACGTAACATAAAAAGGAAAATTTAAAAAAATAGAATAAGAATATTTTATAATTTTATTTTTTACCATTTATAAATTCTATTTTTGTGTAAACTAAAAAAATTGTAAATTATGAGATTGAAAATGTAAAGATTATATGTCAAAGAAAAAAGTATAAAGAGTAAAAAAGAAATAAAATAATATTCATATTTTTCGTGTGAAATTTCGTTAAATAATGATTTAAGATGTATATTTATATCTCTGGTGTTTGGTGTTGCTTTTCATTTATTTTGATAAATATATCATATTGATATTTACAAGTTATAATGTCAAATGTTGAAAAGGATGGATAGACGCAAAATGTTCTAGTCAAGCAAATATTAATAGAGTATGATATTTTCATCAAATTTACTAATTTAACATGAGATAGAAGAGAAGTTCAAAATTTATAGACGAAAGTAAAAAGAGAAAATAGTCGAGCAAAATAAATTTGGACACTGAAAATGATAATTGTCTAGCAGATGAATTAGCTATATTAGTACGTTTGTGCTATGGTTTTTATCAAGAGACTGGATAGTCTAGATCTCTCATGTGTATAGGGAAGGTAATTGTCTAGCGGATTGATTAGCTAATATAATAATAAAAAATTGACCTTTATTTATCAAATAGATTCAGTTTTAAAAGTCAGTAAGATTTCAAATATGATTTGGAACTTTATCATTCATTTACATGAATTAACTTCCTTTTTTTAAAGATTTGAACTACTTCTTAATTTTCTTACTCACGGTTAACAAAATATAATTTCTAAATTATCACTATATTAACGAGATTTTAATTTAAAATATATATATATATATATATACATTCATAACTACATAGATTATCAATTTTAATATCTAACATCCCCATATTACGCAGGTCCTAATCTTGACATGTGTCAACATTAGCATATAAATAATTTTGACAAAGATAATTTTTCGAATCAGTTTTTAATTTTCTTACTCACCATTAACAAAATGCAATTTGTGAATAAACAAACCGGATTTTCATCTAGAATATAACTATATGGGTTATAATTACATATATTATCAATGTTAATATCTAATACCCACATATTATGCGGGTTCTAATCTATTATTGAATAAATTAAATATTTATATAGTTTTTCACATGATGATGAGCTTTAGAATTCAATCAAATCTCTATATCTAAATTCTCGTAACAAATTATATGGTCGATTTCTTAAATTTTTCTCCTTTTTAACAAATTATTTTGAAATTTGACGAAGATTTATTGGCCGCGTTTAACAATTCGATTGCTGGTGGCGTTCACGTCAATCCATCGATTTCAGTAGGAAACGCGGTACCTCCATTGTATTTGAAAGATGGAATCACGATTAGATCGTTACATGCAATTAAGAGAGATATTGTTGTTGCAGCTAGTGAAGGACCAGGGCTGATGAAACGTTGTCGAATTCGGCTTCATGGGTTATTACCGTGGGTGCTAGTAGTCTCGATCGGTATTTCATAGGCCATCTTGAACTTGGTGATGGCTGTAAATACAAGGTAACAAAATCTTATAAGTTTATGATACTCTCACAAAAAAAAATCGACGAAAATTAAGATTAGTGTGTTTCAACAATACGTTGAATGTATAATATATGGGTTTTTTTGTAGTCGGACTTGTTAACGAGATTAAAGATGGACAAATTCGCTCTTCTAGTTTACGCTACTGATGTAGTTGCTTCGGGCGTTTCAATGAATGATGCATTGTAAGTTTTTTCTTTTCTTTTACTACAAAAGTTATATTAAATTTTTGTTTTAAAAATAATCTTTTTTTTGTATATGTATGATGTTTACAGAATTCACTTTAGGTTACGGTTCAAGAATTTGTAAAAGCCTTGAAGCAAAACGAGCCGGAAGAGTCGTATAATTTTAGCAAATACGCGGCTTAACGATGGAATTAAGGCAAACCGCATTGGTTCTCTCATCCGTGGTCTATAGGATTCTGATGGGATGTAAGTTTTACCCTAGTAAAATCAATCTAAAACTGCAAGTGCACAGCTAATCAATCGTAGTACTTAGGGGTCGAATACACTAGAGATCTTTGGGGGACTAATGACTTCCAGGAGTTGAGCTAAGCTAAAGTAACAATGAGGATTTTTGGTCGATCGTAAAGTAAATCAATAAAACAAACATTGGCCGTTCAGAGATATCTCAGGGTTCATGGACTAAATTATTCAGTAGATATATGGTTTCGAAAAGTTGGTTCCTAACTCGAATGCACTTGTATGTATAGTTAACCTACTATCGCAGTGAAAACTAATAAGCTAAATCAATTCAATCACATTACTATGGCAAGTGACGAAACCAGTAAGCAAGTATTAAAGCAACAAGATTCGATATATTAACCCGACTCCTAACACGACTCTCGCAGTTCAAGTGTCAGGCTCATCTTCATACTAGTTCAAATTAATCAATCAAGTGATGTGCTTGCAGAGACGAATCTTAGATCAATCGTAAGTTTGGTCGAACCACGATATGCAATACGTTTAAGCAAAGATGAAGGCTCTTCTAGACTCTAATGAGATTCCTATTTACCGATCCATGTTAATAACCCCTTAAGATACACCCTTAAACCCAACAAGGAACTACTAACTCATGAAGAACAAATTCATAGTAGTAGAATAAAGATGAATCATATAAAGTAAAAAGGGTTTTAGAAAACTTCTCAATGGATGGTTCAAAGATGGTAGTATTCCTCTCCCTAACTCGCTATGAAAAACTTTATGAACAGTTCATTGGATCTTCTTCTTCTTTGTGATGGCTTGTAGCTAGCTTTGAACTTTTGGTGATGGTCTTTGTGAGGTTGTCAAGCTCAGTAACCCGATGTATCTTCCTTGGTGGTTGTTGTCTTCTATTTATATTAGGTGATGAGATCTAGGGTAAATCTTTGATTACTTGGAGAACATGCCAAAAATCTGAAATATTTCATTTTTTCTCGAGAGGAGTGATCGATTGGTCACCTCCTATGATCGATCGGTCACCAATTCTCCTTGATTTCCAAAAGGTTGATGATCGATCGGTCACCTCTTGTGATCAATCGGTCATATAATGATGATGCTGAACCGACTTCTTCTTTGGATAAGCTCGAACAGTTTATGGTATTTTGTGATTACCTGGCGATCGAATCGTTTGATTTAGACGAATGAATATTCGTTTTGATGCTTAGATCCGTCTTTATCTTGAATTAAAATTTGGGCTTGATCCAACGGTGCGATCTTGACTTATGGGCCGCGACATTTGAGAACAAATTCTATATTTCTCCAAAAAGCTTGTTTTCTCCATTATATGCTCATTTGGCCGCTATTTCTTGTGAGGACTCAAATCCACGAAAAATGGTAGAAAATATAATAAAGTACTCATATAGATTTTTTCTAGAATTATTATGCAAAATACATAATAAAAATAGTAAAATATGATACATATCAGATTTTTTATTACATTTACAAAAATTATGAACCGGTTGCTTTCATTACACCGGAAAACCCGTACTCTATCCAAATCAACCAAAAGATTCGGTTTATCCATACCAACCGGCTCCCTTTATGGCCGGTTTTTCTAGTGGTGGTCCAAAATTGGGTAAATCCTAACATTTTAAAGATACATTGTTTTGTTGTCTCTTACTTCATAGTAATGTCAAATTTGACTTAATATATAAACAAAATCAATTCAAAACTTGATTAGCCATACAAAAAGGTTACTCTTCTTTCAAAAGGAGAATAGTAATAGTTGCAAAACTAGATCAGCCATACAGAGCGGCAGTTCTTATCATGGGTATCCAAAAATCTCTAGCTAGCCTCATCAAATAGAGAAAATTTCAATGCATGCTTTTGAGATACAAATGTTTCGCTTACTAGTTATTTTGATAAACCAGCCAAGCAACCACATACCGCATATTTTTTTACTTAACGCCTAATTCTGCCTAAACGATTTTAGACGATTTAGATGTTATTTCTTTTTCAAAAATATATACTATATAACATTGATGAAAATAACATAATTTATAAATAATATTAATATTATCTTTGTTTTAAAATATAAGTTGTCTTAGTTAAAAATGTGAATATTAAAGAACAATTTTTATCCCAAAAAGTATCATTTGATATATATAATAAAAATAATTTAGCAAATCATAAAAAAGAAGACTACATAATACTAATGATCACACAATATTTCAATAAAATTAAATAGACATATGGTTGTGAAAGCAACTTATATTTTAAGACCAAACAACTTTCAAAATAACTTTATATTTTAAAACGAAGGATGTATAACTTAGTATTTCTATTTGTAAAATAATCATTCGATTTAGTTAATATTATAAAGTTTGCTCGTCTTTTGTCAATGTAATATGGGGTGGTTTCCAAAATAACCCAAAATTTGAAGTCAATTACAAATCTATACCCCATTTTCTCTCTCATCAAATTAATTTCAAAAAAACCAAAACATTCAACTTATTTACGGAAATGCCATTATATCGGAATTATTATTATTATTTTGAAAATCAGACATTTGATTTCACAAACAAACACCCAATTATATCAACTTATTTACGAAAATGCCATCGCCATCAAGTTTCACAACCACCATGAACAACCAAATTGAAGCTCTTCAATGCATCTCCATCTGATTTTCGTGCATAAATACATCACAAACCAACTCATAACTTCCTCAACTACGATTTCATCTCCAATTTCATCCAAAACACTATGTAAATGAGCATTTGAAAAATTCTCTCACTCACAATCTCTTGAATTTTCGTGGTTTTTGCTAGATAATGTCTTGGCTTCGTAGTAAACAGTTAGAGTAGGGATTTTGTGTGTTTAAACGAGCTAAAAAAGGGATCTACGGCGAAACGGAGCTAAAAACCGTATTTTCCGATCTGGTTCACAAGAGTAGACTTCGTCGGACGTCTGCTGGTCAACGAGAGGTTAGATTTGCAATTGACTTTTTCAGATTTTTTACGTAGACTTCTCATAGAAGTCTGCTTGTGCTCCTTTATTCTCCTTTGACAAAAAAAAAAAATCAGTAGACTACACGGGAAGTCTACTTAAAAAATGGGTTAGTTTCGCATTTGACCAAAATGTTGACTTTTTTTAGCAGACTCTGTACGCGATTCTACTAGCAGACTTCCGTCAGAGTCTGCTCGATTACGTTTAGGTTATTTTTTGCAATTGACTTTTTGTTGACTTTTTTGAGTAGACGCTATTTAAAGTCTACTCTATACGGTGAGGTTAGTTTTGCGATTGACCAAAATTTCGAACATTGACTTTTTGAAAATATTTAGAGTAGACTTCCCCAGAAGTCTGTTGCAAATTGAATTTTCAGCAGACTTCTGGGGAAGTCTACTCGTTAATTAATTCGATATTAATTCGATATTTGGTCAAACACAAAACTAACCTGTTTTTTAAGTAGACTTCTTTTAGAGTCTACTCAAAAAGTCAAAAATAAGTCAATTGCAAATGTAACCTCTACTGTTCCAGTAGACTTCAACCGGCCGTCTACTAAGGTGCGTAGACTTCCGTTGGATGTCTGCTAAATATTTATGGTATTAGAAGTCTACCGCGGAAGTCTACTGTAAAAGTCAAATTGCAAATATAACCTATTTTTACAGCAGACTTCTGGAGAAGTCTACTACTAAAAGTCAACATTTTAGTCAAATGCAAAAATAACCTCGGTAGACTTCAATTAGGGTCTACTACGCACGAAGACTTCCGTTAGAAGTCTACTGGGTTTTGCCGTAATTGCAAAAACTAACCCATTCCATAGACTTCTACGGAAGTCTACTAGTGAACGTTAAACGCAGTCTTCTGACGCAGACTGCTGGTGAAGTCTGTGTTTTTACGTTTTTTAAAAACGAATTTATAGCTTATATATAATACATTTTCAAGATTTTCTTGCTCTCACATGTGTGTTTTCTAATATGTGATCTTCTGTATGGGTTTGAGATATTTAAATGCAATATTTATGGTGTAAATCAATTTTCTTGTTTGAGTAGTAATTAGCTTTTCAGGGTAGACTTCTTCAAGAGTGTACTAGTAGACGGCATGGGAAGTCTGTATTTATGTTTTTAGTAAAACCTTATTTTAAAATTATGTATAACGAAATTTTAAGATTTTATTGGTTTCAAATGTGTGTTATATTATTGCTGTTTTTATGTACTAGTTTGACATCTTCAGCTGTAATGAAACCATTTATTTCTGATTAATTAGTTTTTTCACAGTTTAGTAGACTACCGTTGAAGTCTATGAGTAGATTGCTTGTGAAGTCTGTATTTTTAAGTTTTTTAGAAATGCATTTAAAACTTATTTATGATGGTTTTTTTGTATTTTCTTAATCTCACAGGTGTGTTATCCAATGTGTATTTTTCTGAATGAATTTGTCATATTTAGGTGTAATATTTATGGTATAAATCAATTTTTTTGTTTGAGTAGTACTTAGCCTTTCAAAGTAGACTGCTTATGAAGTCTATTCGCATACTACTAATGAAGTTTATATTTCAAATTTGATTAAAAATATGTTCAAGTACATGTCTAAAGTTCAATATCTATTTTCTAAAATTTTACTCACATCACATCATTTATAAAATTCTAAGAACCTTATTTTGTCTTACTTTTAGTTTCAAGTATAGGATTTAGTTTATCGAGTCTTACTTTTAGTTTCAAGTATAAGATTTGGTTTATCGAGTCCGAGTGATGTTTTGCTGAATGATGTTTCTTAAAGTAGTGAAGTGAAGTTGTTGAGGTTCCAAAAAAATAGTAGTGAAGTTGTCATGCATATTTTTATTTACTTTCCATATCACGAGTCCTACTATTAAGACGACGAGTATTGAGTTTTTGATATGATGAATTTTTCATCAAATTGAATCACAATAGGTTTGAGGAAAAACACAATGGTTGGATTATAACAAAACAAAATCTCATTCTTATTTCCCAACAAATGGAAGAGATTGAAGTAGCTAACAAGACAATAAACATTTAGCCTTTTGGTAAAGAACAACAAGGTTTCTATCGTCAAATGGAGATTACACTACACGACCATGACCATATAAATCTTAGTTTTGCTAACCAAGACCTGCTGCATGTTGAACAATAAGGAAGCAGCAAAATCCACAATCTGCAATAAGAAAAGATAGCCATTAAACATTAAAATGAGGTACCACTCAACACCATCCATACATGATGAAAGAGAAGTAATTGGACCATTATCTTAATGGAGAATCTGATATTAATATAATCATTAAAACACAAGTAAGAAAGACAAAAAAGTACCGATTTTGATTGAACTAACACGAAGACCACAAGCTTTAAGAAGAACACCAATACCACTTGTTGTTACTCCTTTACCTAAGCCACTCATAACGCCACCTGTTACAAGCACATACTTCATCATTGGTCCAACAAGTAAGGATTATAGCAAAAGCTACTACATTTTCATTTCAATCAAACCCAAGAAGCGGAATAAACATACAAAAGTCAAACTTAATGCACTAACCAAAATCAGTCACTATGTAACAATCATAAGAAAAATTAACAAACCATTGGATACTTATAATGCATGAGAGGTTTAAAAGTACTAGCACCACCAGAAAGAGCTACCTTTGGCTTGTGAAGTGTAACCAAGTAAGTTCCTAAAGGAGACCATTGTACAAATCTCTCCGTCCAATTCTGCAAAATTGAATCTCATATAATCAAACCATCATAGCCTTACATGTAACCGATATAAATCATATATATACACATTTTAATTTACTTGAAGCTTATCAACAGATTCAGACTTCAAATGCTTTGTATCATTCCATAAAACCTCAAATGTTTTGTATCATTCAGATCCATCAAACAAACGACATTTAGAGTTAATTCAATGGCTGCGTTTTTTTGCAGGAAACATCGACTTCAATTAACACACTCAAAGTGTGTGTTCACACATGGAACATATCAAAACATTGTATGCTAATCTATAAAGGACTAAAACAATGAGGTCTCAACAAGTACTAGATTAAACATTGACTAATCCAAACTCTTTCTTTATCGACACCAAAAATCAGTGGCTTAAGACTCCAAATAATGATCTCACGTAGGAGACACGCAGAGATCAAAGAATGAAAAAGGAAACTATACTTAGTAGACTTCTTATAAAGTCTACTCTACTTAGTAGACTACTGATGAGGTCTACTAAGTAGACCTCTGATGAAGTCTACTTAGTAGACCTCTGATGAAGTCTACTTTCCGAAAATTTAGATATCTACTCCTATCTACTAAACATGCTCACCCGGTATAATAGTGCCTCGACAAGTAAGTGTCCTTCAGAGGACATGAATTCATGAACAGAGATCTAACAAGTGAATTGAGATCTAACAAGTGAATTGAGTAATTACAAAGACCCTACTCACGCAGATACAGAAGCAGCGGTACGTTGAGAGATACTTTCATTCGATTCAAGGGAAGGTGGTCTAGCTCAGGGAATGTAATTTCGGACACGGAAGAAGACCAGTCCAAAGCTACAATCTCGAACCTTTCTCAAACACCTACGGCTACACTCACAGAAGACAAAATTGAAACAAACCAATAAATCAAACACATTTATGGGTAAACTACAGATGCGTGAGAGGGATCGACATTGAGACATAGAGATCGAGAGTGGGACAGAGAGAGATCAATCGAAATCTTACCGTGACAGATCAAGATGGCGTTTGGGGGACATGGAGACTCAGAGAGTGAGAGGATTCGAGAGAGACAGAAAAGAGAAATGGAGAGCAAAAGGGGATTTTTTTTAACCTTCATTGATCTTTCTTCAGATCTTCGTGAACCTCCTCGGCTCGTCATAGCCATAGCCTAGGGTTTTCGATTTCGATCTGAATCGAATATGTAGAGAGAGAGAGAGAGACAAATAGATGAAAGAAGAAAACAAGATGTGTTCAATAATAGAGGAAGATCGTACCTTGTAGAAAATCAAACCACCATATCTCACTGTAAATCTCTGCAATTTTTTAAAAAGAGACAGATTAGAGGAAAAAATACATACAAAGAGAAAGAGAGAAAGAGATGTCGGTGGCTAACCACGGTGGAGGCAGCGATGAGATGGCGGTCAGTGAGATCGGGGGAGGCATAAACTGGTTTCGAACGGTGGTCATGTGTAGATCTGAGAGAGAGAGAGAGATTTCTAGAATAAGAAAAAAGAGAGGAGGCGGCCGTAAGTTTCTAGCAGAAAAATTAGGGCTTCCAAATGTAATTTTCGTTTATATAGGAAGATACTCAAATCCGGTTTGGTTAAAAATCTGGTTAGGTTAAAAATCCGGTTAGGTTAAAGATCCGGTTAGGTAGACTTCATTTGCAGTCTGCTAAACCCTAAACTTTCCACGAAACCCTAAATTTAAAGTAGACTCTATCAGAAGTCTACTTATTTGAGTAGACAACTAATGAAGTCTACTATACTTTCAACGAAACCCTAAACTCGAAGTAGACTCTATCAGAAGTCTACTAGTTTGAGTAGACTACTAATGAAGTCTACTATCCGAAAATGTAAATTGACTATTTTCAATGATTATTCAAAAGTCTAAATAAAAACTTATACAAAACGGTCAAAAAGTTTAATATATTCACAAGTTAACACTTTTATGCAAATTTGACATTATAAAGATAAAAATGATAAACCCTAAATCTAACCCTAAGTGTAAAAACATGTTTGCAACTTATAAATGTCACATTGTTACCCATATTTCATACTCGTAACTCGGCCAATTACGCCAAATGATGAAAACATTGTCAAAATTTTACATCATCTTATAGTTAATTCAACTTAAAAAGTCAAACCCTACACTACGGTTTATAAAACGAAACCCTAAACCATTCAAACACTAAACCCTAAACCATAAATAATAATCCAATTCCTAAAACTAAACCACTGCAACCGTAAATAAACTCATAAAACCTATAAATATCAAACATTAAACTACCAACATATCACCACATCAATATTTAAACAAATGGTTATGAAGTACTTTGTTTGGTAACTCTTTGTTTAGTATAGTATGTATTTCATTCATAACCTAATTTGTCTTTGTAAGTTTAATTTGTGAAATTTTATGAAATTTTATTTTTCATACTTCACAATTATTTATAGTTTGGTCATCAACCAAAATTTTTTATCAAAATATTTTTTGTTAGTTTATAAATTTAAATTTGAAATATAATTATATAGTAGACTTCTAGAGAAGTCTACTATACCACAAAGTAGACATAATTTGTCTTTGTAGGTTTAATTTGTGAATTTTTATGCAATTTTATTTTTCATACTTCACAATTATTTATAGTTTGGTCATCAACCAGAATTGTTTATCAAAATATTTTTTGTTAATTTATAAATTTAAATTTGAAATATAATTATAGAGTAGACTTTCCAAGGAACTCTACTGAACTACAAAGTAGACTTCATATAGAGTCTACACATTGGATTTCGTGTGGAAGTCTACGAGTAGACTTCTACACTACGTAGCAGACTTCTCTCGGGTTAAAACAGTCATTATGACCTGCGGGTTTTTTTTTTGTCATAAAGGTTGTAGTTGTAATTTCACTACCCTTTTGGGTTAGTTTTCACAAACATGAGATATATGGGTTACCCATGTAATTAAAATCAAATTATGGGTCAAACCAAGCAAATTCCCCATGTAATATCATAAACTTTTTAAAACTTTAAAATTTAGGTATTCACTGTTTTATTTAAGTCTATATGACTATCATCGGTAATACAAGTTTTAATGGATTGGAAAGATATATAATTTTTAAATTTTCTAAACAGATTAGGCGCCATCTATACCTTTAAACATCTACAAACCAATGAAATTTTATATCCTTCTAAGATGTAATCACTACAATTAGAATCTACCTCATGCATCTAGACGACCCATCTAATTTGCGTTTTTGAAAACTGTTTTTTACTCCTTCTGTTTCAAAATATAAGATTGGTTTGTGAAAAGATTATGTTGTTCAAAAACTTGATTTATTGAAATGATGACATAATTAGATATTAGTATCTATTTCTAAACTCTGTTCCAAGTAAAAGAGAGTAACAGACCCGAGCATGGGGCTTATAGGCTTTGGGACCTTGGCGATATGCTTTGGCAAGTCCTAGTAGTATAATACAAACATCTATATAAGCACAAAATGTATTAATTCTATTGGTCAAATTAGAATTTGAAACTATGACTAAGATTGCAATCAAGTTCATATAAATGTCCCCACCACTCAAATTTGTTTACTGGTTATTAGCTAAGTTACATGAAAACTCCGTCTGAGGTGCGTTTTATGTTTTATAAACCAAAACTCTTGGAAACCCCATGCAACACGTTTCCTAAAATAATTTAATTTGGAAATTCAACGGAAACTTTATTTTCATTTTAGAAACTCGACGGAAACTTTATTTTCATTTTGGAAACACAACAGAAACTTGTTTCCTAGAAATCTCAATTTGGGAAACGACGAAAACGTTCGATTTCGTTTTAGAAATACGATAAAAAAAATTGTGATTAACGTAATAGGTAAGTAGTTTGAAAAGTTTAAAAACAAAAATTGCATTTGTAGGTTAAAAACAACAAAAATTATCATAACTTTTAGGTTTTGTATTATAATCTGTTATTAGTTTAATCTTTTATGTATAGAATTTCTGTTACTCAAATTCTTTTTAGTATCATTTTTGATGTTATTGTTTTCTATATATAATATATATATATATATATGTTTTCAAAACGTACCTTTTTTTTAATTATCGTTTTCGTGTTTCCAAACGTTTCGATTTTACGTATCCGTTTCCGTTTTTATGCAACCTACTTAATAGTATAGACATTCAAAATCACGTAAAAGAAAGGAACTTCACTTAATTATTGAATAATGTATCCTTGATTGTTTATGTGCTCGTTCAACTCATCTCACTTTTGAATTAAATATATTCGTATTGAATGAAGAAAAAAATATAAATCAGATGCATATTTTACGAGTTCATGTCCTCAAAGAAAATTCTCGGAATGCAATAACAACGGTATTCACAAATCTCTGTCAACAAATCTCGGAATGCAATAACAATGGTTGGGGTGTCAAAATGGGTCAAAACTCATGGGTTTATCCAACCCAATCCAACTCATTAACCCTAATGGATTGAATATTTGGTTTCAATAGGTTGATGGGTTAAGTGGTTTGATAAGTTAAATGGATTGAGTTAAAATGGGTTGAAATAAAATGGGTTATGGGGTTGAAAATGGATAACCCATTAACCCATCAACCCATCTATAACTAAAAGACATGATTTCATAATTTTTTTTTATTTTGTTACCTAAAACACTATTCCACAAATTTTCTCACTAAAAAGTTTTTTTTGACTATTTTCGGATTTTCCGGCAAAAAATATGATTCAGAAATTTCCCACCAAAAATTGATTCGGGAAATAAATTTTCCGCCAAAACCAAGATTATACAAAAAAAAAACACAATCTACTAAACTATTTTTCGCCAATAATGAGAATCATAAAATTTCCCGCCAAAAATATGATCGCTCAAAAATTTCCCGCCAAAAACGTGATCTCACAAAATATTTTCGCCAAAATCGAGATTCATAAAATTTTCCGCCAAAATGTGATTTCGTAAAAAAATTCTGCCAAAAAAAGATCTCGTAAAATTTTCCCGCCAAAAACGTGATCTCACAAAATATTTTCGCCAAAATCGAGATTCATAAAATTTCCCGCCAAAATATGATCTCGCAAATTTTTTCCCGCCAAAAATATGATCCCGCAAAATTTTCCCGTCCAAAACGTGATCTCACAAAACATTTTCACCAAAATCGAGATTCATAAAATTTCCCGCCAAAAATATGATTCCGCAAAATTTTCCCGCCAAAAACGTTATCCCACAAAACATTTTCGCCAAAATCGAGATTCATAAAATTTCCGCCAAAATTATGATCCCGCAAAAATTTCCTGCCAAAAATATGATCCATAAAATTTTCCTGCCAAAAACGAAATTTTGCAAAAATATTGTGCCCAAAACACAATTTTGATACAATTTTTTAATAAATATTTATATAATCTTTTTATGTATCAAAATAAAATATATTGGGCCAAAGTCAATCCAACTCATTTATGTTTAATAGATTCATTGGTTGATCCAACCCAATTGCTAAATGAATTGGATTAACCCATAAACCATTAACATTCAACCCATATGGGTTATGGGTTGGATTGGGTTGGATCATCCATTTTGACACCCCTTACAATCTTACAATGGTATTCTCGGAATGCAATAACAAAGAAAATATTTTACTTTTTAAAGAATTTTAGTCTACCAACTCAAAACAAAGCTTTGTTTAGGAATTTTTTCTTAAGATAAAGTTGACCGTTAAACCAAAAAAAATCGAAGACTAGTTCGTGAATTGGTTTTCTCTATACAGTAGCACCTCTATTATGATAGTAATATCCACTTTTATGCGATAATCGAAACTTTTAATCAAAATTTCATGTCATTTTTTAAATGGATTCTTTAAATTTTATAATATAACATCATTCGGAAACAAATTAAGAAAATTATTACCTAAAAATGATTTCCTTCTATAAATTAAAAAATATTAATTTATCGATAGATTAATATTTTTCTAAATTAATGAATTTTCAAAGTCCCAACATTATTAATTTATAGAAATTTAACTGTATATTGTTTCATTCTATTTATTAGGCCTGCACACCGCGGTTGTTGTTTATACAATATTGAAATGATTAAAGAAAAGCATTGCCACCTTTTATTTTCGGAGAAATTGTTTACGTTTTAAAATGTTATTATTAAGGGACACTAGGGGTTTCTCCGCATTTACGCGCGGACTTTTTTGGTGAATTTTTTGATTTGCAATAATTGATTAGATTATTTTGTTGTCTTGTTAATTTTGTAGATTGTGTTTTATCTCATTCATTTGTATATCAAAGCGAGTTTTATATTTTATACCTTAAGACTTGAAACTGAGATTTTTGTGCAATGTTTTTATGTAATATTTGCTTCAGTAATTAATGTTTCTTTCATACAGAAACTCTCTTTCCAAACATTTTGTTTTTTTTTCCGACAAACTTTCATGTATAACGTGATTAAGTTTGTAGTAGGAACATTGTGGCCTTGTGGGACAAAGATGATGCGTAATTCATTTTTTACTTGTTGGCCAACGTATTACTCACATTAAGCATTTTAGTTTGTGAGGTGTATATTTGAAGCATGATAGGAGGATTACGTTGGTTTCTCAATGTGGTATTATGGTAATTAGAGTTGTTTGTTTTGGTTGTAGCTTTGTTTCAATTTCTATTCTGGCGTGATAAACCGTTAGTCTTGTAATTCCTTATTTCTTTCTCCATTTCGATTAATATTTTTTGTATTTATATATATATATATATTTAGATGACAAAATAAAATTGAATTTCTCAAATCAAACATTTTGGAGTTAGTCGGTTACTACATTTAAAAGAAAAAAACATTATTATGTAAATATACCGAAAAACTCTTGAAGCTGTAAATATACATTTTTCTTTACATTATTATTCGAAGCTTTTGGGTGTGCAGAAGTGTAGATAGGCATGACCAAAATCTAACCGTAACCATATTTCGAACCGTAACCGTATCATTTTAAACCGTAACCGTATTAAACGGTTGAAAAACCGTAACCGTAACCGTAAAAGTTGAGTAGTTATGGTTAAACCGTAATCGTTAACCGTAACTGTTATTTAACCGTAACCATATTAAAACCGTCGGTTAACCGTAAGGTTAAAATTTTAACCGTAACCATTTGAAAATAAAAATAAATTATGTATAATTAAATATGTATGATAAATATGACATAGTAAAATTATGTGTAATCAATATTTATCGAGTCTAATTTTATAATATTTAATTAGAAAAAATTAAATCAATAATAACTAAATATTAAAATTGAATGTGCTAAATTGATTATTTTCTAACTAATAGTATAAATAATATTAAAACACATCAAATTTACAATAAATACATAAGATTAGAAAAACTATTAATTGTACCCAAAAAAAGATCGTGGTAATAAAGTTATGCCTATAAACATGGCCTCTAACTAATTTGATGAGAAAATTGTGAATTATGCTATATTTTATTTAAACTCAAAAATTTACTTAAATTTGAAATAAAATATGGTTGTTTACGTTACACAATATAAATGATTTTGACTAATTGACTTGGTTAAGATAAATTAGTTGCCGTTTGTTTTAGAATTTTAGTACCATTTCCCACGATTGCACGACCATAACTTTTCCCATAATATTATTGTTTAAATATTTCTTTTTAAAAACTTTTCCCATGCTATATTTTATTTAAACTCAAAAATTTACTTAAATTTGAAATAAAATATGGTTGTTTACGTTACACAATATAAATGATTTTGACTAATTGACTTGGTTAAGATAAATTAGTTGCCGTTTGTTTTAGAATTTTAGTACCATTTCCCACGATTGCACGACCATAACTTTTCCCATAATATTATTGTTTAAATATTTCTTTTTAAAAAGTTACATAATTATATAATTATAACCTAAATATTAACCGTATCTAACCGTAACCGTACCGTATATAACCGTAACCGTTTTAACCGTATATGAAATGGTTAAAGTTAAAGTTAAAAGAAATTAATAACCGTAACCAGTGGTTAATAAACCGTAACCGCAATAACTGTAACCGTGGTCATGCCTAAGTGTAGAACTTGAAACTATCATTTGATTAGTTTATAACTCATTAAATAGAGATTGTCACCAATATAAGGATAGATTAGGCTTTCAAAATGAATAAAATTTTGGTTTAGCTATGAAAAAATTGCATATTGTAAACAGTAAAACGTTTTAATGATCTTTAAGAATATATATTTTTAATCATTTTCCCGTACAGTTATATCAATGCTCTTTATGAATTTACTATGTGCAATTTCTATTCTTTTTTGGTTAAAGATCAGAGATGGCATATTATTTGGGACATTACTCATCCCAAAATGTTTAATGTGAAACAAATAAATTAGAATCATTGAGACCTAAACATCCCAACAATAAGCGTTGGGTTCCATTATCCGTTTTCTTTTTGATTAATGTTCCTTCTTGCACATCAATAACATACACATTTCTCAAATCTAAGGTAGCAATAATCATTAACTTCACAGTTTCTTTCGTTCAGCCTGGGTTTTTATAGATTCCATTATCCATGCTGAAGCATTCATTTTAGTTTTCTCATGTTCATTCTAAATCCTTCTAATTGGCTTTTCTGGTTTTTATTCTGATAGAGGTTTGATAGTAGACATTTTATGCGTTAAACACAAATAATCAAGGCGATATATATATTGTACACCATATCCCACCAGCTCAAACAACCTTTCTATGCCTCCGTCTTTCACCATAATCCTCACATCTTTCACCAATTTAATCCTTTCCTTGTTTGCGAACTTTAGCAGTTAGCATTTATGTACCCATAGACCATAGTGACTGTTAGCATGGGATTACTTGACGTCTGCATGAGCAATAAAATTAAAATAAACTTTGACATTGAAAATGAATTTGAATATTGCACTATTAGCTTGTTAATATACAGCCATAACACATCGAAATCTTTGGAAACTATGACAAAAGCTTACATCTTATGAGACCTTGTATATATACCTCGTTAACAAAGGTAACATTTGTTCTTCCCTTCAGTTCCACAACTCTATATTCTTGGTTTCCGCTCTACCCTACTGGAAGAATTGATAACATTTTCAGCAAAAGATACTGACCTATTAACAACAATGAATTTTAGTTGTTTCTTGAATTACAGTAACTATTTTGACCGAACAGAACAATGCATGAAAATTTAATGTTTTTAACCTCTTTCGAGTTTCCACAGTGTTGGTAATGGGTGTAGCTGGACAGAGATTGTGTATACGGTTGGTTTTATAAGCTTCGGAGTGGGAGGTTATGAATGAAAGGTAGTGGCCATTAAAACTATTGAATTGCAAAAATTGAGTGGGCAATAAAGATGAAGACGTGGTTAGAGGAATCGTCGGTGAGGAAGCTTAAAAGTTGGTAATGGTGACTGGTTTTCTCGGTTTTGGGACGACGGAGGACGACATACCTTATTCCACAAATCGTTTGATATTTCATTACTTTGTTTGGGCTGTATGATTCTTTAAAGGGCAGGCCCAATTAAGAGGATTTTTGTTGGGTTGATGGAAAGCTTCGTAAATAAGCTTTGCTTTTAACCTGTGAGCCGAGAAAACAAATTTCTGATTATTATTTATTAGAACAAAGTAATTATATAATGATAATGACTTGGCCAAATGATAGGCTGAGAAAATTTAGCATTTTGGCTGATGTGGAGGGGCTTAGAGGGCTGCAATTCTTTCCCTTTTATATAAAGGAGACTAGGGCCTTCCCCGGGCTACGCCCGGGTTTTGGTAATGAATTGTTTAAATTTTATATAGATTTGTTTTGTTTTAAGTTATTTCTCTATAAAATTGGTGTTATTTTCTTATTTCATTTTTCACAAATCGTTAGCTTATTTTCATTACGTCAACCATCACTCTAATACAGTTCCCCACCCATTTATCTATCGTTTGTTTCTAAATATTTTCTTCTATTAGTCTATCTACGCGTGCATTATTTGTTTGCAAGTTTCTAAAATTATGGTAAGAATTTTAACTATAATGTGTTTGTGTTTTTAACTTTGTGTGTTGTTTGTAACTTATTATCAGTCGTTGATATGATAAAATCAATACAGTGCCAGTGTAAAAATTTGTTCACTTATTAGAACATACTCTTTGTTGATAGTATTCTGCTTATATTGCCCACTTGAATGGTCTAACGTTAAGCTCTTGCTCAACGTTCCCTTCCAATCTCTGTAACATTCTTTCGAGACTTTGGAATTGATACATAATTATAAAGTCTACTCAATCAAGTCTTACCATGTACTACTCTTTCCTTTGCAATCTTTTGCAATCGAGATGGGTTTTTAAGTTTATTTTGGTGAGATGTATAATCGAGCTCTACTTGTAACCCTTTTTTGTGTTCAACTTCTTCATTAGTAATTAGTCTTAGCATCATCATTGGAATTGGCAGTTTTTGTTGTCTTGCAAAAAAGTTGAATGTAATTACATATACCATAGTACTATAACTTGTAGTGCAATGATATAAAGTTATCAATCAAACTCTTAATTTCGTGAGAATGATGAACATTTTGGTAAATAAAAAATAATACAAATCTTACAATCCACAAACTTTAAATCGTGTAAGAATTTTTTTTTTTTTTTCAAAAGATTACAATAAAAAAACAGAACCGGAAATCATCATCAAACCGTAGGCGTAGACCAAGAACATTTTACCGAGTATCCTTTGGCCGGAATTCAATTCCTTGACAACAATACTTAACCTCAATTTCGTTAGAACCCATTAATCCTCCATCATTGAAGAAATTTCCAATCTCTGCTTCTATCCACCCATCTTCCCTCTTCTCTGATTTCATTAGTTCCCTTTTTGGCTACTCTTTGACTTTATTTGTAGACTCATCAAAACATATGAATTTTATAGGCTTTTCTTGTCCCTTAAACCCAACTCCAACTTGTATTGGCAAATCCTGTAAGCCCGGAGATAAGATTTGAGTATTCATATTACCACCCATCTCGAAAGCACATACATTGAGAAGCTCTTATACTTCTTTAAACCTGTATAAATTTTCCAATCATCATCATCAAGAGTGGACAATCCGATTTACGGTCTCATTTTAACATACCTTCAACAACTTTCTCTTCTCCTTATGTTTTTACTTTTTCCGGTGCACCTTAAACTTGAACCACACCATTTACAATTTCATATCGTTGTATGTGATTCAATAGTGTTAATAAGCCAAAAAAACCATCAATAGCAATTATAATACATCACTATTGTTTAGTTGAGGTTTCAATGTTTATCAAGCTATTCTAATAATAGGAAGCTAAGACCATAAGAAGTAAACACATAATCAAATTCAAACCTTGGTGTATAAAGGCTGATATAACTTTCGGTATTTAGCCTCTAGAAGACCAAAACCTTGAGGGTCAGAGTTTCTGTTCCATGTGACCCATCTGCCTGAACTTCTGTCGGCGCTCGTGAAAGAGAATCACCTTGTTATGTTCTTAACTTGTCCACCACTTCACGGAGTTCTACGTTTTGCTTTAGACATTCTTTCATCTATAAGATTTTCTACAACATAAAGACTAAGAAAATGTTTCTCACTATAAAGTAATCATGAGAAGCTTACTTGATTCTCCCACTGCTTTGATATGTTGAGTAATTCATGAAACGACGCCGAGAGGTTCGAGTTTTCCTCAAAAAGCTTCTCAATTTCAGATGATTGGCTGTCAATCTAAAAACAATGCATCAATTTGATTTTTCCACGCATGTACCTTGACTATAGTATATAATTTACAGAAAGCAAAGAAATAGCATGTCGATGAAATTTACATACCTGTTCATCGAGCGAAAGCAGCTCGAGGCCGATGAGTAGTTTGCCTTTGGTTGGGTTTCACGCCTCCCAGAAGTGGATGAGTCTGAATACCAATTTGTCGTTGCATAAGCCGGATCGGACGTCGTTGAAGAAGACGGAACGCTAAACATTGTTGATTTGGGCCATAGCTGTTCAAAGCGAAGAGACAGGTGAACAGATTTGTGTGGTGTGTAGTTGAGGATGGTGGTTATATATATACAGAGGACTGGTTGGAGATGGTGATGATGGAGCCATAAAAGGCATAGAGGGTCGTTTTAGCGTTAGGGGAGATAAAAGTGTCAATTGAAGGTTGGGAATGTGAATCGTTTTTTATGGTTATGTTTAGTCGTAACGGTTACTGATGATTTCGTTGTTCTGCATTTAGGTTTCGTGGAAGAGGTCGTCGAAGAGAAGAGAAGATGAAGTATGTACCTGTTCTGGGCTGAGTAATGGGAATATCCTTTGTTGGGCTTTAGTGGTCCGTTTCAATAAACCTTACTAACAAAAACTAAAACGGTGCATTTACTCAATCGACTAAAATAAATAGATTGTTTTCATTGGGCTGCAATTGGGCCTCGGAAATAGATTTGCAAAATCTGTGTGATTTACATGCTGACATGTCAAAATGATTGGTTGAGAAAATTCAGCTTTTGGCTGATGTGGATGGCCTTAGAAGCCTCTATTTCTTCCCCTTTTATATAAAGGAGACTAAAGAAGATATAGACAAAAGGTCTAAAATTTCAGGTTTCAACAAAAAAAGGTATAAAATTTCTACGATCTTTTTTTTAAAAGAGGTATATATATGTTTTTTTTTAATTACCAAGAGATCCGGGGCCTAATGTAACACTCGCATCTCGGATTATGAATCCAGACCTAAGTGTTAGACAAAAATTGGTATCTTCATTACTCTAAAATTTCTCGATTACATTGTATGGTACATTACAACATATGGGTACTAGATTCACTACGCCTTGGGAAAGTCCTGCTCCATAGCCTACTGCTCCCTCATGCCTTGTCGTCCTATGGTCCACCTGATCGGATGCCCTATCTTGTACACTGGTAAGGGGGTGAGTATTGAATACTCGGTAAGACGGTCTACTCCGTCTCACCACCTAACACTACCTAGCTATTCTAAACCTTATAACCCCACACAGCACCCTTAGGACTACTTGCCAGGTACGGTGTCTCACGGCCAACCCTTTGGCGGTGATACAAAACTTCTCAACCTCATGTCTGGCCTCGCTGGCAGCCAATACTTAACACCAGTAAACTGGTATGCCCGGCCTCGCTGGCAGCCGATCCTCTACACTAGTAAACTGGTATGCCCGGCCTCGCTGGCAGCCAATCCTCTACACCAGTAAACTGGTATGCCCGGCCTCGCTGGCAGCCGATCCTCTAGTCGGCCCGTCGGCGGACTTTCAGAGTTAAGGCACTCCTGACCCTTCTAGCGACCAGCAGAACGTTAGGTCTTCGTGCCATCCTTTCAGGCCAAACACAAACAAGGCGGAACGCATGCCCATACATGCGCCCTATGCAATATTTAATTGGTGGCAATGTGAACCTACTATCCTACCGGTTTAACATGCTCTACTAGACCATCCTAAGGTTCACAACCAAGTTATCTACTCGTTTTACTCCTAGTCCGTTATACCTCTACATTTTTAAGCAATAGCCGAAGTATTTCAAACAATACCTTACACATCTATGGCCATACGGCGACCGTCCCTGCAGAAATACAAACATGAAACTATCCATTAGTTATGGGAGACTCGCGGTCCGGCCTTACCCATTATTGGCCTCAGCGTTCCCGCGGCTTCGCCTCTAACCCTGGAGTCGTATGCGGCCGTACGAGTTTGCTAAGCCTCCTTAGCGCTTCTCTTGTTGGCCCACACCGTTTAGACTTCCTACCTGGTTGACTAAGGCGTGCCCGTACAACTATCGAGTAGGCCGGCCACTACCTGTCCGGTCTACGACATTCTTTAACAGTCTGCCGAGTCCAACAAACAAGCGAACCATCGAGTAGCCTCACGGCCTTGCGGCAGTAACTCTACCATAGCTCTATTTTGTGGTTCAATGATCGGTTAGTATCAGACCTTTCAGTCTGCTACGCTAATCCTCACATTTGGCCCACTGGCTCTCTTTTCAGAATATTGCCGGCCTATGCATGACTCTTCCTAAACTACATGCGGTGCGAGTCGGAGCTAGGTATGATCCTGCCATGACTAGCCTCCAGTCCGCCAAACAACGAGTCACTCTTGGGTCGGCTTATGCCGAGCCAAGTTTCCTCGAGATACAAGGCTGAGTCTCACGGCGGGATCTCCATCGACCGTGTACCCTCGCCAAGATCCATTGTGATAGCCGAGTTACTTAACAAGTTGTGTTAGCCTTTCCATGCTCCTCTACTTTCTCACCTACGAGTCCATAGCCAGATCGCCATGATCTGACCGGATGCTCTGCCACTATCGGTAAGCCAAGCATGCTTTTGCTTACCGGGCGTGATTCCGAACCGAGGCCGTACCGGTCCGCGGCACAGTGGTTGGCACTGCCCGTCTAGCTCTCTCTCCGTTCATCGATGCCTTCATTGATGCTTTCACCGATGATTACCGGTTCGTTCTTCGCGGACGAACAAGGTATCGTACTAGACCTACGTGAGGCTTATCGATGCCAATCAGCGATCACATCGCGGACTGACTGCTCAGTTATCCTCGATGGCTAGTGGTAGATCGATCGTAGGCCTCCCCGAGGGCCTATCGACGCGTCCCCATGGTCCGACCGCGGACACTACCTGATAGCCACTATCGGCACTGTCGGATCGTCGAGTGTCCGTACCGATGGCTCATCGATACGTCCATCGCGGCACGATCCGAGGCTCACTCGTCCTGATCATCGATCAGCCTTACTACTCGCAGTGCCTGGTCAAGGCATCACCGACCCTGTTGAGGGGCCACCAATGCCTTGCACTGATGCCCTCTCGAGGCAGCACTGATGCCCTAGCGAAGCGTCCTCAACTTAACTCTAGGATAATCGGTACCTAGTCGTGTTGACATCGAGGCACCCCACTGATGCTAACCCTTGGCGCTACCGAGGCCTACTGTTGGTACCCAGTCGGGTTGTCATCGAGGCACCCCGAGGCCATACCGATGCCAACCCTTGGCGATACCAACACTACCGGCCATGTATGGATCACCATCCGCACAAGACCACTACTACTATACTACTATACCCTAACCCGTACTACTAAGACTACTGCATGAAAGCTATAAAAGAAAAAAATAGAAAGGGAGTATTAGGTACAGATCGCGCCTTACCTTATACCGCTGCTCCTTAGGGTGGGAAAAAAAAGAGATAAGATAAGTAAAAGAAGATTACATCTCCCTACTAATGTAATGGCAAAATCATATATTTTGTGCAAGAACGAACGTAATTTTCTTTTTTCAGTCTAATGAAGGTATAGAATGTCAATCGCCATCTTTCATAATGTAGAGAATGTATATTCTATATCTCAAAAGTAATGGTACAAGATAAGCTTTATACAAGTGAGAAGGAAGTCTTAGAATAGTCTAACCATGGAATGTATGTAAAACAGAGCAATCAAATATTTACAATAAATGAGAATCATGATCATATTATCATCATATCTCTAACATGCCCTTCAAAATAGAGGGACATGAGTCACTCCAATCTTGACTCGGAGGTCAATGAAGCGTGCACGTTATAGTGGTTTAGTGAAGGCATCCGCGAGTTGGTCTTTCGTGTTAACATGGGCAACACGTAGAGCTTCTCGTTGAATGTGACTTCTGCTGAAGTGGTAGTCGAGAGCATGATCAATATGCTTCATTTGTGAACGGAAGACGGGGATTGGCGCAGAAGAACGTAGCACCAACGTTTCGCAATAGACAGTTGGTGGTGTTGGGAGGATAATGTCGAGTTCAGTGAGTACATTGCTGATCCATTGAAGTTCGGCAACAATGTTTGCTATAGCCCTGTATTCAGCTTCCATAGATGATCTTGCCATTCTCTTTTGTTTCTTGGCAGTCCATGATGTTTGGGCAAATTTTAACCGGTTCTTACTAACACATCTATACGGATTGACGCTTGAAGAGACATTTTATTGATGCATAGTTTCTTAGATTAAATCGTTCAATATCCGTATAACAAGAATCAAATCAAATAGTTTGGTTGCAAAGATCCTTGTAGAAGCTTTTGATCTTCAAGCGGCCATGGCCTCTTTTTAGGGTTTGTTCCCTTTTTTGCTCTCCCCTTTTCTCTAGGCTTTAGATCTTTATACTTATAGGCGTACCTCAAACCTAATTTCCTTTTTATTAAATCATAATTCCATAAGGATAATGATGTGACAATACAAGCATACATACGTTAGCTGAATCTCGTAGGGTAGACCGTCGCTCCAGCGATGTTGGGTGTTGCTGAATCAAATATAACCTATTGGTCAAATCTTGTTGACATATGGGCTTATCTCTTTTTACAGTTAGCCGAAGGAATTTAAAATTAGTGTTTGGACGCATTGGCCCTGGTTGGCCCAATTCTCGTAATTTATTTGTTATTTCATGGAGGTGGTATCAGTTCTTTCATTGGAGAGGAGTAGAATGCTTTTGTCGATGTAGCTCTTGGAAAGGATATTCAGTTTAGAATTCCTAACTGCAACGTGTTGTTGTGGCTCAATTCCAGCTTCCGATAGCCTCTTTATGCTTTTCCGCTGGTGATTTAAAGTTTGATTGAATCTGCAAAGTTGGGAGATAGAAGGATTAAAACGGTAAGTTCTTCATCTTCCTTGGAAGAACGAGATAACTTAATTTGCATTCTTTATTCTCCTTCTATTGTTATTCCTTAGAACAATAGGTTGGTGGGATTCGATGGTCACTCCTTTTTAGATTACTATTGGTTTTTTCTTACGGTGATGTTTCTTCTCTTTACTTCTTATAATTTCAGGCCTCCTTTGCATACATTCGATCTTTGCTACACAATCTTACAAGCATCGCGAATCGGTGACTTCTTAGCTGCAAATTTTGTTCTTCTACCAATTATTGTCGAATAAATTGATTTATTTGGTGATGAATGAGTGGATATTCTTAGCTCTTAAAAATACTCGCTCTTGGAGGGTTCTTCACTGCTGAACTTTTCATTCTAAATCTTCGTACGTATCACAGATATAACTCTTAGAGCTGTGTAACAACCAATAAACATGGTGGTTTATTATTACTAATCTTGAGCTCCTTTACTTTTCTTTCCTTTGCCATAGCAATACTTGACGTTTATAATCTAGCACATGGCTTGTCGCATTTGACGTTTTAATCTTGAACCATTAATAATTTGTGAATTTGGTCTGTCTCTGCTTCTTTTAGCAGCTCGATGATTGCTACGTTTTATTTGTAGTATGCTCGAGACTTACATCAACATGTCACCGGACTTCTACATGGCTTAACCTCTTTTTCGACGAATGAGTGAGCTGTACTGGTTTTCTTTTAGCACAATCTTTGCAATGTAACAATTCTTTGCTGGTTTCAATGTGGCTCAATAGTATGAGACAAAAGGCAGTGCCGTCTTTGAATGATTCCGTCTTGCTTTAATTTAGATCACTTTAACTTAGACAGAGCCAGTCTCGAGAGCCACTTTAAAGTGCATTCTCACAATGATAGGGGTCGTTGCTCCTTTGAAACTAGTAAAGAAGTCTACAGGTACCGGAAAGGCTCTAGCTATCTCGCCAACTAATGGAAGCAGGCTGGTTAGGGACATGTCCGCAGAGCCAGTGAACTAAAAAAACACTTAGTCAAGACTCTGATAGCCTTGGAAAGCTTTAAGCATACCCTCAAGCTTTAGCCAAGATTATTAAGGTATGTATAAAGCCTCATGCGCGGTTATGTGTGTGGTTATTGGTAATGATCTTGATCGTCTTTCTCTTGCTAGGTGGCAACTCTTAGCCATTATGCAGAGACTTGCTTCGTATTTCCCATGAAGAGAAGGAAAACGAGCTTGGTACGGTTAGCCAATCATTATCTCTTTGCGGGCTTGATGTTTCGTCTATGACAATACCCTTTGACTTATCTTTGCAAACCTATCGATGTGGCTTGTTAGCCGTGCTAAGATTTATCTAATGTCCTTAGACTTTTTGTTTTTTTTTGGTTGTTAGCATAGTTCATGCCACACTTCACGATTTTAGTGATCAGGGAATGACATTTCTAATTATCCTTGAGACTTCGTTTTCAATTATTTTTGAAGCTTTGCTTCTGGCGTGTTCTGTTTCTGGTTTTTCATTGAAACATATAACACTTCTAATTATATGTGACTCTTGGTCTTGATACCTCTCTTAGAAATCATTCAAGGAGTTTCATGTCCAAACTATCCTTTTTCTTTTAGGCTGCACATAGTCGCATGTGTTCGGTTAGTGCTTATGCACTACATAGTTCTCTTCCAAACCCGTTTTTATTTACGTCGACAAGCATCTTTACTTGTTTGGTGGTTATGATCACCATTTTCACTTAACTAACGGCTCTAGGCACAACTGGAATCAATGATCTCAGCTACATTACCATATCAGTCAATGGTTGTATCAGTTGCTTGCTTACAAGTTAGACCATAGTAGTTCTAGAAGAGCTCTACCTTTTACAGAGGTCGGATTAGTCGTTGCTCTCTCGTAGGAGATTCTCTCTGTTTCGCCTTAAAGTGATGGGTCACTTATCTGGAAGATGATTTTACCTTTGCGTTCTTTTGTAGAGACATATGTCACTGCTTGTTTATGTTAGAGCTTTTGTCTCTAAGTTTATATGTAGTAACAGATCGTCACTGTTGGGTTTAGGAGACTTTGTCTCTAATTATTTTAACATTGACCATGGTCTCGGGTGCTTTTACCGTGATCAAATCATCACCACCATATCCATTTTCTAACATTTCCATTAAGGACTTTTCTTTGTTTTTCTTTTAAGCGATTTGATCACTTCTTTTATGAGAGGCCTTACCTTTAAATTATTTGTTTTCAGTGAGAGTTGCCATTGATTTTGTATGTCAATGACAGTAGCCATTAGTTTTTCTTGAAAGGTCAGTGCCCCCTAGATTTATTCCTTTACAGAATTTGTCTCTGATTTGCTATGCCTTTTTCATACTTAAAGTTTTGGTAATGGTTTTAGGGTCATGCCCAAAAACTTCTATTGACTTTCCGTCAAGATTAAAATTTCGATTCGATCTTTCAGTCATGATCAAAGTTTTTGGTAATGGCCTTAGGGTCATGCCCAAATTGTGGTAATGGCCTTAGGGTCATGCCCTGATTTTTATAGTGATCTCTGATGACCGTTGGCTTTCTAAATGGCTTAAGAGTCAAACATGTTTCTCAAAGCCAGTTGAGGCGCTTTGACCTCTGATGTTAGGCACTTAGCCTTTACCATGTGGATGGAAGTCAAGATCATTGTGCAGTGATCCTTGTAACAATATTTTTGAGGTCCTGCCTCTTGATTTTCTTAGGAGGCTTGACCTCGAGTGAGCATCTGATGCTTCTTTATTTTGGAAGGCATTGCCCCCTATATCGTTTCTTGTACTGGTGGTTGTTACTATATTTTTAGTAAACGACCGTAATCATTGAATTTCCTTTTGGCGATCGTGATCGCTTTCTCTTATGGTGATCACACTTTTTGTTTCATTGCAATCGTAACCACTTCTTTATATATATATATATAGCGATCATAGACGCTACGTTTATAGCAATCATGATCCTTGCTTTTCTGTATCTCATGAGGTTTTACCTCTAGTTTTGGCGCTAGTTTTCTAGCCACCACTTTTTCAAGTAACTTAAGAGACAAACATGTTGTTTAAAGTTACTTAAGGTGCTTTAAACCTTTGTTGCAAGGCTCTTAGCCTTTACCGTAGATGAAAGTAGTCTTATAGTCTATTTAAGATGAGCACGTAGCTTTTGGTAGTTTTAGAAACACATATATCTTTATTCATTATAGATGTTTAACCTTGGAAGGTTTTAACCTCTGAAATTAGGCACTTAGCCTTTTATATCTTCCAAAACACACCTACTTTACGTAGATGAAAGCAGTCTCTTATAGACTATTGTAGATAAGCACTTAGCTTTAGTAGCTTTAGAAAAAGATCTATCTTTTTTCATTGTAGATGCGTAACCTTTGATGGTCGGTTTTAGAGACGATTGTGCTCGAGGACTTACTTTTAGTAATTTCTTCAACACATAAATTCCTCTTAGTGCTTACGTTTTTTATAGTCTAACATGTATAAACAATCCTAGCTTAGCAATTGAGTACTTAAAAAATAGTAAGGTCGTGCTTTCTTGTTTTATCCATGGAGCACAAAATCTCTAGATGTAGAGTTCACGACATTCAAAGAGACTTTATGAATAGTCATTCGAAAACTTATCTTGATTTTATGTCGTTCTGGCCACGTCTGTGTTGTTGAACTTAAGCTTCCGAGCCGAGGCGATAACTTTTGTGAATCCTGGAAAATTGCATTATAAATTGTGAAGATAATTATTCTCCTTCAAACTTCATAGCACATAGCAAAGAAACTGATACTTATCTTTTTATTTTGCCGTACAAATCCTAGTAAACCCAGACAAAACTCATGTTTGATGTGATTATGCCAAGCTTCAGAGTTACATTAGATCTTTGCAACGTGAAAACATATCTCCATGTAAAGACGGGTCTCTTAGTCGTTATGAATCCTTGTTAAAGGAGAGACTTTGATTTCGCTTTCAGGTTTGATCGTTCTTCTGCCTTTGGATCGGATGGATGAGAGAGATGATGTTGAAAACTCTTGAGCTTGACGAAGTGGCAAGAAATTTCCACCTCGTGAACTCTTCTTAAAATCTGAATGTTATCACGGTTCTTCTTCAATGACGTAAACGCGTGTCCAGATTAGTAGAAAGAGCAGAGTCGGTCAAGCGAGAACAATTGATGGCGGCGACTTGCTCCAGATCCTTCGCCTGTGAATCAGATTCTCCACAACGCCATAATCCCTTATTTTTTAGGGTTTCAGAGTTTTTGTGCGAGTAGAGTAGAAGACGATGAAATCTGCTTTTTCCACACCACGTCTAGCTCATGCTTTTTCTTTGCGTTAGAATTAGCAATCTCTGTTTCTAATGCTATTAGGAACGCTAGTGGCTAGATTAGTATTTATGCCCCAAATCGTTCCATCGTAGACCCATGATTTCATATCAATTATGGCTGATATCCTTGTTGTTAACTCATGTCGCATCTCTTGCGTCTTCACTCACGTAATTAAAACTGCCCCTCCTTCTAGCGCCAAACTGTTTGGGCAAATTTTAACTGGTTCTTACTAAGACAGCTATACGGATTGACGCTTGAAGAGATATTTTATTGATGCATAGTTTCTTAGATTACATCGTTTAATATCCGTGTAACAAGAATCAAATCAAATAGTTTGGTTGCAAAGATCTTTGTAGAAGATTTTGATCTTCAAGCGGCCATGGCCTCTTTTTATGTTTTGTAGCTCTTTCTTACGAGCTCTTAGGATTTGTTCCCTTTTTTGCTCTCCCACTTTCTAGGCTTTAGATCTTTATATTTATAGGCCTACGTCAAACCTAATATCCTTTTTATTAAATCATAATTCCATAAGGATAATGATGTGACAATACAATTATAAACATAATCGGGTAGTAGATTTATTTTACCCAACACATGAGATAGGGTGATTGCCAAGGTAGATAATATAAGCGTTGGTGGAGACGTAATCGTTGGAGTCACCGGCCATGCAGCATCCGAGTAGGCGTGAAGTGTAAGTCTTCGGTGGAATCTTTTAGCTGCTTGCTAATGGTCTTTGGTGGGGCGATGCATGAATTCGTATAGACGATTGACGGTATATGCGATGTCAAGCATGGTGAATACTAGGTAATAGGTATTGTAAGTTGCCGACAAGTTTGCGATACTCAGTTGGATCAGAGAGACAAGTGTCGGACATGAGTGTAATCTTCAGTGAAATGACTAAGAAATAGACCCCAACGTTCGCTCTTGGCTCGTGGCCCCCTCTTCGACCGATGTTGACTAGTCTTGGGCATATCACCATATGATATTCTTCATGTGTTTTACTTATTCAAAAGGAGGTGAAAACTTTCTCAATAAGTTATCTTTCCTTGAATATATTAAATTCAAATCAATTGAACTATATGAATTTTTAAGATAATATTAGATTATGAGCTTCTAACTCGAAACTAATGGATAATGATGGATTGACTTATATTCATTATATATTACTTAGAATACACCTCTTTGAAATGAAGCATTTTTGGCAATTGATTTTGGAGTATTAGACATAGAGCAGGGTTGAATATAATGGATAGGGTTGGCTTTGATACATGTTAGATTATGAGCTTCCAACTCAAAACAAATTAGTAAAAATCATAGCAAGCCTTGAGGACAATCAGGACAAACTCATGTCTGCAGTCCAAATTTTTTGATATTTTGTTTATAGCATAAAAAATCTCTTCAGTTCAGTTGGTTCATGGTTGATCCCCTTGTTCAAAAACGCGGTGAGCAGGGCCGATCCCATAGCGGAAACGCGCTCGGCTGCAAGGATCCAAGAGGATTTTGGGCTATTCGGATAATAACTCGACTTTGAAAAAAAAAAAACTCAATTGTTTCATTATTTTAGAAATTGCAGGGATCTGTGATGTGTAGCAATGAAGAACAGGAAAAAGCAAAATAAATGAAGAAAAACATGAAAACATCGAAAAGAGGTAGCGGCTAGGGTTGCAGAGGTCGTTATTCTTCGTGAAGAAGACGAGGGTAATTTAATAATTCCGTCTCTTAATCAAGTAAATAGGCAAAATTAAAGCAAAAATGACAAAAACTGGACTCAAACACACGTTCTCGGGACATATTAAAGCTCACACAACCACCAAGAAAAACTAATATATTATTATAATGTCACAAACCTAAACTATATACTCTATATTAGTAAACATGTCTAAAGTTAGTCCTTGATTAATCCCCGTTTCATTTCCGATTTTCTCATTAATCGTTAGGCACGCTCTGAGAGTCCGATGAACGCCTAGCGAATTTTTGAACATTATATTTGACCCTTTAGTTTACCTTTTTAGCTTGTGGCATTTATATTCTTAGAACCGGCCCCTGATAATGAGTACACTGGATTTGTATGACTATATCTATTCATTTTTTTATTTTTTATTTTTGTCACGAACACACTTATCCTTATCGATTACAAAGATACAGAAGCATCAGGGAACCAATACGGGATAGAAGTGGTAACATAAGAAAAACTCGAGTTACGGGTACGGGCAGTCTTCGCAAGGAAGTCTGCTTTGGTATTCTTTTTCCTAGGACAATGCGTAAGCGTAAAGTCTAGAAAAGAAACTCGTAACTCCTGCAGTTCTTCAAGATCTGAACGGAAACGGGGCCAACTCTCGGGGTCGCTAACCATGGTCACAAACTCTTGGGAATCTGTGTAGAACACCGAACAATAACGTCCATAGTTGTGCAGACTTGACATAGCCCAGATAAGACTATACAATTCCGCATGTAGTGGTGATAGAACTCGCCTCATCACCTTAGCTCCCATTAAATCTGACGTTCCATCTTGGAGTTGTAAGATCCATCCCATTCCACTCGTTGCATCGTCCTCTTTTCAAGAACCGTCAACAAAACACCGGAACACCGCCTGCGGATGCAGATCCTCCTCCAAAGAGACTTGACCCTGGGGATGTGAAAGTGTCTCCATAGAGTCATTTGCCAGAAACCATTCTCTTGCCTCCTTTCTAGCCAATTCCACAACCGCTTGGGGTGTTCTATCCACATTTTTGAAAACTTTGGCATTGCGAGCCTTCCAAAGGTACCAAATGATCCATGGGAAACACTTTGTATATTCCTCCAACTCTGGACGATATGGAATCCTGGAAAACAAATAGTCCATATTGCCCCATAAATTCTCTGTAGGAAAAATTGTCGGTGGATTTGGAATATTTGACAAAGCCCACACTTGTCTAGCCGGCGAACATGTTAACAGTACATGATTAATTGTTTCCTCATTTTTTCCACATCTAGGACATTGTTTCTCTTGCTGGAGGTGTCGATGTGCAAGTCTCTCGTTAACCGCTACTGCCCCAGAGATAGCCTGCCAAAGGAAGTGACGGATCTTATTAGATGTCTTCTGCTTCCACACTTTCTCTTTTAGTGGATTCACCGACGGTAGTTGCTGGGAATACGTCAAATCAGCATCCAACTGTTTTCGAGCAATGTCATACCCGAACCGCACTGTGTACATACCAGAGTTTGTGAAATGCCAACAAAAACCATCTTTTACGCCTCTCAAGGAGGGTCGAATGGTAAGAATTAGTTTGATATCCTCTGCCTTGACACAGGTTCGGAGTCTATGCAGTTTCCATTGTCCTGACCGAGGATCAATAAAGTCTGATACTCGTTCGTATCTATTAGGGTTCTGACCAAGACTATGAACACACCGAGGGTATTCATCAGGGATCCATTTATCTGTCCAGAACCATGATTGCGTGCCCGATCCTATAGTACGGCGTATCCCTTTGGCCAATAGAGGTTGGGCACAGAGGAGACTCCTCCATCCATAGGAAGGACGATAGTGGGGCCTAGCTTCAAGAGGGTTCGAATACCGAAAGTACTTTTCTTTCAATACTCTTGCCACTAAAGAGTTTGGGTATCGGTGTAGTCGCCAGAGCTGCTTAGCTAATAAAGTCTTATTAAACTCTTCGTAAGACTTAAAACCCATACCACCTGCATTCTTCGGGATACACATCTTTTTCCAAGCTAACCAATGCATCCCCTTAGAATTCTCTTTAGTTTTCCACCAGAAATTAGAAACCGAGCTCGCTAGTTTCCGAAGTAAAGTCTTAGGGAGGAGAAATGTGGACATCACATAGGTCGGTAGGGCTTGCGCCACCGATTTAATCATAATCTCCTTTCCTCCTTTTGACAGAAATTTGGCTGACCGACCATTGATTCGTTGGTTCAAACGCTCCTGAACATAAGCAAATACTTCCGCTTTCGACCCCTGCAGCTATTCCGGAATACCTAAATATTTGCCGGATCCTCCTTCCGTGGGAATGTTAAGCCTTACCTTGATTGTCTCCCTACTGTCTAGAGGCACATCCTTGCCAAACGTAATGGCTGATTTTTCAAAGTTGATGCATTGGCCTGACGCATTCCCATACACCTCCAACACCTTTAGGATATTGTCACATTGCTCCACATTCGCTTTACAGAAGAAAAGGCTATCATTTGTGAACAATAAGTGGGTGAGCGAAGGAGACGTTGGGGCCACCCTAATACCACTAAGTACCCCAGCCGCCTCAGCTACTTGGATATTGGCGATTAAAACTTTTGTACAAAGAATGAACAGATACGGAGAAAGAGGGTCGCCTTGTCTTAATCCGCGTGATGATGTTATTGCGCCTTTTGGTTCTCCATTTAGTAGTATACTATAGGACACTGAATTGACACAAGACATAATCCACATGATCCACCTATCGGAGAAGCCCATCTTCCGCATCAGTGCCTCCAGGAAACCCCATTCTACCCGGTCATAAGCTTTACTCATATCCGTCTTAACGGCCATATACTCCCGTTTACCAACCGAGGTAGTCGTTAGAGCATGGAAGACCTTCTGAGCTATAAGAATGTTATCCGTAATCTGTCGTCCTGCCACAAATGCAGATTGGGTTTCAGAAACCAGAGCTGGTAGGAATCTTCTAATTCTTTGACAAAGGACCTTAGAAATGATCTTATAACTCACATTACACAGGCTAATTGGGCGGAACTCCTTCATTAGCCGCGGGCGTTATGACTTTGGAATCAAACAGATGTTGACCATATTGTGGACAGAGTCCAGAACTCCCATACGCATAAAATTGCGAACCATTTCCACTACTTGGGGGCCTATGATATTCCAGAATTTATGGTAGAACATAGCTGTCATCTTATCTGGACCCGGTGCTTTTTCTGGATGTATGGCAAACACTGCTGCTTTAACCTCCTGTTCCGAGACCTCTCGAGTGAGAATTCCATTCATCTCCGGAGTAACACAACTCGGGATATGTGTCAAGGACACTTCAAGGTCAGAGATAGCCGAGGAGGTAAACATGTCTGTAAAATAGTTAGATGCTGTTTTTTCAATTTCCTCCTCTTTTTCTGTCCATTCGCCCGACTCTGTTAAAATGCCAATAATCTTGTTGCGCGCCCGTCTTTGCTTTGTAGAGGCCTGAAAGAACTTTGTGTTTTGGTCCCCCTCTGGATGCCAGATAACCTCATCGCGAAGAGCAGTACAAAGTTGTTCTTGTAGGGCCGCAATGTCCTCCATTGTGGCGTCGTCGTTACTCTGGGCCTCCTCCAGACGGGCCTTCAAAGCCTCTATTTCCTCTTCAGAAACAACCTGGTCCTGTTTTCGCCATCGGGAAATAGTTTTCCTACGGTTGGCTATTCGGTCCCCCAGAGTTGGCTCACCACCTGGTAACTCATTCTCCCAACCCGAGCGTACCACCTCTTCAAAATGCGGTTTTGAGAGCCATCATTTATCAAAGCGAAACTTTTTCGTGCCGCCCATTCTGTTAGTTTCAATATGAGTCAGAACTAGCCGATGATCCGAGCCCATGAACCTAAGGTACTCCATCTTCGAGTGGGAGAAAATCTCATATCAATCCGCATTGCCCATTGAGCAGTCAAGCCGACAGCGAATGACATTTGTGCCGCGGCGACCAAACCAGGATAAATTGTTGCCCGTATATGGGAAATCAACCATTCCACAACTCTGTCGCATTAAATTAAAATCCATAAAGGATTTATCTGGTCTTTTTCGACCTCCGGTTATTTCATGATGACCTGTAATCTCATTAAAATCACCGGTCATGAACCACGGTGCAAAACGGGTAGTACTTATACGGGTGAGCCGTTCCCAAACAATGCCTCGATTTGCAATAACAGGGTCTCCGTAAACAAACGATAGAAAAACTTTATTACCATGAATGGTGGCCATTACATCGATGATATTTTTGTTTGAAAAAAGAACTTGAATACGAAACTCGGACTTAGCCAAAAGAGCTAAGCCGCCACTACGACCAGAAGGGTCAACGGTAAAAAGGAAATCATAACCAAATTCAACTTGTAAATATTGAAAAAACTGGTGATCACGCTTAGTTTCCATAAGAAAGAGAATCCCCGGGAAAAACTTCTTACGAAATTCGCACAACCGACGAACTGCCAAGAAACTTCCAGCCCCCTGACAGTTCCAACTTAGGATCATTTTAAGCTCCCACCGGTGGTTTCTCTTTAACCACCGGTTTTGTTGATTCCTCTGAACATTCCCCTTTCTCTGGGCCCGTCTTCGAGGGGGACGGGTGTGCAATAGAAGCTAAAGATGGTGAAACCTTTTCAGATTCCAACTGGACTAGAGCTGCATGCTTGTGAATCTGGTTACCCTGGAATGGATTACGGCCAATCTTCTTGCGTACTCCGAGAGCTTTGCTGAAACTCTTTTCACTCCGCCGGGATCTTTTCCCTCCACTTTTTTCCTCCGTGTCATAAGCCGTTAAAACTCGAGCTTCCCTTCCCAGAAACTCTCGAAGAGGAGAGATCATGTCTGTTGGGCTGGCAGGACTCACCAAGCCCACTGCAGTAAGGCCCATCATCAGTTTCCCTTCATCCACACTCACATCTTCGTGGGCCTCTTGGAGTCCACCAACAGAAGGCCCATCTTTGTTGAAAGATGTATCTGGCCCACAACCCAGAAGCTCCTTTCTTGTTGTGGTCTGCGAAACCCTAGCCGCCTGCGAGTCCTCACCGACTCCCATCTCCGACGGATGCGTTGTCTCTGACAACCCTCGAGCTCGTCGCACCTCCTCTTGATTCGTGGTAAGGACACCACGCTGATTGGCGAGTCGAGCTTCCTCCTCAGTCCTCCGATACCACGAAGCTACCGGGACCTGGTTTCGCGTCTCCCTCGGAAGCGGTGAGATCGTACCGTCACTGACCATCGTCTTCAGCTGAGTACTACTCATCCCGTCGCTGTGGAACGACTTGCGGACCCATTCCTTCATGGAAACGTTGCCGATTGAATTCTCCAATTCCGTTAGGAGATCGCGCCGCACCGGTTTCCTCCGCGAAGAAGACGCCATCATGTCAGGGGTCTGAATACTCCTCTCCCTTGTATCTCGTGTAGAGGCCTCCTCCTTACCTATGTCCTCCCTTGGAAGCCTCTGTCTCCCTCTAGCTTCCCCCTCTCCTCGTCGCTTGAAAGGTTCCCGTCTTTGGTCTCGAATCCGGTCTGGACAGAAAGGGGCCTAATGGGTAATGCGAAGACATCTGGTACAGTATTACGGGAGTTTCTCGTAACTGAAGTTGAGCTTCACGATATCTCCATCGTCATCGGACTCTCTCCGCAGGACCAGAAGGGAGTTACAATCGAGCATAACTCGAACCCGCGGTATGGGGTCTGACACATCCACCGCCATCCATTCACCTAAAGCCTCACCGATGCTTGTCACAGTTTCCTCCTCTCACCTGTAGTCAGGTAAGCCTTTGACGACGATCCAGAACGGAATTGTACTCGGGAAATCTCTGCGTACCGTCGGAACCCATCTCTCCAAAGCAATCATAGATCTATCATAGTGGTAAGGGCGATTGACCAATACCGATTCTAAGTCCTCCTCATTCTGGAATCAAAATGGAACCTTCCATCTCCAATTTCTGTTCCTTGAACCCGTCCCTCACACCTCCACACCGTCGGGAGGAAGCCGATCAAAGCTTTGTGACTTTGCTCTTGCGCTTCTCGAAGCAAGACGCGTCCCACCAAGGTTCGTTCAAACCGTTTAAGCACTTGTTTTTTATCCAGTGGTGGTAACTTGATTCGTTGTTCCTTCTTGTCATTGGCAGCGATCATCTTACCAAATAAAGCCATTGGATAGCTATAAGAAACTCGAGGCAGAGTTTGAGATAACAGATAAGAGATGCAGCTAGAAAGGTGAAGGGATGCATCAGGGATGAGCAGCTTTTTTAAATGACCTTATAAGGAGAAATCATAGGGATCTCTCACAATCATCGGTGATTGAGATGAGGTAAGGGGATTCCAATATGAGCCAAAGATCGTGCAAGATGATTGGCAGTTACCATAACTAGGTCCTGTTAAGAGAGTGACAGAGCAGAGAACCCGGGATCGGATCCTTTCCGATACCAATAAGGGAAGAAAATCATGAGTTTGTGCTCTTCTTAATTTGACAGCTTCCAAGTATGTTGATGGTAATTAGATCTCATTGTTTCCATTCTTGTCAGGCTCACCTAAAGCAAAAGGCAATGAGAGAAAGGATAGCCACTGCGTTCCACGGAGAGGCCCATACCGGAGTAGCATTTTCCGGCGACTCATGACTGTTACAAGATTTCAAAAAATGACCGTTACCATCGCCTCAGCGAGAGAGAATTTCATGTTTTTTGTTTTTAAAATGATTTAAATATATATCTATTCATATCGATTGGTTTTGGTAATATATATATTTAAATCATTTTTAAAAAATTTCTTTGTACACCATTATTTTTTAAGTTTTTTTTTCGAAAATGCAATTCGTGATTATTAAATGATAAAACAAACACTAATGTTATCAACGTGCAATTTTAAATTAATGAAATTTTTGTATAGATTCCACTTTTTAGTTTTAGAAAATAAGATCTTTGACAGCGATTGTTTCTTACTATTTAAATAATACTATACTAAAATTTGAAATCAACAAAGATTTTTTACCATTTAAAACGGTTTTAGTTGGTCAACATGGAGTTGCTCTTAGTAAGACTCATCTACTACTTGTACCAATATGACAAATCTTCGACCACAGTTAGAAACTATGATCACTATTTGCTGTCATTTTAATTTTATTTTTATATAATTCTCTTTTACCGTTTTTAAGTTTGTTGCTCCTTATCTAATATACCCATCAAACCTCTATAAAGCATTAGGGCCTATAAGTAACATTCCACCAAACAAAAAGATAAAAAGTCTTAGGCCATGAAGCTAACTTCTCTCTTCCCTCTCTTCTTTCTCGTCCCCTTCTTAGCCTCATGCGCTGAAAACAAACAGGTTCTTATATTCTATTCAAACTTCTCTCTTTTTTTTTCTTTTTTTTTTCAATATAGCATTCTACACTTTCATTTGCACTGATGTTTAAGTCCATATATACATTGATTTGTTACCACAGGATTTTCAACGTCCCATGTATTGCTTCTTAGTCAATTTCCTCACATTTTCATTAAAAATTTGGTGTTTAATTTTGTAGGTGTACATAGTCTATTTTGGAGAACATAAAGGTGATAAATCCTTACAGGAAATTGAAGACCATCATCATTCTTATCTTCAATCGGTTAAAGAATCCGAAGAGGAAGCCAAATCATCACTATTGTATAGCTACAAACATAGCATCAATGGCTTCGCGGCTGAGCTAAGCCCTGATGAAGCCTCTAGACTACAGAGTAAGTAAAGGAAGAAAAAACCAATATGAAATTTTGTTTTCATTGAAATGGGGTTTTAACCAAAACCAGTTTTTATTGATTTTAACAGAATTGGATGAGGTTATTTCGGTTATCAAGAGCCATCCAAGAAAATATGAAGTGCATACGACGCGGTCATGGGAATTTGTAGGATTGGAGGAGCAGGAAAACGACGGCGATGTTAAAAAACACGACGTGGATGGTCGGTTTCGGGTCGGAAGAAAGTTTTTGAAGAAGGCAAAGCATGGAGATGGAATCATCGTTGGTCTTATCGACAGTGGTAAGTTGTCTTTACTAATTATTTAGGGTATTATTGTTTTTCAGTTAGTCATTTTTCTCTATTTTTGGGGTAACATTTTTCTCTACTTCAGTAGAATATTATGTGAATAATTATGATGATTTTGTACCATTTTTCTGAGTAGCATACCACTTTATAAGATAGTACGTTGTTTAATAACATGTTAGTATCCTAACGAAATGTTAATATATACAGAATTAGTTCGTAGTTATTTTTACCTAGTTTAAAAATAATTTTTATTCAGCTAATTTGTTTTTTCCGTTAATAAAAAAATGGATAAAATGAACGAAAATACTTAAGTAATTGTGTAATTCATGTGAACCTTTGTGTTACTTTCTAGTATTATCCTCTGTCCCCTGTTTCGTCACGCACATACATTGTTTTTATAATATGCACACATTTATATATAATAGCGCCGAGATAAAAAGCCATAAGATGAGTTTTCAATATTCAAAAGATACTATTGATTGAAATCAGAGACTAATCATTGTTTCTTTTTGATGAAAACGTATACAAAACTTAAATGGACCCAACTCCAGTGTTGATAGTTGAATTATTACGTGACTAGAATAAAAGAGTTGCGTTATGGTCAAGAAAGTCAAGATTCATTGAAGTTAATTAAGAAATAATCGATCGTTTGGTTTCATGTCATTACAAAATGTATTAATCCATTATTGCTAGTTTGTTGCTATATAGTAATCGAGAGAATAATTGTTTGTTTTATTTTTTTGGGAAATAAATTAAAGGGGTCTGGCCAGAATCAAAGAGTTTCAGTGACAAAGGAATGGGACCAATTCCGAAATCATGGAAAGGAATCTGCCAAACCGGAGTTGCCTTTAACTCTTCTCACTGTAACCGGTAAGATCATTTCTCAAAATTTTCAAAGAAAATATCTTCATTTTTGGTGTCTTTTAGAAGAAAATAGCTTCATTGATTTGCTAAAGCTTTTAAATATTCATTCAGTGATAAGTTTAGCTGCATATTTATAGTTTCTTTGTTTTCATTATCAAACAAATAGCTATAAAGTAGTTTTTTTTTGTATATGTAAAGCATGTTGGGACATATCTATAATCTATAGTATGGACATGGTCACATATATGTGGCAGTTTGAAAAATAAATTCCGTGATTTTAATTGGTCAAGTTTAATAAATGAAAAGAGTTAGCGAAATAACCACACTAGTACATGTCCATTATACTTTATACGTCTGGAATAGATTATAAATAAGATTACATGTCCATATAAACTTTGGTTCTTTAGCAAAGATCCAAAGATCCAAAGAACCATATGCTTACTGCGAGAATCTTCTTCTTAACTATGATGTGATATATATTTTCTATATTATTGATTAACCCTTTATTTATACTATCACTTTTAGTTTTCTAAAAAAATTTCATTTATTAAAGCAAATTTATTGGAGCGAGGTATTACGTGAAAGGATACGAGAGATATTACGGATCGTTCAACGTTACGGCAAACAAAGATTTCTTGTCTCCACGAGATCCCGACGGACATGGAACCCACACAGCCTCTACAGCGGTTGGCCGCCGAGTCAACGGTGCATCCGCACTCGGCGGGTTCGCCATGGGCTCAGCTTCGGGTGGTGCACCGTTGGCTCGTCTAGCTGTCTACAAAGCATGTTGGGCCGAACCCAATATGGAAAAAGTGGGACTAAACATGTGTATAGAAGCAGACATGCTTGCCGCGATTGACGATGCGATCGTTGATGGCGTTCACGTCATCAGCATTTCGATCGCTACAGCAGATCCTATGCCGTATTTGCTAGATGGAATCGCGATTGGAGCGTTGCATGCGGTTAAGAGGAACATTGTAGTTGCGGCTAGCGCAGGAAATGCAGGACCAAAACCGGGTACCTTGTCCAATACGGCGCCGTGGATTATTACGGTCGGGGCTAGTTCTCTTGATCGATCTTTCGTTGGTGGTCTTGTTCTTGGTAATGGTTATACAATCAAGGTAATTAGCCTACAATTTAAAGAAAGAAAAAATCATATGAATTATATGTTACATTTTTGTATAACATATAGTGTTCTTTTATGTTATTTAGACTGAGTCGATAACGGCATTTAAAATGGAGAATTTTGCCCCTCTAGTTTATGCCGCTAACGTGGTTGCTCCTGGCATTGCATTAAACAATTCAGCGTAAGATTTTTTCTCTTATAACAAAATTTTACTAAAGTTTTATAATTGTTCTTATATATGTAATTAAATAGTTGAATTAACGGTTTTTATTTTTGTTTGGCGAAGGCAATGTTTACCGAATTCACTAAAACCGGAGCTAGTGAGTGGTAAAGTGGTTTTATGTTTGAGAGGTACCGGTTCAAAAATTGGTAAAGGTATAGAAGTAAAACGAGCCGGAGGAGTTGGTATGATTCTCGGAAATTCTCAGGCTTTCGGAAATGAAACTGGGCTGGACTCGCATTTTGTTGCGACAGCCGCGGTAACCCCAACGGTGGTCGAGAAAATTCTCCAATACATCAAAACCGTTAAAAACCCGATAGCTTTCATCAAACCGGGGAAAACGGTTTACAAAAGCAAACCAGCTCCTTTCGTGACCGATTTTTCAAGCCGCGGCCCAAGTGTGTTAGACCCAAACATTTTAAAGGTAACTTTTCTTTAGTCTTTCAACTTCAAAACAAAACCAAAAACTCCAAAACAACTCAACCCCGAAACCAACGATTATAATTCTATTTGCGATTTTTACAGCCCGATGTAATTGCGCCGGGACTAAACATATTAGCTGCGTGGAGCGGAGCGGATGGACCGACCAAAATCTCGGTAGATCAAAGAGTGGTAGAGTATAATTTCGACTCAGGGACTTCAATGGCATGCCCTCATGTTTCTGGTGCAATTGCTCTTCTGAAAGCCATTCATCCCAAATGGAGTAGTGCTGCTATAAGATCTGCTCTTATGACCACTGGTAAACTAAATTTTCCGGTTATTTGGTCGGTGCGGTTTAGCTAAATCAAAATTTTGTTAATTGTAAAACTGTAATAAAATGTGTTATTTTTATTGTTATAGCTTGGACGACCAATGATGAGAAGAAGCCGATCCAAGACACTAATGGTTTACCTGCGAACCCATTTGCGCTTGGTTCTGGACAGTTTAGGCCACCTAAAGCTGCGGATCCGGGTTTAGTCTACGATGCATCATACCGAGCCTACCTTCTCTATGGTTGCTCAGTTGGTTTAACCAAGATTGACCCGACATTCAAATGTCCTAGTAAAATTCCTCATGGTTATAATCTTAATTACCCGTCAATCGCGATCCCGAATCTCAACAGGACGGTGACCATTAAAAGAACGGTCACAAATGTTGGAAATGGTAACTCAACAAGCACATACCTATTCAACGCTCAAGCACCATTGGGTTTCTCGGTTAAGGCTAAACCGAGGGTGTTGTCATTTAACCGGATTGGTCAGAAGAAGCGGTTTAGAATCATGATCACGGCACGGAAGGACAAGATGATGAATGTGACTGAAAAGGGTCACTACCAATTTGGGTGGTTTAGTTGGACAGATAGGTACCATGTTGTGAGAAGTCCAATTGCTGTTTCTTTAGCTTGATTGTTGTTGGCTTATTTGTGGTGGTTTTAGTCGGTTTAAATTTTAGAGGTATCAAAGTGAAAGAAATAGAAATATGTTCTAATCACACAAGTGATTCACTCCTGTGTTAAACCAAAGAAGTAGCTATTTTCATCGTTGTAGATGGTTGGAAGAAGAAATCAAGTATTATTCGCATTTGCAAATATTGGAGTGGGCATGTCTTGATATAATCAAGAAGCCTAACCACTATAATTACTTTAGAATTCAATCAAATCTCTATATCTAGATTCTCGTAACAAATTATATGGTCGATTCCTTAAATTTAGTTCTACTTTTTAACAAATTATTTTGAAATTTGACGAAGATTTATTGGCCGCGTTTGGCTATGCGATTGCTGATGGCGTTCACGTCATTAGTATTTCAGTAGGAAACGCGGTACCTCAACTGTATTTGAAAGATGGAATCACGATTAGAGCGTTATATGCAATTGAGAGAGATATTGTTGTTGCGGCTAGTGAAGGACCAGGGCTGATGAAACGCTGTCGAATCCGGCTCCATGGGTTATTACCGTTGGTGCTAGTAGTCTTGATCGGTATTTCATAGGCCGTCTTGAACTTGGTGATGGCTATATATGATGAGGTAACAAAATCTTATAAATTTATGATATCTCACAAAAAAATCGACTAAAATTAACATCAGTGTGTTTCAACAATACGTCGAATGTATAATATAGCCGCAATTGTTAACGACATTTTTTTGTAGTCGGACTTGTTAACGACATTAAAGATAGACATATTCGCTCTTCTAGTTTACGCTAGTGATGTGGTTGCCCCGGGAGTTTCAATGAACGATGCATCCTAATTTTTTTCTTTTCTTTTACTACAAAAGTTATATTAAATTTTTGTTTTAAAATTAACCTTTTTTTTATATGTATGATGTTTTCCGAAATCACTTTCGCTGGAACGTGTGGAAGGTAAAGTGGTATTATGTTAGAGAGGTTACGGTTCAAGAATTTGTAAAAGCCTTGAAGTAAAATGAGCCGGAAGAGTCGTATGATTTTGGCAAATACTCGGCTTAACGATGGAATTAAGGCCGCGGTTGATAGGATTCTAAGTTACATTTCGTACCAACCGCATTGGTTTTCTCATCCGCCGTCTATAGGATTCTAAATTACATTTACAATAATTATCAACCGGTTGCTTTCATTACGCCGGGAAAAACCGTACTATATCTAAATCGACTGGAAGATTCGGTTTATCCATACCAACCGGTTCCCTTTATGGACGGTTTTTCTAGTCGTGGTCCAAATTGGGTAAATTCTAACATTGTAAACAGGGCCGGTCCTGAGATTATAAGGGCCGCAAGCAAAAAACAATTGTGGACCACTAATTTAAAAGAAAAAAAATTCAAACAAAATGATTGAAGGAGATTCGAACCCTCCACCTCTTACTTATAATATGTAGCCCACAAACCAACTAAACTAAAGAGATTTTCTAAATATTTTTAGGCTAAAATTATAGATAAGAAAAACATCTAAAAATTTGGACCGCAACCGTGGGCTTGGGGGCTGCTTGCTCTCAGGACCGGCTCTGATTGTAAAGATACACTATTTTGTTGTCTCTTACTTTATAGTAATGTCAAAATTGGCTTAAAATATAACCAAAATTAACTGCAAAACTTGATCAGCCATACAAAAAGGTTACTCTTCTTTCAAAAGAGAACAATATTAGTTGCAAAACTAGATCAACCATACAAAGTGGACTTCTTATCATGGGTGCAAAAATCTCTAGCTAACCTCTTCAAATAGAGAAATTTTCAATGCATGCTTTTGAGATACAAATGTTTCGCTTACTGATTATTTTGATAAACCAGCCAAGCCAACACATACCACATATTTCTTGACTTAACACCAGACTAAGCGATTTTAGGCGATTTAGATGTTATTTCTTTTTCAAAAATATATACTATATAACATTGATGAAGTAACATAATTTATAAATAATATTGATATTATTTTCGTTTAAAAATATATGTTGTCTGTTGGGGTCAGATCTGACCCCGACTGAGATCATCAAGAAAATGGCTAAGTGTTAGAGGTGTACATATGCAAGTCTTTGTAGTGACATGCGCAACTCTCTGTGATGACGTGCTCAACTCTCTATGTAGACGTTCAAACCTCTTTGCACACGTGCGCAGCTCTAAGCAGACGCGCGCAGCTCTCAGCACACGTGCGCAGCACTCGGCAGACACGCGCAGCACTCGGCAGACGTGCAGCTCTCGGCAGACGCGCGCAGCTCTCGGCAGACGTGCGTGGCTCTCGACAGACGCGCGCGGTTCTCGGCAGACGCGCGCATCTCTCTGCAGGCGCGCATCTCTCTGCAGACGCGCGTAGCTCTCGGCAGACGCGCGCAGCTCTCGGCAGACGCGCGCAGCTCTCGGCAGACGTGCGCATCTCTGTGCAGACGCGCGCAGCTCTCGGCAGACGTGCGCATCTCTGTGCAGACGCGCGCAGCTCTCGGCAGACGCGCGCGGCTCTCGACAGACGCGCGCGATTCTCGGCAGACGCGCGCAACACTCTCAGCAGACGCGCGCATCTCTCTACAGACGTGCCCATCACTCTGCAGACGCGTGCAGCTCTCTACAAACGCGCGCACCTCTTTGGAACGACGTCTGCTGTCTTTTGGGACGAGCACTGCCTGTTCGTAGGAACGAGCTATGTCTTCTTAATGGGACGACGACTACAACTCTCCATTGACAGTCGGAGTTGTCCCACTCAAGTTTATTGGGCCGAGGACCCAAACCCTGGAAATGACGAGGTAAAAGTCTCAGGACAATGTGGCAACAAGACAAAGACAAGTTGAGCCGACCTTTGACACGTCTAGCTCAAGTTGGGCCTAGGTGACTTCTCAGCTCTAGGCCCAGTATGACGACGAGGACAGAACCCTAAGCGGCCGCCGACTACGCAAGAAGGAAATCCCAAATAATTAGGAAATCTTCCTTATCTTTTTAGAAATAGGCCTAGCCGACTTAAGACTTGTATAAATATATCTTGTATGCCTCATTCAAAGGCATTCACAATTCAATCCGTAATTCAATTCACATACGCTCTTACGCAAACAGCAATAAAGAACTACTTCTTCTTTGATCTTTGTTTACGTGTTTTCATCTAAGAATTCTCTGTTTCCTTAGAACATTTGACAAGTTTATTGTGTAGATTCTAGCACTCACATTGTCTATGGATGCCGGAAATCGCACAATTAGATTTGTAAGGGTTTCGAGAGGAAACAGAGATTTCTATGCTAAGTTACGAAAGAGAAAATGATGAGCAAAGACAATCAGGGTTTTGTTATTGTTGTGTATTACTTTTGTGAATAAAGTTGCTAATGCCTTTTACAAGGGCTTGTACATTGATATATATAGCCTCCTAAATTGGCTAAGCCTTTTCCTAAAAGGTAATGTCAACTTTCCTAAACCTTCGCGGATTACCTTTTTTCTTATGCGCCTATGTCGGTCACGTCTTTGTGGGCTTCGTAACCGGGCTTTGATGCAGGGAACCTTCGGGAGCCTTCGTCGTCACGCGGGAAAACACCAAAGTGCTTGGACATCGGTGGCACTCTGGCAGACATCGATGTGTCCAGGCACATCGGTGTCACTGTGTTGACATCGGCGTCACTGCTCAGTGACGTCGGTGCCAAGCAGTTTTGGCCTTCACAGCGCCTTCTGTTGGCTCTGTGATATTTACAGCATCTTCTATTGGCTATGTGATCTTCATGGCACTGCGTTCATGGTTTCTGCTGAGAATAGGGACAACACATAAGGTTCCCACTCTAGATGGAAAAGACTTAGGAAAGGAGGAAGACTTAGTCATTTCTTGTACATGAACAACTTAGGGGCCATATAATCTCTGTAGTTCAAAGCGTATTCGTCGTCAATCATAACTTTGAACGTCGAAGCTCAGTGGATGATATTCGACCCCAACAGTTAGCCCCCCAGCTCGGAAGCGTTAGTGATAATAGTATCGAGTTAAGGACCATTGGGTGTCAAAGTTTGCTGTTAAAAGTTCTGATGCTGTTATTAGCGTGATGCTGTAGGCTTGAGCCTTTAGTGTTGATAACACTGTAAACGTAATTTTTTCTTTCTTCGAAGGTTTTAAGACTTCGTGCTCTGCTTGCGAGAGCTGATAGCGTTCGTTGTTGACAGTGTTTTTTGCGCTGAAGATTTTTAGACTTCGCGGTTTTTATGAATATTTTAAGACTTCATGTTTTTTTGTGAAGATTTTAAGACTTCGGATTTCAAGCATCGATGGAAATCTTTTTGGTGGAGAAGACTTAGAATCACTTTTGTCAATGGAGAAGACTCCTCATAGGCGAAGAAAACTTTGCCTCGCAGGTGGAGAAGAATTAGACTTCGCCACCAGAGACTTATGGCCGGAGAAGGCTTTTCGTTGACGGAGAAGACTCTTCGTTTTTAGTTGTGAAAAGCCCTTGTCATAGATCTTGATGTTGAATTGTGTAGGTGTGATTGGAGTTCATAGAGATAAAGGAGCCCTTATCGTGTCTACCGATGACGACCACGACAGAAGGCGGCGACGCGTTGACAACCGCAAACCCCGATGACCCGATGTTGGCTACGGGTACCAATGACCCATCGAAGACTTCGGGTACCGACGACCCGTCGAAGTCTTTGGGCACCAATGATCCGATGTAGATGTCGAGTACCAATGTCCTGGTTGAGACGTCGGGTATCGAGGCGTCGGCGAAGCCCACGAGCACTGGTGTGGTTCCCGATGTGTCGACGAAGGTCAGGGATTCCTGATGTGTCGACAAAGGTCGAGGTACCAGATGTGTCGACTGAAGGTGGGGGACACCCAACGAGCTTGAAGGTTGCCGATGGGGACCCAAGAATCTCGAAACGTTGTAGCGAGAACCCGATAATGCTAGTTCAACGAATCGATGTTTCAAGCAGTTTGACTAAGTCCTCCTAGGACCCCGTGAATTGAACCTTTACGGAGCTGCCCGATGACTTGATTTTCTATGATGACGAGGATTCGAAGCTTCCTCCTGGTGGTGCTGATTTTACGCTATCATCTTCGTCTTCTTCCTCGCTTGACTTAGAGTCTTCTGATGTCAAAGGAGAAGACGAAGAGACATCTGTTGGAGTTGAGGTTGAGGAAGTGAACAAAACTAAGAAGAAGAAGAAGAAGAGGAAGCCAAAGGTTCATCCGGATCCTCCATGATCTTCCCTTTGGAGTCTCTACATGTTCTCCGAGAGAGATGTGGGATCCATGAAAAGATTGTGTTAGTTATTCTTGATGTTACAGGTGATATCTCTATTGTTTAGGCGGAGTAGGTGAACAAGGTTGCTAGACCTACTGCTGCTTAGACGGCTCCGCCAGAGTCCTTGGCTTGGGCGGACGTCATCGTTGAGGGAATCGTTCCCAAGGAGAGAGCAGACGATGAGGACGTCGCGTGACAGTGCTTTCATGTTTAACTCTTTGAATGAATTTGTAGTGAAGTGATATTGCGAGTGCGTTTACACACTGTTTTGATAGTGAACATACATCTGTTTTACCAACGTTGTTGTTGGGTTTAGTTTACATTCAAGATTACAGACGTCGAGGCTGGCGACGATGACGTTGAGGCAGACGACGACGATGTCGAGGCGGATGACGATGAGGATGGTGACGAGGAGATCAATGAACTTTCTCGTTTTATGCCTTTGTTTTCAGACTTTCCCTATTTTATGACTTCCTTATGATTTTCAGATGTGGTTACTCATGACTTTTGGCAATAGCGTTGGATGGTTTGTATCCATGTTATGATTATGTTTACCATGCATTGTAGGGAATGCAGGATGATAATGAACGTGGCTTTTATTCCTTGCCTTTCTTGTTCTTTGATGGATCACAAGAATTTCAAGAGTAATGATACTCACCTTATTGACTAAGTCTTTATTACAAGTTAGAGGTCATTTATGATTTAAGTGCCTTTTGCAGGGTAGCGAAACTACAAATATGTTTACGCTCTGCTTTTACCAACGTTGTTGTTGGGTTTGTGATTATACGGTAGCGAAATCGCAAATGCGTTTACGCTCCTCTTCTACCGACGTTGTTGTTGGGTTTATGTTTTGATTTTACTAACGTTGTTGTTGGGTTTTCAGGAATAGCGGTGCTTTTCGAACACGTCTGTTCAAAAGCGATCACACCCTTTGACTTGACCAACGCGTTGTTGGGTTTTCAGAATGATTATTCGGTTTACAAACCTAAGTAGTCATTGGCAGCTGCTTTTTACCAACGGTGTTGTTGGGTTCTTGAATGAACAACCGAGGTCAGAAAGCCCGAAAACTGAACATTATAACTTTTGAGTGAACAACCAGAGTCAAAAGCCCAGGAACTGAACATTATAACTTATATAGCGCGCTTAGGATCCGATAATGGGTGTCATTGTGTTCAGGTTCACACATTGTTACTGTGGCCAGCAGCAACGACTGTTGATTCAACGTGCTTGAAAAAGGCTTTGAATAACCTAGAGAGGATGTAACTTGTGAAGTTTGTGAGACTTGTGTCAAGAGTCTGACATCTGAACCAAAGAGTTTGAAAAATGGGCGTCAAGCGTCTAACGTCTGAACCAAAGACTTGTGTCAAGCGTCTGACGTCTGACGAGTATACACACCCTACTCCCCCCTCCCCTCTTTTGACGGAGGAGGGCAACGGAACTCGTCCGGAGAAAAGCTGCCTACGTACCATTTGCAGGGATCAAGTCGCCTCATAGTTCATTGCAAAGGCCTCTAGAGAGAATCTAAGAGGTTGGTAAGATCTTTGACCTGTTCGGAGTTGGTCCTTGGTTTCTTTCGCGATTCTTGAGGTACGAAGTCACCCTTCTTGTTTTTGATGTTCCGCAGCTTGTGCTCGGCCATGAAACACATACGAGAGTCCTTCTGATTTCCCCATATTATTTTCACGCCAATGGTTGTTGGAAATTTGAGGCACAAGTGGTATGTTGAAGGCACAACTCACATTTGATTGAGCCAGGGAGTTCCCATGATCATGTTGTAGATTGCTGGGTGATCGGAAACTGTAAAGTCAAGCATCTTATTTACGTTACCAGCTTGGACGGGTAAACGAATTGTTCACATTATCATGGTTGTCTCTCCGGAGAAACCTCATATAGGTTTAGGCTGTCCTCTAATTGAAGACATATCAACCTTCATTCGCTCCAGAGTATTCTTGAAGATGACGTCCTCTGAGCTTCCTGTATCTATGAAAACACGACCAACATTTAAGTCGAAGATAGTTAGGTTGATTACCAGAGGATCGTTGTGTGGTTGGTCGAGACCCTCAGTGTCTTGCTCGTCGAAAGTGATAGGATCGCTGGAGAGCCTTGGCTTTGTTGGTGCTGATATGTTTGCGCAGACGTCGGCGCGTCGTTGATATGCTTTGATTGCAGAGACGTTGTCAGCACAGTATTGCGATCCCCCATGATTATGTAGATGTTGTCCTACGGGTTCCCGTTTTCTAGATTATCACTGCGACGTTCGCGCCTGGGGTTCTCTTCCTGTTGTTTGGTGTTTACAGGAGCTTTCATCTCCTCAGGCTTGAAGTCCGACAGGCTGACGTTGCCTTTCAAAGTGCCTTCAGTCAGTTTGGCTCTAAGCTGCCGCACCACCTCAAGACACTTTACAGTTGAGTGTCCATTTGCTATGTGGAAGTCGCAGTACAGCTCCTCGTCGTACTCCTTTGGTTCTCCGTAACCTGATGACTCCACTTGGTAATTACGGGCCCCTTCAGATCCTCCTTCGTATTGGATGTAGGCGGGATTCGCAGCGTGAGCTGGCTCACTTGGCTGTTTCGCCTTCCCACCGTTTCTAGCCCAGACTTCCTCTTATGTTGGAGCAAAGTCAGCAGCACGGTGGAGGGCATCTTGGATCGTTGTTGGCATGTTGAGACTCATCTCTTGCCAGAACGGAGATGGACACCGAAGCGTTCCTCGTAAGGCCTCTAGCGTAGACTTGTTGCTAATACCTTCAACCTATGACAGCGTGTTTTTGAACTTCGTCATGAAAGATTGAAGACTTTCGATCTCGCCTTGCTTAGTGTTCCATAGCTCGGAGTCGTAGATTTTCCGTTCCATGAAGATGTTGTAACGATGCATGAACAGCTCGGAAAGCTGGAGGAAAGTGTGAATCGAATTCTTCTCCAGTTTGTAGAACCATTGAAGGGCAGGCCCATTGAGGCTTTCCACGAACAGCTTGCATTAGACGATGTCCTTTTCGGCTTCCTTGAAGCTTGCTCTCCCCAAGGCCACTTCGAACTCCATTAGATGGTTTGAAGGGTCTGTAGTTCCTTTATAGATTGGTAACTTGAGTCTTCCGGAATCAGAGATTTTAGTTCTCGCGATCCGTTCGTCGAAGGACCTATGTGATGGACGGAGCCTTTCTAGTTTCATTGTTTTTCTGTGAGTGGGTACGCTTTAGGTCAGAGGCTACTCGCTCTACCTGAGCCCACATCTCAGCAAGTTCTGTAGCGTAAGATCGTTTAAGCGCTCTTCGTTCTTGCTCCTTCCTGTATTGCTCTTCGCTGGAGTAGTTGGTGTACTCCGAGGGGTCTTTCATAATCTCTGTCTTGGAAGAGCCTCACGCGCTTTGAGTATCAGGAGCACATGGTTCTTGTCGGGTACCATATGCACCTTCTGCTCGTGCTCGCTTCTGGGGCGTTGGTTGATCCCTGTCTGAGATCTCCACGACACGTTCGGGAGACATGTCTGATTCACGATGCGGCGGTGGTGGTGGTAGGTCATCCGGATTTCTCCGAGTGGTTCGAGGTGCTAGAAGTTGAGGCGTTGAGGGTCCACGTGCGCCCTAAGTCTTGTTGTGTTGGGTCTTTCACGCTTTCTTCGCGAAAGAGCCTTCAACTCCATTGAAGTCACCTTGTTGATCTTGGTTTGCTCATTTTGTTCTTTGAGGAGGGTCTCTAGCATCCTCTTGACCTCGGTTATGTCGCCTTGCGCGGCGACGTTGGTAGCAGCAGCTTCGACGGAGGGTTCCTTCTCTCGGTCGTCTCTGTGAGAAGAGACCTCTTCGCCTGTCTTGTTCCCTTCGCGGGCCATCTTGTTAGATCTGGTGTGTCACGTAGCTTTTTCGTGTGAGAAACTCTCTAACGGCCCCTTAGTCGGCGCCAAATTGTAGATGCTGGAAATCGCACAATTAGATTTGTAAGGGTTTCGAGAGGAAACAAAGATTTCTATGCTAAGCTACGAAAGAGAAAACGATGAGCAAAGAGAATCAGGGTTTTGTTATTGTTGTGTATTGCTTTTGTGAATAAAGTTGTCAATGCCTTTTACAAGGGCTTGTACATTGATATATATAGCCTCTTAAGTCGGCTAAGCCTTTACCTAAAAGGTAATGTCACATTTCCTAAACCTTCGCGGATTGCCTTTTTCCTTATGTGTCTATGTCGGTCGCTCTTATGTGGGCTTCGTAACTGGGCTTTGATGCAAGGAACCTTCTGGAGCCTTCGTCGTCATGCGGGAAAACACCAAAGTGCCTGGACATCGGTGGCACTCTGGCAGAAATCGATGTGTCCAGGCACATTGGCGCCACTGGCAGTGACATCGGTGTCATTGTGTTGACATCGGCGTCACTGCTCAGTGACTTCGGTGCCAAGCAATTTTGGCCTTTACAGCGCCTTATGTTGGCTCTGTGATCTTTACTGCGTCTTCTGTTGGCTCTGTGATCTTCATGGCACTGCGTTCATGGCTTCTGCTGAGAATAGGGACAACACAGAAGGTTCCCTCCTTGGATGGAGAGGACTTAAAAAAGGAGGAAGACTTAGTCATTACTTGTACATGAACAACTTAGGGGCCATATAATCTCTGTAGTTTAAAGCGTATTCGTCGTCAATCATAACTTTGAACGTCGAAGCTCAGTAGGTAAAATCCGATCCGACCATTGTCTTAGGCAAAAACGTGAATATTTAAAAAAAGGACAATTCTTTGGGATTTACGGTTTAGTATTTGAGGTTTAGGGTTTAATATTTGGGGATCAGAGTTAATTTTTTAGGATTTTCTAATTTAATTTAATTGATTTAATTAGATAATATTTTTTTTTTATTTTTTTTATTATAGTTACATACTAAATTGTGATTGGCCAATTAAAAAGGGGTGAATGAGGTTGGTTCACCCCTAGGAGTGAACCCAAGAATTATTCTTTAAAAAACAATTTTTATCCTAAAAAGTATCATTTAATATATATAATAAAAATAATTTAACAAATCATTAAAAAAATTGCATAATACTAGTGATCACACAATATTTTAATAAAATTAAATAGACATATGGTTGTGAAAGCAACTTATATTTTAAGACAAAAAACTTTCAAAATAACTTTATATTTTAAAACTAAGAATGTATAACTTAGTATTTCTATTTGTAAGAAAATCATTTGATTTAGTTAATATTATAAAGTTTGCTCGTCTTTTGTCTATGTAATATCATAAACTTCTTAAAACTTCAAAATTTAGGTATTAACTATCCTCCTTCCTATTAAAAGACAAGTAAAAATTGATGATTAGGCAAAAGATGATGACATGGATTGCTAAAAATGTGACATGGCTTAATCCTTTTCATTCATTGGATAATTAAATAATCAACATCAAATTAATTAAATAGATAAAAATAAATAACTTAAAACATATTTATTCAATAGACAACCCATTAACTATAATTAAAATTTATTAGCTTAATTTCTCAGATGGGTTAAACTTCCATGTCCGCCGTCTCAACTAACACCTTCGTATCATTATTTTCGCTAGAATCCAATTTTCACACAAGATAATTAAAAGAAACAAACTTTTTGTGTATGGTTTCTCAGTAGAAGAAGAGGTTTTGTTTTGTTTCATGGGTTCGAATGTGTAATAACCAAAGTAAAAATTGTATGGGTGATTTTGATTTAGGATCCAAGGGAAAACAAAAGACGAAGAAAGATTCAGAAGATGGAGGAGCTGAAAAGTTTGCTCCAAGATTTGATGGGTTAAGATTCATAAAAGATATATGAGTAGCATATTTCTATCTATTTGCTTCTATTTTGAAATGTAAACATTGAAATGAACTTCATTATCACACATGAACTTCATTATCACACCAAAATTTATCAGTATGCACTAATTTGTTCGTGTATATATTGTAATAGAGATGTAATTCATGCATGATCATTTTTCACAAGCTAACCAAAAGACAAGAGTGAGCAATGGCATGAACAGCCAATTAAAGCTTTATACTTCGTTTCGTTGTCTTCCATATACGTAGATATGCATGATATATGCACACATGTATATTAATATTGATATACATCTATAAATTTAAATATTGCTCCTGGATTTTGGAAACACATTTTTAGAAATTTTAGAGACAGATTTTACGTAAATCTCTTCGTCAACGTAATTTGTTAATTTAAAATGCAAATCTTAATTTGTTTAAACAAACTAAATCTTCTAAACAAAACACCACAAAATCTCCAATATCTCAGTAAAATCTTTTTTTTACATCCATTAATATTCATTCTCCCGATCTTTCAAATATTTGTTTGTTACAATTGTTGAGCAATTCCACTATGAAAACAAAATAAAGAGAAGAAATATGAATAGAAAAAAGAAGAATACGAAGACTAAAATATTTCTAAAGAAAATAAAAAGTGAGAGACAACAAATAAACCGCAAAACAAAGAAATCTATAACTTTTTGCTGAGAGTAAAAATCACTGAAAAATGAAATATTATAATTTTACTTGCCTTTTAATACAAAAGGTAAAAAACGGAAAAAAACATCTATAATTTCATGATAACATTTAAAATATTATATATATATATTCTATATTTGTTTTTTATACCTAATAATATTGTGCTATATATTGCTTCACATAACTCATCATTTATAATGTCTTTATTACTTCTATGTAGAAATTTGGTCAAATAATATTCATTTAAGTCTACATGATTATCATCGGTAATACAAGTTTTAATGGATTGGAAAGATATATATTTTTTAATTTTTTTTTAAACAAACTAGAGTAGGACCCGCATAATATGCGGGTTTTGGATATTGAAATCAATTATTTGTATCGGATTGTTATTTTCTATATTAAAACCCCGTTTATTTATTAAAAACTTATCATTTTATTAACCGTGAGTTAAGAAAACAATCAAAAATAATATCTCTAAATGATGAAAAGATTCCAAAAACATATTTGAAATCTTATATAATTTAAAATTTAATTTTTATAATAAACATCGATCTTATTCTCTTAAAAAAAATTACATTTTAAATCTTACATAAATTTTCTATTTTTAAAATTTCCAGTTTCTAAGTTTCTATTTTTCTAACTAATTTGTTTTAAAATGGAAATTATACTTTATAAACAATCAACACACAAATAATCTTATTCTTTACATTTTGAATCTTACATAGATTTTGTATTTCTTACTTTAAAATTTCTCCTCTAACCTTTTCGAATTAATAGTTTTCACTTAAAAAATAGAAATTATAGTTTTTAATTCAATACATAAATAATATTTTAAATAATTAACATATGTCAAAACCTAACTTACAATGACACATATCGTAATCTCGTGAGTTAAGATTAGGCGTCATTTATACCTTTAAACATCTACAAACCAATGAAATTGTATATCCTTCTAAAATGTAATCACTACAATTAGAATCTACCTCGTGAACGGAAGACGGGGATTGGCGCAGAAGAACGTAGCACCAACGTTTTCGCAGTAGACAGTCGGTGGTGTTGGGAGGATAATGTCGAGTTCAGTGAGTACGTTGCTGATCCATTGAAGTTCGGAAATAATGTTTGCTACAGCCCTGTATTCAGCTTCCATGGATGATCTTGCCACTCTCTTTTGTTTTTTGGCAGTCCATGAGATAGGGTGATTGCCAAGGTAGATAATATAAGCGTTGGTGGAGATGTAATCGTCGGAGTCACCGGCCAGTCTACATCTGAGTAGGCGTGAAGTGTAAGTCTATTCTTTGTTGAGTAAAAGATGCCGTGAGATGGTGTTGCCGCAAGGTAACGAAGGATTCTTTTAGTTGCTTGCTAATGGTCTTTGGTGGGGCGATGCATGAATTGAGATAGATGATTGACGGCATATGCGATGGCAAGCATGGTGAATCCTAGGTATTGTAAGTTGCCGACAAGTTTGAGACTCAGTTGGATCAAAGAGACTACTGTCGGACGTGAGTGTAATCTTCGGTGAAGTGACTAACACATAGACCCCAACGTTCCCTCTTGGCTTGTGACCCCCTCTTCGACCGATGTTGGCTAGTCTTGGGCATATTACCACATGATATTTTTCATGTGTTTTCTTTACTCAAAAGGTGGTGAAAACTTTCTCAATAAGTTATCTTTCCTTGAATTATATTAAATTCAAATCAATTGAATTATATGAATTTTTAAGATAACGTTAGATTATGAGCTTCTAACTCGAAACTAATGGATAATGAGTGGATTGACTTATATTCATTATATATTACTTAGAATACGCCTCTTCGAAATGAGGCATTTTGCAATTGATTTTGGAGTATTAGACATAGAGCGGGGCTGGATATAATGGATTGAATTGGCTTTGATACCATGTTAGATTATGAGCTTTCAACTCAAAACTAATTGGTAAAAGTATAGCAAGCCTTGAGGACAAGCGGGACAAACTCATGCTTGCAGTCCAATTTTTTTATATATTTTGTTTATATTATAAAAAATCTCTTCAGTTCAATTGGTTCATGGTTGATCCTTTAATTTTTGTTTTTTGGCTTGTGACATTTATTTTCTTAGGACCGGTCCTAGCAATGAGTAGTCCTAGTAATGAGTACATTGGTCTGTATGACTATATCTATTCATCACCAATTGATTTGGTAATATATATATATATATATATATCAATTTTTTAAACTTTCTTTGTAGCAATTCGTGATTATTAAATGATAAAACAAACACTAACGTTATCAACGTACAATTTTAAATTAATGGAAAAAAAATGACAGATTCCACTTTTTAGTTTTAGAAAATAAGATCTTTGAATAATACTATACTAAAATTTGAAATCAACAATGATTTTTTACCATTTAAAACGGTTTTTAGTGGTCAACATGGAGTTGCTCTTAGTAAGACTCATCTGCTACTTGTACCAATATGACAAATCTTCGACTACAGTTAGAAACTATGATCACTATTTGCTGTCATTTTAATTTTATCTTTATATAATTCTCTTTTACCGTTTTTAAGTTTGTTGCTCCTTTATCTTATATACCCATCAAACCTCTATAAAGCATTAGAACCTATAAGTAACATTCCACCAAACAAAAAGATAAAAAGTCTTAGGCCATGAAGCTAACTTGTCTCTTCCCTCTCTTCTTTCTCGTCCCCTTCTTAGCCTCATGCGCTGAAAACAAACAGGTTCTTATATTCTATTCAAACTTCTCTCTTAATTTTTTTTTCTTTTTTTTTTTTTTTTCATTCTACACTTTCATTTGTACTGATGTTTAAGTCCATATATGCATTGATTTGTTACCACAGGATTTTCAACGTCCCATGTATTGCTTCTTAGTCAATTTCCTCACATTTTCATTAAAAATTTGGTGTTTAATTTTGTAGGTGTACATAGTCTATTTTGGAGAACATAAAGGTGATAAATCCTTACAGGAAATTGAAGACCATCATCATTCTTATCTTCAATCGGTTAAAGAATCCGAAGAGGAAGCCAAATCATCGCTATTGTATAGCTACAAACATAGCATCAATGGCTTCGCGGCTGAGCTAAGCCCCCATGAAGCCTCTAGACTAGAGAGTAAGTAAAGGAAGAAAAAAAACAATATGATATTTTGTTTTCATTGAAATGGGGTTTTAACCAAAACCAGTTTGTATTGATATTAACAGAATTGGATGAGGTTATTTCGGTTATCAAGAGCCATCCAAGAAAATATGAAGCGCATACGACTCGGTCATGGGAATTTGTAGGATTGGAGGAACAGGAAAACGACGGCGATTTTAAAAAACACGACGTGGATGGTCGGTTTCGGGTCGGAAGAAAGTTTTTGAAGAAGGCAAAGCATGGAGATGGAATCATCGTTGGTCTTATCGACAGTGGTAAGTTGCCTTTACTAATTATTTAGGGTATTATTGTTTTTCAGTTAGTCATTTTTCTCTATTTTTGGGGTAACATTTTTCTCTACTTCATTAGAATATTATGTGAATAATTATGATGGTTTTGTATTATTTTTCTGAGTAGCATACCACTTTATAATATGTATTAATCCATTATTGCTAATTTGTTGCTATATATAGTAATCGAGAGAATAATTGTTTGTGTTATTTTTTTGGGAAATAAATTAAAGGGGTCTGGCCAGAATCAAAGAGTTTCAGTGATAAAAAGTCTTATATGTAAAGGATGTTGGGACGTATCCATAATGTAGAGTATGGACATGGTCACATATATGTGGCAGTTTGAAAAATAAATTCCGTGATTTTAATTGGTTAAGTTATAATTACAATGTATCTAGTAAAATTACGGGTTTGATAAGTTGGAAAGTTATCGTTGACTCATGTTGATTTTTTCAATAAAACTTTTAGTTTTCTAAATTTTTTCATTAATTAAAGGAAAATTATTGGAGCGAGGTATTAAATGAAAGGGTACGAGAGATATTACGGATCGTTCAATGTTACGGCTAACAAAGAATTATTGTCTCCACGAGATCCCGACGGTCACGGGTCCCACACAGCCTCTATCGCGGTTGGTCGTCGAGTCAACGGTGCATCCGCACTCAGCGGTTTAGCCATGGGCTCGGCTTCGGGTGGTGCACCGCTGGCTCGTCTAGCCGTCTACAAAGCATGTTGGGCCATACCCAATGTGGAAAAAATAGACAGAAACATGTGTATAGAAGAGGACATGCTTGCCGCTATTGATGATGCGATCGTTGATGGCGTTCACGTCATAAGCATTTCAATCGGTACGGCCGATCCTTGGCCAATTTTGCAAGATGGAATCGCGATTGGATCGTTGCATGCGATTAAGAGGAATATTGTGGTTGTGGCTAGCGCGGGAAATTCAGGACCGAAACTGGGGACTGTGTCGAATCTGGCGCCGTGGATTATTACGGCCGGGGCTAGTACTCTTGATCGGGATTTCATTGGTGGTCTTGTTCTTGGTAATGGCTATACAATCAAGGTAATTAGCCACAATTTGAAGAAGAGAAAAAATCATATGAATTATATGTTACATTTTTATATAACATATAGTTTTCTTTACTGTTTTAATTTTTGCTAAAAGAGCTTTCTTTAATGCTATTTAGACGGAGTCGATAACGACATTTAAAATGGAGAAATTTGCCCCTCTAGTTTATGCTGCTAACGTGGTTGTTCCCGGCATTGCATTAAACAATTCAAAGTAAGATTTTTTCTCTTAGAACAATATTTTATTAAAAGTTTGATAATTGTTCTTTTTTTCTTTTTTTTACTTCATCATTGCCATTAAATTAATAATGTTATACAAGAATGTTATAAAAGTTTGATAATTGTTCTTATTTATGTAATTAAATAGTTGAATTAACGATGTTGTTTTTGTTTGGCGAAGCCAATGTTTACCCAATTCACTAAAACCCGAGCTAGTGAGCGGTAAAGTGGTTTTATGTTTGAGAGGAGCCGGTTCAAGAATTGGTAAAGGTATTGAAGTAAAACGAGCAGGAGGAGTTGGTATGATTCTTGGAAATTCTCCGGCTTTCGGAAATGAAACTATGTTGGAATCTCATTTTGTTGCGACAGTTGCGGTAACCTCAAGGGTGGTCGAGAAAATTCTCCAATACCTCAAAACCGATAAAAAACCGATAGCTTTCATCAAACCGGGGAAAACGGTTTACAAAAGCAAACCAGCTCCTTTCGTGGCCGATTTTTCTAGCCGCGGCCCAAGTCTGTTAGACCCAAACATTCTAAAGGTAACTTTTCTTTAGTCTTTCAACTTCAAAACAAAATTAAAAGGTCCAAAACAATTCATAACCCGAAACCAATGATTTTAATTCTATTTGCGGTTTTTATAGCCCGATATAACTGCGCCGGGAGTGAACATATTAGCTGCGTGGAGTGGAGCGGATGGACCGAGCAAAATTTCCGTAGATCAAAGAGTGGTAGAGTATAATTTCGACTCGGGAACTTCAATGGCATGTCCTCATGTTTCTGGTGCAATTGCTCTTCTTAAAGCCATTCATCCCAAATGGAGTAGTGCTGCTATAAGATCTGCTCTTATGACCACTGGTAAACCAAATTTCCCGGTTATTTGGTCGGTGCGGTTTAGCTAAACCAAAATTTTGTTAATTTTAATAAAATGTGTGTTATTTTTATTGTTACAGCTTGGACGACCAATGATGAGAAGAAGCCGATCCAAGACACTAATGGTTTACCTGCGAACCCATTTGCGCTTGGTTCTGGACAATTTAGGCCAACTAAAGCTGCGGATCCCGGTTTAGTCTACAATGCATCATACCGAGCCTACCTTCTCTATGGTTGCTCAGTTGGTTTAACCAAGATTGACCCGACATTCAAATGTCCTAGTAAAATTCCTCATGGTTATAATCTTAATTACCCGTCAATCGCGATCCCGAATCTCAACAGGACGGTGACCATTAAAAGAACGGTCACAAATGTTGGAAATGGTAACTCAACAAGCACATACCTATTCAACGCTCAAGCACCATTGGGTTTCTCGGTTAAGGCTAAACCGAGGGTGTTGTCATTTAACCGGATTGGTCAGAAGAAGCGGTTTAGAATCATGATCACGGCACGGAAGGACAAGATGATGAATGTGACTGAAAAGGGTCACTACCAATTTGGGTGGTTTAGTTGGACAGATAGGTACCATGTTGTGAGAAGTCCAATTGCTGTTTCTTTAGCTTGATTGTTGTTGGCTTATTTGGGGTGGTATTAGTTGGTTTGGATTTTAGAGGTGTCAAATTGAAAGAAATAGAAAACAATATGTTCTAATCACACTAGTGATTTACTCCTGTGTTAAATTAAATCAACGAAGTAACTATTTTCATTGTTATAGATGGTGGGAAGAAGATATCAAGTATTAGCATTTACAATTATTGGAGTGGGCCTGTCTTGATATAATCAAGAAGCCTAACCACTATGATTACTTGTGATATTGAACAAACTAAATGTTTATATAGTTTTGTCACATGATGATGAACTTTAAAATTCAATCAAATCTTTATCTCGATTCTCGTAACAAATTATATAGTCGATTCCTTAAATTTAGTTCTCGTTTTTAATTTATTTTTAATAATACCGAAGTGTCTTAGAATATTCTTCTACTCATACTCTAACTAATGTATCTACAGTATATAGTTTAAAATGATGAATATTGTAAATGGTATATTCTCAAATAACCATCAAACACCTTTAAAGTATTTAGGGTTATTATAACATTTCCCCAAACCAGAATTAACAAATAATCTAAGGCCATGAGACTAATTACTATCTCCCTTCTCGTCTTTCTCGTCCCTCTCTTAGCCTCATGCACTAAAGAAAAACAGGTTAAAAAATTAGGGTCTCTCTATCATTTGAAATATTTGATGTTTCTTAATCAATTCCTCGTATTTTCATTTTTGTTGTTGGTTGGTCTTGTAGGTGTATATAGTCTACTTTGGAGAACATAAAGGTGATAAAGCCTTGCATGAAATTGAAGATCATCATTATTCTTATCTTCAATCGGTTAAAGAATCTGCAGAAGAAGCCAAATCTTCGCTATTATATAGCTATAAACATAGCATCAATGGCTTCGCGGCTGAGCTAACAGCCGATGAAGCCTCTAGACTAAAAGGTACGTAAAACCCTAAACTTTTAAAATGAAAAAAAATATAACCTAAATTTTAAATGAAGCCAAATTCATAATATTTCTATGATTGAAAAAGGATAATAATTAAGAATTCATTTTTCATTTTTCTTGAGATAGGACGCATCGGAGTTGTATCGGTGTTTAAGAGCGATCCGAGGAAGTATAAAACCCATACTACAAGATCATGGGAATTTGTAGGGTTGAAGGATGAAGAACTGGGTGATTCTGGTGGCGATAATAAATATCAAAATTTACAAGTGAATGATCGGTTTGGTGTTGGGAGAAAGTTTTTGAAGAAAGCAAAACATGGTGATGGAGTTATAGTCGGTATTATCGACAATGGTAAGCTTAATACTCTAATTTCATGAGTTTTTTTATCATTATAAATTTTGAGAACTAGGTTTTCAGTAGTCACTAGCGTTTTATTTTTGAGTTACTGAAAAACTTAAATAAATTATGATATTTTCTGTTAGAAAAATAAGGTAAAGTTGTTGAATTTTAGTTCCGGGATAATATCAATAAAAATGGGGATTCCATACCTAAATACTATATTGATTGAATATTAAGTAAGACTAATGAATGAAAAAATATACCGTTTTACTTGGGTCAAGACATGTGAATTGGAGCTAACTCGATGTTAATAGTTGATTTATAACCAAGACCACTAGCTCAACTGTGAAACAAGTTACATAATCGAGTAACTTGGGAAGAGATCATATAACCTGCTCTTGTATCTGGTTTGATGATGTACAGACCTCGATCTAGAACGCATATATAGTCATAAACAAAACAAAAAAGTTGATTTCTCACGTGACATCAAAAGAAATTGCATTATGATCAAGATTCATGAAAATTTTGTAATTCTACATATCTTTAAATCTTTTGGGTTCATATCATTATAATACTAACTCGTCATTGCTAATTTTGTTTTATTTGAGATGAGAATAATTTTGTTATATTTTTTGGGAAATAAAATAAAGGAGTGTGGCCAGAATCAAGGAGTTTCAGTGACAAAGGAATGGGACCAGTTCCAGAATCATGGAAAGGAATCTGCCAAACCGGAGTTGCCTTTCAACTCTTCTCATTGTAACCGGTAAGTTCATTTGTCATTTTTTCACTAAAGAAATATTAGTAATTAATGAAATCAATTAATTATCTCATTTTTCAGCTCAGCTGATCAATAGCTCATATCTAATGTTTATGGTTTTCAACATGAACAATATCACCGAATTATGTCATGAGATCAATTTAATTTATAATTTTGATGTCTAGTCTCGGTATGTACACTAATAGTCTAGTACGTACATGATGACTACACGTACATCCTAATCCTACGATCTATATTTTTTATAAAGAGTGGTGTACTGGATTTGATACAAAATAGTTAAATTATGGTTGCCTTATTGGTTTATTTTTAAAGTTCGAAGCTTGTTTACTAGTAGTATTTACTAATGCTACTATCAATTTCTATTTATATTAAGTACAGTAAAATTATCGGAGCAAGGTATTACGCAAGAGGTTACGAGAGATATTACGGACGATTCAATGCCGAAGCTAACCAAGACTTCTTGTCTCCACGAGACGCCGATGGACACGGGTCCCATACAGCTTCAACCGCCGTTGGTCGCCAAGTAAACGGCGTTTCTGTATTCAACGGCATTGCAAAGGGCACCGCTTCAGGTGGTGCCTCATTGGCTCGCCTAGCCGTGTACAAAGCGTGTTGGGCCTTTCCAAACGCTGACAAAAGCCATGGAAACACTTGTTTTGACGAAGACATATTGGCCGCGTTTGACGATGCGATCGCTGATGGCGTTCACGTCATTAGTATTTCGATAGGAACGGCTGTACCTCAACCGTATTTGAAGGATGGAATCGCGATTGGAGCATTACATGCGGTTAAAAGAGATATTGTGGTTGCAGCTAGTGCGGGTAATGAAGGACCAGGGGCTGAAACTCTGTCGAATCCGGCTCCATGGGTTATTACCGTTGGTGCTAGTAGTCTTGATCGGTATTTCATTGGTCGTCTTGAACTTGGTGATGGCTACAAATATGAGGTAAGAAAAATCTTATAATAAATTTGTGATACTCTCACAAAAATATATACTTTCAATGTATGATAAAATCTATACGTAGTTTTTATTTTTGTAGTCGGACTCATTAACGACATTGAAGATGGACAAATTTGCTCCTCTAGTTTACGCTGCTGATGTGGTTGTTCCTGGCGTTTCAATGAACGATGCAGCGTAAGATTTTTCTTCTCTTTTACTACATATAAGTTATATTAATTTTTTTGTTATAAAACTCATCTTTTTTTTATGTATATTAAGGCTATGTTTACCGAATTCACTTTCGCCGGAACGTGTAGAAGGTAAAGTGGTATTATGTTTGAGAAGTTACGGTTCAAGAATTGGTAAAAGCCTTGAAGTTAAACGAGCCGGAGAAGTCGGTATGATTTTAGCAAATACCAGGCTTAACAATGGAATTAAGGCCGATCCTCATTTTGTACCAACAGCATTGGTTCTCTCATCCGCAGTGGAAAGGATTCTAAATTATATTTACAATGATTATGAACCGGTTGCTATCATTCAACCGGCAAAAACCATACTTTATCCAGATCGACCGGAAGACTCGGTTTATCCATACCAACCAGCTCCTTTTATGGCCGGTTTTTCTAGTCGTGGCCCAAATTGGGTAGATCCTAACATTTTAAAGGTACACTATTTGTTATGTTATCTCTTACTTCTTAGTAAAGTCAAAACTGGCTTAGAAAACATAACCGAAATTAATCGTATCTTTGTTGTTTTTACAGCCGGATATTACTGCGCCGGGATTGAATATATTGGCCGCATGGAGCGGGGCGGATTCAGCGAATAGAGTTTCAATAGACCGACGAGTATTGGATTACAATTTCGACTCAGGAACTTCTATGTCTTGTCCTCATGTTGCTGGTGCAATTGCCCTTCTCAAAAGTATTCATCCCACATGGAGTAGTGCTGCTATAAGATCTGCTCTTATGACCACAGGTAACAGAAAATCGGTTATTAAATTTGTTAAAAATAGCTAAACCGAGTTATATTTGATTAGAGGTGTCCAATCTAATTTCTGTTTAAAACATGAGCTTAAAAAATATAGAAATTGAGCAAATATCAAAATAAGATTTTTGCATATTCTGCATAGAAATTAGATTTATTTGTTTTGGATTTGGTTTAGTTTTCGCATTAGATTTTCGGATACTAATTTCGGTTTGCCACGGGTTAAACCATTTTTTTGGTTTGTAGCTTCGATGGCCAACGAGGATAATGAACCGATCAAAGATTATGATGGTTACCAAGCAGACCCATTTGCACTTGGTTCAAGACATTTTAGACCAACAAAAGCTGCAAATCCCGGTTTAGTCTACGATGCATCATACCAATCTTACCTTCTCTATTGTTGCTCACTTGGATTAACCGAAATTGATACAACATTCCAATGTCCTAGCCAAGTTCCTCCTCCTTATAACTTAAATTATCCATCAGTCGCAATGCCATACCTCACAGGGACAGTGGCCGTTACTAGGACTGTCACATGTGTTGGACTAGCCGGTAATTCAACATTAAGTACATATTATTTCAATGTTCAACCGCCATATGGTGTCTCGGTTAAGGCTAAACCGAATGTGCTGGTTTTTGATCGGATTGGTCAGAAGAAACGGTTTGATATCATTGTTGAGACACTAAGAAATGAGTATACAGGTGAGGCTCGGAGAGGTCGGTATCGGTTTGGATGGTTTAGTTGGACCGATGGACATCATGTTGTGAGGAGTCCCATTGCTGTTTCCTTGGTTTGATTAATTTGTTTGCTTAATTAGGGTTTTGGAAGAAACAAAATTGGAGCGGTTTTAGTTTCGGTTTTTATTTGTTAGAAAGTGAAAGAAATTGATTTTTTTTTTTTGTCTGAACACTCTCTAGACTGATTTCACCTTAAACCTCCTCATATAAATTGGAGACAGGCTTGAGTTCAATTAATCAACAGCTAATGTACCACTAAATTTGAATAATCTTTGCTAAAAAAATATTGTAATTTACAATTAGTTTATAGTTTGAATCTCATATTTGGAATTTGGAAAATGTTAACCTCTGTTACGGAAAACAACTAATTCGTACATATATTATGATATGCTAGAATTTGGCATGCTCTTACAAAATTTGATTAAAACCAAATATTGACTGAGTGATTGTGGTCTACAGTAAAACTTTTAGCGATTATAAAATTAACTGCATTAGTCTTTGTGATGATGTGTAATGTATGTGTTAGTATATGTGTTAATGGTCAGTGTACTTTAGATATTAGTGCTTGCATGTGCTCTTGTGTTAGTGTGTTGTTAGTGGTATGTTTGGGTCTTAATTGTCATTGATTGTGTTCGTAGGAGCATCGTCCTCGTTTCCACACTATACTAAACTGCACTTTGGCGAATGGAGGAATTTTTACTTGAAGAGAATATAGAAGAGCTGATGATGAGGAGGAATGAGCTAACAACAATACGGCTATTGTGCAGTATCTCAATGAGTGGTTGATCTGATTGTGCAGTATTTGAATAAGTTTTTAAACTTCATAATTTGATGGTGGTTGGAATTGTAGTTATGGTTTGTAGTGTGGTGAGATTCATACGTTTAGATTGTTCAATCCATGGTTTTGGGTTTTAAGATTCGAACAAACAATTAAAGGATTATTAATTTTGTATTTTTAATGAACATTTGATGCGTAACAAAATCCAATGGAAAGAAGAAAAATTCCACTTCATTCAAATTTATTCAACTTCACAAATAGTGGTAACTATAATTTGCGCAAGTTACAATGTATTTTTCACAAGCACGTAAGTAAATTTCGAACCAGCAATCTTTTGTTAGATTGATTTCATATTTAGACTTCAATTATACAAAATAGAAATACGCTTGAGTTGAATTTAATTAATCAAGACACCAACATTTATTATGTTTGTTGTGAAGCTGCTTTGATGGGTGCCAATGTGCTAATTTTGATTGTGATGTGTAGTCTTAGCCGTCCCTTTGTTGGTTTCAGCCAACCGTTGGTTACATGTGTAAGAGATAGACTATGTGCTTGAGGTTGCTGCTCTTGGCGGTCTCGCTGGTGGTATGTTAACTGCTTCAAGAGTCGGAGCAATAGAACCTGAAGTCCATGTACTTTACCATGTCGAAGTTACTCGTGTGGTGGATCAAAACCAAATTTTGATCTTCTCATTTTACATTTTGGAATTGTCCCCAATGAATACGTCGGAAGAATTCAGGCGAGGAGAGCAATATTATCTTATACTTTGGTAATTGCACTATCGTAAGTAGAGTCACGACAAGAAAACACATAATTTGCTATCCCCAGAAGAGTCACATTTCCGTCGCAAATCGGTGATTTGTGACGAATCTGCGACGAAAATAAGGCGTGGCAAAAGTATCGTCGCAAATTAACCACGTCGCAAATGCGTCGCAAATTTTGCTACGAAAGAGTGACCATATTTTTTACGTCGCAAATTGGTGACGAATATGTGACTTGTCGATGTTGTCGTAAATATGTGACGGAGTTGTAACGTTATGAGGTAGTCGCAATATTGCGACGCCCTTGTGACTGAAATAGTCGTGGTAATGTTACGACAGATTTGCGACTATGTTTGAGAGTCATAGATTTGTGACGCTGTTTGTGGTAGTAAAGTAGTATCAAAAGTGTGACGATTGTACGACGGTTATTGGTTCTCCTATTTAATTTATGTTACAATAGTGTCACAAATCCGTGACAAATTAGCGACAAATTTGCTACGAAATTACTGTTCGCAATGACTTATTCATGTTCTTATTGATAGATTTTCTAGCCATTTGTAAAGCAATTAGAGAGAAGCAATTATAAAGCGGAAGTTAATGTTATAGAAAAACATAAAGTACAAAAAGCAATAGTTAGTACATATTACAACCTTTCCTAATAATAGCATACATAAAGTAGTTTTAAGTTAATAGCAATAGCAAAAAAATTAAAAGTTTTAGAACTACATTTTAGAACTACTCAAGACTGAGCAGTGGGTGGAATTGGTGGTTCGTCTCCTGAAGTGGTCGGTTGGTCAGTGGTCATGAAAGCTGCGATGCGCGGATCCGAGGTCTTGAAGAAGGTAAGAAGCTTTGTCATTTCAGCGAGCTACTCTAGACCTTTGCGGTGCTCCTCATCACGCTTGCGTTGCTCTTCATCATGCTTGCGTTGCTCCTCATCCCGCCTTGCGTTATCCGCATCTTGCGCATCAAGCTTACGCTGAGCTGCATCTAGTTTCTCTTGCATCTCAGACAGTTGTGGCATAGAGGAGCTTGCATAGCTATGAGTCCTCTTTCTCTTCCTTTGCATTCGAGGCAGGTCCCCAAGTCCAAATATGGTTCCCTTGTGATCAGTCAATGTACACTGAAAAAGAAACCAAAAATACAAGCAAGTATGCAAGAAAGTAAGATGAAACCATGAATATATGTATATACAGAAGTAACATTTGCAATATTATCAGTATGTTCAAAAAAAGCAGATTAAGAAAATTAATTGATCCACAACAAACTCAGTCCTAGTTGTGATACATAGCAGTTCACTCAATTCCAAGCAACAAAATTGTAATTTAGGAGAAGAGAGAGGAAAATACCTTGAGAAATATTTCATTTTTTTGGTCAATGGATAGAGTCCTCTGAGTAGAAAGCTCTGAAAGGCCAGAGGCATCGGCATCAGCGTCAGACACAACGTCTGCAAGTTGCTTCTCATAAGCCTCAGCAACTTGTTGCGATTTGCAGTCAACAAATGTGCCATCCTTGTTTGTGTGTGTGCGCAGAAAAACCTCTCCCCATGACACAGGTCTTCCTAACTCTGCTTCCTGTAAAGATAGGTAAAAATGAGAGATTAATAAATATCAGAAAGACAGAGTAAGTAATGAATTATTTGAAGACAGAGTAACTCACCATTTCTTGTTGACGTCACAAGAAAGATTTATGTCCAGAATTGTGCTTTGCGATTCCTAGACCTCCATGATTTGATATGCGGCAGTTGGAAGCCGTCACACTCTTTTCCTGCGCCTCAGGAGTTGTCCAATACAGTTGCATTTGCTCCCACAATTTCTCGTTGATCCATGTCGGCCTTCCTGATCCCCGTCTAGCCTGACTAACAATGCCTCGCATTCTTCGCGATGCAATCGCGAAGAAATTATCCCTGATAAGTGAAGTAATGCCTATTTTCCAGTCGTACTTCCCCTACAATAAAAACAGTTGTTAGTATTGGTTTACTCAGTAAGAAATTGAATAGAAACTAGCTAATATCTAAAACATTACCGCAAAAGTTTCAAACATCAGTTCTCGGACATGGTTAGGTGTACAGGACCAGTTATAGTACGGTCCATTGAACTTCCGACGCATGATGTTGCAAATTACCTTAGCCAATACACCGTTGTCCCTATCAAACCTAAAACAAGTATAGGAAACAGAAGAATTAAAAAAAAATCAGTCCAGTCTTAACCAAAACAGTAGCATTGTATAATCAACCAATGTCTATATCCATCCAATCAAGTAACACATATTGTAACACACTATGATCTAAACTAAAACAATATAATCTAATCATGGCTAAAACAGATATGAACCTTACCATATTGTCTCTTCATTTGGGAGTGGGTGGTCAGACAACCGGAGCAACCTTTCACGTCCAGGCAGTTGCAGGAGGTACTCCAGCTGCTGCTCGTAGTCTTGAATCTGTTGGGGAGCTTCAACCTGCTGGGGAGCCTCATCCTCGTCAGCAGCATCACCGTGTTGGGGAGCATCAACCTCGTCTTCCTCCTCCACTTCAACGTGTTCCTCAGCGAAATCAGCATAGTAGTCTTCTTCTTCTTCTTCTTGTTCGTCTTCCTCTTCTGGTTCTTCTCGGGTCATGTCAAGTTCTCGTCCTTGAAAACGAGAAGGAGGTTGTTGAGGTTCAGGCTGTGCCGTTGTGAAGCAGAAGGCCCTAGTCTCGCTGGAGGAAACTGAGCCGCTTGGATGGTTCTGGAAACGGAACCGGAGACTATTTTTTCAGAGGACGGTGAATGGTTACCTCCAGTTCCGCTTGTCCCATCCACCACAGACTTACGACCGCCTGAGGTTTCTCTCCCTGGACCGACGGGTTGACGAGTCGGTGTCACCAATCTATCAGACCTGGCGGTGGATCCACCAGATGCAGCGCCTGTGAGGAGAGGGAGTGTTGGGATTCCTCCACCACCACCACCACGACGATCTGCGGTGGAAGTCGAAGGGACTCCAGTGGAAGTCGAAGGGACTCCAGTGGAAGTCGAAGGGACTCCAGTCGAAGTCGAAAGGACTCGAGTTGAAGTCGAAGGGACTCCGACGGATGGGACAGGTGTGGAAGGGACTCCACGATTAGGGTTGAGGCGACCACCGCCTTCTCTGGGAATCTCTGGAACCGCCGCTTTCCCTCCACCACCGCAACCACCGCGACCACCACGGCTGGTTCCAGTACACTGGCGACCTTTTGCCGCTGCCTTTTCGCGAGCAACGGTCGTCAATCGACCGGTCGCGGTAGCCTTGGCAGCGACTGCAGGTTTAAACTTCGTTTTTGGAGGCATGTCGAAGGTCAGAAGAATGGAAAAGTGCGGAGAGTAGAAGAAATCTGTAAGAGAAAGAGAAAGAGAAGAGATTAAACAAGATCGGAGACGGATCGGATCTAGGGTTCAGAATCGCCTCTTCGTAGAGAGAAAACGAAGAAACTAGGGTTTGTGAAACAAATGAATTAGGTTTAGCGTTTTTCCCTTTCGTTGACACAAGTGTCACTCTTTCGTCACAATTCCGTCGCAATTATTTGGGCCCCATAAGCCCATTTGTTTGCCAACACAACCCAATCTTTCTGAAACCCAAAACCAGTTGATGTGACAATTTTGTGACGAGTTTATGACTCCTTCGAAGCAAAACTTGAAATCCTAAACCCTAAACCTTTTGTCCCCAAATTGTTTAGCATTATCATTTCCATTCTTAAAAGCATAAATTGACGTAATTCTAGAAAAAAATAAGGAGTAATATGTCACTCCAAACATCACATTCTTATAAATATTCAAATCATCATAATAAACCTTAATGTAATTACATGGAGGTTAGATAAGAAAATTTAGGGTTTAGTTATAATTGAGAAAATTTGAATTTTCCTAGATTTGAGAATTAAGTATAATGTAATTGGTAATTTGAATAATGTAACTTCCAAACATACATTGTTTCATAATTAAATAGGTTCCTAAGTATCCCAAAATGAAAATGGAGTGGCAAAGTCGTCACAAATAAGGCGGCTAAGTATCCGAAAATGAAAATAGAGTGGCAAAGTCGTCACAACTAAGGCGGCGCGTCACAAATGTGTAACAAATACGTCGCTAAGTTGTAACCATTTTGCAACTAAATTTACTGTCACTACTCCAAACCCTAAACCCTAAACTTTGAAAAGTGAATTTTTGTGACATAGACATTACCAATCATCAATCCATGTTCTTCCAAACTTCTTGTCTTTTAAAAAAGTGATATGTAACTTTCAAAGGTTATTTTGACAAAAAATCATGCATTCTCATAAGTTATATATGTAATCACATTCATTTTATATAAAAAACTTAGGGTTTAGAATAAAAATTAAGAAATGTAGAATTTTGAAATATGTGAGTGGTAATTGTAATTTACATGGTCATTTATAATAGTGTAAATGTAACCATTTTGCATTACCTTTAAATATGTGACTGATTTTGGAATTGTATTTGATGGGGTTACAAATCCGTTACAATTCCGTGGCAAATTTACTTAAGGGGTTACAATTCCGTTACAATTTCGTTGCAAAGTTAGGTAAATGGTTACAAATCCGTCACAAATCCGTTGCACAATTACGAACACTTGTGAAAAAACAATTTTACAACATACACTTAGTGAAAAAAAAGACCATAATATAATTGCACTAGATGAGGTTCGAACCTAGGCCCTTAGAGCCAAAGGTATGAGGCAATGTCACCATGCTATAGTAATACATCTATACCTTTTCGTATTTTTTACGATAGGACTTCTGAATTTTAACTAAAATTAATAGAAAAAATTGTTAACTTCATTGTTGAGAGTGAGGTTCAAACCCAGGCATGTGGTATATTTACAGCGTTGCTTTGCCGCTGTGTTATGGTGTATTATTCGGTAATTGTTGACATGAGATACTATATCACAACAATGCAAAAATTAGTAGAAAAGATTGTTAACTTCATTGTTGAGAGTGAGGTTCGAACCCAGGCATGTGGTATATTTACAGCGTTGCTTTGCCACTATGTTATGGTGTATTATTCGGTAATTGTTGACATGAGATACTATATATCTACATTGCGAGTTGATTAATTATTAATAGATCTATTTTTAGTAAGTTATATTTATTTTTAAAAACCCTTATAGATTAATCAATATATATATATATTACAATCATATTATTCAAAATCATCATCATCTTCATCATGACCTTCATTGTAATCATCCTCAGAAGAAGATAAATTACACAAAAATTCATCTCCTGGCTCATTGTCTTCAATTTCAAAATCAATTGTTTGTATTGGGTTGCTTCCTTCCACCAAGACATTCACGTCAATTTCATCCACCATTTCCGTGGCAGTATCATCGCTAGTTTGTTGCAAAATAATCAAGTCTTTCGTACCAAATTTTCCTTGTACACGATTCCTCGGATTAACTTGCAGTACTATAAGCCATGGTTTCAGAATACGTTTAGTAGCTGGATATGGAAGATAACAAACTTGATCGGCTTGAGACCTTGCCATAAGTATAGTGTTTAGATTAGAATTTTGAAAATATTTGTAAAACATATATGTTCACATATATTCTAAATTGAATAAATGAACAAATCGATCATACCTAAAATAAAAGGCTCATTACTATTGTTTTTATATCGACCTTTAGCCAACACATCAACAATACCTCCCTTGCTTCTCCGGGTGCCTTTTCTGATCGTAGGGTCGAACCATTTGCAATTCAAAAGTGTTACCCTTAATTGAAAAATGCCAGGGAATCGGAACTCCATGATCTTTTGCACTTTCCCATGAAAATCATCTTCTTTAGTTGCGTCAGAATATTGTTGCCATCGCACGAAAACCCCATAATTCATAGTTTTTTTCCTCTCTCCGTGACTTTCCGTGTGAAACAAATACCCTCTCGTATAATACATGGGCCAAGTTCGAACTATATTTTCAGGACCTTCAACAACATTAAAAACCCAAGGAGGAAAATATTGTTGGTCCTTCATGTAATGTACCTATCAATAAAAAATATGTGTAAATTAAGAAAATGATATTTACAAATCAATCATGTACAGCTCAACAATATACATACATATTGCCGGATCCATGAACAGAAATTTGTATCTCTTTTCGCCATCACCTCCTCATCTGTTAGGTCAGGGTCTTCATCTCGAATTTGCATTTCCAACAACCTGTGATTCAATAATAATATACGATTGAATAAATTGGTAAAGAAAATTACCGTAGATTATGTAAGATCTAGTTTCAGTTACTTCTCGTAGGCCCAAAAGAAATCACAATTCCGTAGAATATATGAATGTGCGCGATGATACTCCTCCGCACTTAACCAGAATTCTTCACATTTCCCACTTGGCCGACCTACACCCGTAAATATATCTGGTACATCAATTGGATATTTAGGTGCTTCACCTTCGTCATACCGACTTACCCTTCAAAATTTGTTCTTAATATCATTAAAACCAAAACATAATACCAATATTAAATAACATACATTTTTCTATATTATCACATCAATTTACCTTCGTCTGATAGTTGTAGAAACCTGTGAGCCAAAGTAGTATTGTGAAAAGTAGGATATCTCATCATTCATATACAATTGAACAATTGATCCCGCTGGATATCTTTTTTTTTTCGCTTTTCCTTTCAAATGTTTAAAAAACCTTTCGAAAGGATACATCCACTGATATTGTACAGGACCACCAAGCTCTGCTTCATAAGGCAAGTGGATAGGAAGGTGCTCCATCACATCAAAGAATAATGGTGGAAAGATTTTTTCCAAATTACACAAAATCATCACAATGTTCGACTTAAGAAGTTGGACGCGGCTTATATCCAATGTGCGACTGCTAAGGTCACGAAAGAATGCTCCAATCCCTACGAATAATTTTTTAATTAGTTATCTATATAAGCTTTAACAATATATATCAACATACACATGAATTGTATATACCTGATATTGCTTGGTGCACGTTACGGGGGAGAAGTTCTGCAAATACGAATGGAAACAATCTCTCCATAAAGACGTGACAGTCATGGCTTTTCATTCCCGAGAACTTTTCGTTATTGATGTCTACTGTACTAGCTAAATCTGTAACATAGCCGTCTGGGAATTTCACTTCATTCTTCACCCACTGTAGTAACGCATCTTTTGCTTTTGCAGTCAATCTCCACATTGGAAATGGCGCATTCCCACGAGCATCGACATGCAATTTTTTTCGAGCACAATATCTCGCAACATCTATTCTTGACTTGATGTTATCTTTTGATATGTCTTTAATATTCATAATAGTGTACATGATGTTATCAAAGAAATTTTTCTCGATATGCATCAAGTTAAGACAATGTCGTAGATTCAAATTAATCCAATACAGTAGCTCCCAAAATATGCTTTCTTTATGCCAGTTATGCCACTCTCCATATCCGTTCGGTTTGTTCTGATGTCCGTTTCCACCACAGTCAGAAGTTTTAGGTGCCTTCGCATTCCTTACATACCGCAAAACTTCTGCTCCACTCAACGATTCTGGTGGGTAGTCGTTCAATGCGGTCTTTCCTTTTATGAAATTGACTTTATTTTCCGCAAAGGATGATTGGTAGGCAAAAAACTTCTGTGACAGTCGAACCAACATGGCTTCCTACCAGACGGTAACTGGAAAGCATTTGTATCACACATACAAATTGGACAAGATAATTTTCCATGTGTAGTCCATCCGGACAACATACCATATGCTGGAAAATCGCTAATCGTCCATAGCAGAACCGCTTTAAGGTTGAAATTTTTATTTAAGGAAATATCATATGCCTCAACTTCGTTATTCCATAAATCCTTTAGCTCATCGATCAGTGGTTGGAGAAACACATCTAGACTAGCACATGGATGATTTGGACCAGAATTCAAAATTGTGAGAAACAAATACTCACTCTTCATCGCCATATCAGGGGGTAAGTTGTAAGGTGTCATGATCACTGGCCACAACGAATGGTTTTTTTACATCCCAAATGGATTAAACCCGTCTGTACACAATCCTAGGTAAACATTTCGCTTTTCCTCTGCAAAACTTGGATACATTTCATTGAAATTTTTCCACTCCGCACCGTCAGATGGATGACACATAACTCTGTCTTCTGACTCGTGCTCAGCATGCCATCTCATCCATGATGCAGTCTTCTCAGATTGGTACATCCTCTTCAATCTATCCCCGATTGGTAGGTACCACATCTTGCTGAACGGTATTTTTGTTCGTCCATGACTCTCTTTATATCTCGGTTTTTCGCAAAATTTACAATGCTCCAAATCCTCATCTTCTTTCCAGAAGAGCATACAGTTATCTATACATACATCATATGTATGATACGGCAATCCTAGCTTTCGCATCAACGTTTCCGTCTCGTAATATGAACCAGTGGCCTGATTAGGCTGTGGTAAATACTCAGAAAACGTTTCCGCCCAATCATCCATGCAACTTTCAGACTGATTATGGTCTGTCTTGTGGCTCATGAACCGCGCAGCTAATGATAACTGTGAATGACCTTCCTGACATCCATCATACAGCGGGGTATTTGCAGCTTCTAGCAAGTCGTTGAATTGTTTCGCCTCATAGGTATGTTCTTCATTAACATGGTCATTACCACTCTGACCATGTTCTTGATCATGATGATAAGCATTAAATGGTGTAGTACCATGAAATGCATCATTGACCATACCAGCATAAACATCCCCCCCAGTACCATAAGCAAATTGTTCATTACCCCTATTAAAATATTGTTCATTACTAAAATCTACATTTTCGTAATGGCTACTAGATCATGCCCCACCAACATTATAATCCTCTCCATGTTCGGACCATACATAATATCCGGGCATAAACCCTTTACTAAGCAAATGGTCCGACACAAGTCGAGCGGGTCTTATCCTAGTTGAATTTTTGCATTTAGAAAAGGGCATATAAACTTACCATTATTCCTCAAAGCGAAGTCCTGGTTACTCGCAAAATCGATGAACTGTTGCACTTCATCCAAATAGTCGGTTGATATATTGTTGGTGCGTGGATCGATCCGGTTGTACATCCATTCTCGTGACGAATGCCACATTTTTTATTCCTCCCAAAAAAATTTCTCTCTCAAGTTTTTTCCTCCAAATAGTTTTTTTCTTTTTTTTTCTTTTTCCCTCTTACAAATTTTTCCCTCCCAAATTTTTTTTCTTTTTTCCCTCCCAAATTTTTTTATCTTTTCCCTCTCCAAAAATTTTCTCTCCCAATATTTTTTTCTCTTCCGTTTATTTCTTTCTGATTTGTGAGAAATTTGAGAGTGGGGAGTGGTTCTATTTATAGGCTGAATTTCCTGTGACAGATTTGAGACGCTCAAAAATTCGTCACAAATTTGTGACGGATTTCTTACGAATTTGCGACGCCAACTGAAAGTTAGGTGGCAGCTAGGTGGGAGTTAGGCACGTGTTGGGTGAGAGTTAGGTGGATTATAAAAGTCGAATTAAACACGTTTACACCCACTTTTTTTATGGCCGACAGTTTTTGCGACGCACCGAAAGAGTCACAAATCCGTTACTAATTTGCGACGCCGTAACTTTAGTTGCAAACGAGTCACACTTTTGTGACGTTTTTACGACAAGGTTTTTCTGTCGTTAATTTGCAACGGTTTTGCAACGATATTATTATTCGTCACAAATTCGTTGCAACAGCGTCACAAAAATAAGTGACGGAAAAAATCGTCACAACACGGCGTCACAAATCCTGTGTTTTCTTGTAGTGAGTGTTAAGAAATGTAGAGGATTTTTTACTAGATGAGTTTACGGAAGAGCAGATGATGATGAGGATGAGGATGAGGAGGAAGGAGCGAACAATTCGGCTATTGTGCAGTATTTGAACAAATGAGTGGTTGATGTCATTAGTATATGAATAAGTTTTTTAAAACATTGCAATTGTTGTTATGGTTTGTGGTGTTTAGTATTTAAACAATCTTTGCTAAATTAAAAATACAGTAATCTACATTTTAATTAGAGTTTGAATTTCATATTTGGAATTTCAAAGATAATGTTAATCTTTTTACTACGGAAAACAACAAATTTGTACATATATATATGATATACTAGAATTTGGACATGCTCATACATACACTACCTACAAATTATCGTCAATTAATGTATAAACTAAACAATTTGATTAAAACCAAACATGGATTGATTTACGTTACCAAAAATATACTCCATTCGTTTTATAAAGAGTGTCATTGTAGCATAAACCATTTGGTACAAAGTAATGTATAACCCCATCTAGGCATGACCAAAATCTAACCGTAACCGTATTTCGGACCGTAACCGTATCGTTTTAAACCGTAACCAAACCGTAACCGTATTAAACGGTTGAAAAACCGTAACCGTAACCGTAAAAGTTGATTAGTTATGGTTAAACCGTAATCGTTAACCGTAACCGTTATTTAACCGTAACCATATTAAAACCGTCGGTTAACCGTAAGGTTAAAATTTTAACCGTAACCATTTTAAAATAAAAATAAATTATGTATAATCAATATTTATCGAGTCTAATTTTATAATATTTAATTAAAAAAAATTAAATGAATAATAACTAAATATTAAAACTGAATGTGATAAATTGATTATTTTCTAACTAATATAAATAATATTAAAATACATCAAATTTACAATAAAAATAAATAAGATTAGAAAAACTATTAATTGTAACAAAAAAAGATCGTGGTAATAAAGTTATGCCTATAAACATGGCATCTAACTAATTTGATGAGAAAATTGTGAATTATGTTATATTTTAGTTAAACTCAATCCTATAAACATGTCATCTAACTAATTTGATGAGAAATTTGTGAATTATGTTATATTTTAGTTAAACTCAAAGATTTACTTAAGTTTGAAATAAAATATGGTCGTTTACGTTACACAATATAAATGATTTTGAATAATTGACTTTGTTAAGATAAATTAGTTGTCGTTTGTTTTAGAATTTTAGTACAATTTCCCACGATTGCACGACCATGACTTTTTAAAATATATTTTCCATAATATTATTGTTTAAATATTTCTTTTTAAAAAGTTACATAGTTATATAATTATAACCTAAATATTAACCGTATCTAACCGTAACCGTACCGTATATAACCGTAACCGTTTCAACCTTAACCGTTTTAACCGTATATTAAATGGTTAAGGTTAAGGTTAAAAGAAATTATTAACCGTAACCGGTGGTTAATAAACCGTAACCGCAATAACTGTAACCGTGGTCATGCCTAACCCCATCTCTCCCAGACCCGTTTCCCTAGGTAAAAACCCTAACCTCCTTCCTCTCCTCCTCAGCGCCGCAACCCAATTTTCTCGTCGGAAATCATGGCTTAGTCCTTCTCCTCCAGTATGAGGATCTTAGGCTTTCTTTTAGCCATCTATTACCTCAACATGAGGTTGTTACTACAAAACTCCTAGTAAATTTAGCCCGATTGATTGTTCATTGGGTTTTGTTTTCTAGAGAGATGAACAAAGAATTTGTTGAACCATGTATTCGGTTCTCACTCATGGAGAATCCAAGCTTTATTGTTGACATTAAGCTTATTGTTTTTGATCATTTCGCTTTCATTGAGGTTTCTTTCAAGGTTCTCATTCCCCATTTGTCATGTGTTGTATTGGGTTACCATTCCCATATCTACTCTTTTGTGGAGTGTTTTGTATTATCAAAACCCCTTTTTGAAGGAATGAAGATGTTGGACTTATCAAAACCAAGTGATTTGGTTATTCAAGCGTCGCCGGTTTTGCAAGGATCTTCCTCCCGGCTGATGGTCTTCGCCGCCTTTGATGCAGTGTTGTTTGTAACCCTTCGGTTTGCAATGGATGCGGTCTTTCAAGAGGTCCTAGAATTCGTTCTATGTGCTCGACTTCTTATGGCTTTATTGTATGACTTGTATCGTCAATCTATTTTTTTTTGTCCATCGTTTGGTGGTGTGTTTTGCACTTTTTGCTTTACTTTTCTGCATGTCCCATTAGTTTGTTGTAATAGGGTTTTGAAGCTCTCTAAATTAATGAAACTTTCGGTTTGATAAAAAAAAAGAATGTCATTTTACACTTTTATTTTTATTTCAAAAAAAATGTTATTTTTATATTTTCACTACAGAGTTTTGTTATAAAAATCTAGTTTTAACCTTATTTTTTTAATGTGTTAGTTAGAAAAAAAAATTATTTAGTGAATAAATTATGGAAAAATTAAACTTTTAATTGTTTTCTTAATATGTGTGATAATCATATATATAATTAGGGAGTCCTCTCTCCATCTAAGGTGTCCACATAGGCAAAAAAAAATTTTAACAATTAATTTTAGTTTTAAGTTCATTTAGTTCATGTTTATGTATATTTATTGTTACTTATAACTACTAATTTTTTAATTAAATTAAAAAACGAAAAATAAGTCAATAAATTACTAAAAGTAGAAATTAATATTTGATCATATATATAATTAGGGAGTCCTCTCTCCATCTAAGGTGTCCACATAGGTAAAAATATTTTTAACAATTAATTTTAGTTTTAAGTTCATTTAGTTCATATTTATGTATATTTATTGTTACTTATAGCTACTAATTTTTTAATTAAATTAAAAAACGAAAAATAAGTCAATAAATTACTAAATGTAGAAATTAATATTTGAGTATTTACTATAAATTTATGATAACGATAAAAGTTTATATATTCAATTTCAAAAATTGGAAATATGTAAAACGAATATACATGTAAGAAAAAGTGAATAAAAATATTAGCGACATCAAAGAATCAAAGAAAAAAAATCTTGAGTGTCAAAAAATTGTTAAGAAGCTATTGGTTTTTTTTTGTTATGAACGCATTTACACCTATTCGTTAAAGAAATACATGACCATATTTGAACCAATGAGGGATGAACATGTTAATATAAGAGGTTGTTGATCTAAAGATAAAGAATATATATTATTTCACTAAAAGGATACTGAACCATCTAATTAAAGATGAGATAATAAGATGAAAATTTAGGATATACGATTTTATTTATAATGTTATATAATTTTATGGAAGTATGAAAGAAAAATATGAAATGTTATAATACTATTATTTTAAAGATATAAGGTATAAATTGGTGTAAGACAAAAAAATCATGCATTGCTTGAGTTATGTTCTACTAAAAATAAGTAAACAAACTAACATAAAATTGTAAATAGTTAAATCAAATTTTTGTCGCTAAGTTTAATAAATGCATCATACGAACCATATTTTAGGATTATTTGAGTATTTGTTTTTGAATTAAAAATTACAATAATGAATTACTTTTATTTATATGGTCATTAGAAAATAATCTAAATATTACGAATTTATATATAAGAGTGCTGAATAGAAATGTTAATAAAAAATAATCAAAGAAAAAATAGATTCCATGATGTTAATTATTGAAGTATCGTCATAGAGTTTTAGTCGATTGTTAAGAGACTGAAGGCTTTAAAAAAAAAAAGAGGATGTATGATTTCACTAAAGGATATTGAACGATTTCACTAAAATAAGAAAATAAGGTGAAACTTTAGAATATAATATTCTATTCAAAATGTTATTTTCAATCTTTGGAAGTAGAAAAGAAAAAAATTGAAAACGTTGTAATATCGTAATTTAAAATAAATAAATAAATCTTAAATTTGATATATATATATATAGTATAAAATTAATGGTCACATTATTCATAAATTGTACAGCAAAATATATCGAGAATAATTTGTGATCTTTATGTAAAAATGTATGTTGTTCTACAAAAAGGCATTCCCCAGCGATCTTCTGTAATTCAATATTTGAATCAATGATTTTAAAAATCTAGAGAAACAAAAACTATTTTCGAAATGTTTAAGAAAACGTAAAAATCAATTATGTATAAATTAACTTTCTATAATTATATTAGTGTTTTGTGAAAAATGACAAAAGTAAATATAATGGTTATATTTAGAATTTGTTAGAAGATTGGATGAATTTATTATGCAATAATAGATAAAATAATAAGTTCTCAAAAACTAAACAACTATTTATTTAAAATCAAATACCAAATCGAAAGAATTTCAAAAAAAAGAACTAAAAACAAATAAATAATTGAAAATATGATATGATAATGGGTAATTAAATGTAAAATATATATACTAACATAAAATACTTACTAATTCATGTTATACATGATATTGATAGAAAACATAGGAAAATAACACAAAAATATCAAAAGAAGTCAAACTCGCGCAACGCGCGAGTCCAACCCTAGTGAGTATAATGACAATCTTTATGAGACGGAGGGAATAATACTTTGTGACAGACGTTGCAGCTAATTTACCATCATTAACGGTTTTACTCATGACCATGCATAGTTATACAAGATTAGCTACACTTATATATCATCCGTGATAATGCATAGTTATACAAGATTCTGAGAAACTTCTTCAAAATCATGATTTCGTGTTAAGACTTGCCAAGTTTAATAAACAATTTTGATTATTTAACCGTTCGCATTTTGAAATTAGTCTTCACCAAGTTTTGTGTTAAACGATTTGTCTCTTAAAGTTCTAACAATTCATCTGTTTAATTGTTATAAATAAATATTTATTTTAAAATGCTTATGTTTTCTTTATGGCACGAACGTCAATACGCAAATTGCAATGCAACAAAAGAGATATATGCCATTAATTAACGCCGCCACGTAATCACATAAGAAAGTGACTGTTGTCGATAAAACGAAACACGTGGTGATAAAAGAACCCAAATAGCTCGATCTCGTTATACTTTTTGGTGGACGTGATTTTGTCATGAGTCATGACACGTGTTTGGATACAATTGGATTAAAAGTGTGTAGCCGCGTACACGCGTGAGTGACGTTGAGATGAGAAAACGCGTCAATGCGTTTCCTCCCGTTGCGTTTTGTGGTTGCTTCACATCGACTCAGCTTCTTTCTCAAGATTGTGAGATGTTGTTGTTGGAGATACTTAATTAATTCAAAGTATTCGTTAATCATTAATCAGAAGATCAACCTTCTTTAATAATAAAGATTCTTAAAAACAAAAACAAAAATCTCAAATGTTCTTGTAAATCTTTTCTTCTTTTATTGTGGTTAAATAATGGGTTCATATATGGCATAATGGTGTCGTCGATCCAAAATTATTTAAAAAATTATGATTTGATTAATCAAACGATTTGTGACAAAAAAAAAAAAAAAAAAAAAAAGATTAATCAAACGATTTTATAAAGTACTGATTATATGTTTAATCATTCATAATTTGTTTAGTTTTAGTTAGTGTCTACTACTATCATGATATATAGTCTAATAATTTATCATATTATATCAATTTTTCCATCGTTATATTATTAGTGTCGTTTAAATCCGATAAAATCTCTTTCATTTAGTTTAGTGATTCGGAAGTTAACTTTTAAAAAAACTTTTTTAAATGATTTTGCCATGCCATTTCAAATGTGTTTTTCTGTTGCACTTCTTCAGTGTAACAAATAGTATGACTAACTATGAAATGAAATTTGTCATTTCCAAATTGTAACACTTTTAGGTAAAAATCATTTCTTAATATGAATCAAAGCATTCTTATTAAGTTATTCTTTTAAAACCCCATTCTTATAAAATGTAAATAAATGGATGAAGAATTAATTATTATGATAAAAGAAACTAGTATAAATTTATAGGCTCTATAAGAAACAATTAATTTACAGAATTAATTATTATCACAATGAAAATCAATAAAAAAATCAAAATAATTAATTCTTGGCTAATAAATTTTACACGGCAATGAAATTTGAGATATTGAAGCAAAATTCCGATGAAGCTTCCACGTAATTCACTCATAAGATATCAAAATGACGTCATTATATGCAACGTTAGATTTTATTATACGTACACGTATACATAAAAGTAAAACACACATGTACAAAGATATACATACACATTTTACTTCTATACGTAGATCTAACGTGTATATAATAAGACATAATAAGATTCTATTTTGCAACATATATGTCTTACTCTATAAAAACTTCATTTTCCTCATTTGTTATCTTCTCTTCTCAATCCTCACCGATCATAACTCTCTTTACTTTTGTCAAAACCTCATTTCTTGTAATGTCGGAAGAATTTCAAGAATCAGACATTATATTCTCCGACCAATCTGTTTATAACCGGAAAGTTAAGCATTTGAAACCCATCAACGTCGAGAAGAGGACAAGACCGATGGAGAAAACATCATCTCCGGTGAGAATTCCGGCAAAAACTCTCCGGCGTACGGAATGGGACACGGCGGAGGAGGAGGAGGAGGAAGATAAGACTCCTCCGCATGTAATAATGGAAAGAAGAATGAAAGAGAAAATTGCGTTTTCTGTTTGTACTCACAAAGGAAGAGACTTGAGTCGTCACCGGAACTCTGTTCTTAGGATGACCGGTTTTTTGGAAGCTTGATTTACTTTAACCGACCGGTTCAGTTTTATCTATTTTAATTTAATTGACCGGTTTAATGTCTTGAATTTTTTTTTGGTTCGGGTGTGTATTAGATAAATCCCCGACATATCTTGAATTTTACATTACTGAATAATTATAATGTTTTTGAGTCAATTTGATTATTTATTTTGTCAAATTGATTGATTTACTTACTTGTGAAGAGGAAAACCGAATAAAATGTATAGGTTAAATATTTGGGTTTAGTGGTGAAGTAATTGGTTTCTTCGCTTATAAATTTTGTCTTCGGTTCGGTCGCATTCGTTGGATTATGCAACTTGCTTGCTAACCTGAGCCTGATGGATATATATTTTTATGGTCTCTCTTGCTAATATTAACGGGCTCGACTATATGAATAACTATTGGAGAATCACACGTATCACGGCAAACATTGTGACAATCCCTATGATTACGATGATTGGGAAATTGTCTTTATGTTGTAGTTAATTTAGGATTTCATAGGTTTTGGAAAGTAGATATGTTCCATTGTAGTATAAAAGCTGTAATATCTTCTTTGTTCTAATAAAATACACACAGAAACATTCCAATTATCTGCCTCTCTAAAATTCTTTATGGTTTCAGAGCCTGAAAAGAAATTTTGTTTCTTTAATTCATCGATTATTGTATAATTTTTGAAAACCCAGAAACCTTGATCTACATCAATGGTTGACTCGAAAAATCTGCTCTCGATTGCAACTTCGATTTCGACAAACACGAACATGACTCTGAATCTGATAGATAACCAAGAAACGAACCTGATTGATGAAACGAACCTGACGAACGTGAAGCTGGATCCAGCGATGATAGAAGTGGATCTTGAGACAAGAACGATGCAAGGACGAAGACAAGGAATCCTCTCCTACGCTAATGTTGTTCATATAACAAACACAATGAATCAAGAACACGCCAACTATGTTATCACTGACAAAGACAGAGATGGTGTGAGTGGATTAAGCGAGGATCAATGGCAATTAACTGTGACTATCTTGAACGCAGGCAAAACCAATGTCCCTGAAAAAATGTCAGGTAATATTCTGTTCCTTTCTGGATTATGGATACAGGAGCATCACATCATCTCACGGGGAGATATAATATCTTAAGGAATGTACGAGATATAGCTCCAGTGTTGATAATTTTGGCTGACGGTCGAGAGCGAATCGTTGATAAAGAAGGAACTGTTTATCTTGGAACGAAGCTGGTGTTACAATCTGTTTTCTTTGTTGAAGAATTGAAGTCTGACTTGATATCGGTTGGACAATTGATGGACGAGAATCATTGTATAGTGCAGTTGGCTGATCATTATCTTGTTGTTCAAGACCGTACTACAAGAATGGTGAATGGAGCGGGTAGAAGAGGAGGTGGAACTTTTCATTTATGTAGCACGGAAACAGCAGGGGCTGTCACAGTTCGAGAAGAAGGTGCTTACGAATTGTGGCACAATCGAATGGGCCATCCGTCTTCTCAAATCGTTGGCTTGTTACCAAATGTGGCATCCGTATCCTCTGGATATTCGAATAAGGCGTGTGACGTTTGTCTTCGCGCAAAACAAACAAGGGCTAGCTTTCCCCTTAGCCTGCATAAAACTACAAAAGTTTTTGAGTTAATTCACTGCGATTTATGGGGTCCCTATCGAACTCCATCGTATTCTGGAGCACGCTACTTTCTCACAATTGTAGATGATTATTCAAGAGGAGTTTGGATTTATCTCTTGAATAATAAAACAGAAGCACCGGTGCAGCTCAAAAATTTTGTGGCCATGACGACTCGACAATTTAAAAAGGATGTAAAAGTGGTAAGAAGCGACAATGGATCAGAATTTATTTACCTATCCAATTTTTTTTCGAATCTTGGAATAGTTCATGAAACATCTTGTGTTGGAACACCTCAACAAAATGGACGTGTTGAGAGAAAACACCATCACATATTAAATGTCGCACGAGCATTAAGGTTTCAAGCAAACCTTCCGATCGAATTCTGGGGAGAATGCGTACTAACGGCGGGATATCTAATTAATCGTACTCCAAGTTTAATCTTAGGAGGAAAAACACCATATGAACGACTCCACGAAGCTGCACCATCATACGATCATATCAGAGTGTTTGGCTCTCTATGTTATGCGCATAACCAGAAGACCAAAGGGGACAAGTTTGCACCTCGAAGCAAAAAGTGTGTATTTGTTGGGTATCCGTACGGAAAGAAAGGCTGGAGATTATACGATCTCGACAAGAAGGTTTTCTTTGTTTCACGAGATGTTGTGTTTTGTGAGAAAGAATTTCCTTTTGCAGATTCGTTTGCTCTTCAGGAAGAAGAACCAAATCAAGTTCCTTCGGTACCTAATATTGATGTTCAGATGATAGAAGAAGAAGATCAACGTCAATTGCAATCAACAATTTTGACTAAGCCATCAAATCCAACGGGCCATATAGTTACTCAAAGCCCACTTGAAGTGGTAAGTGAATCACATTCTACACATGGGCCGAACTTGTCAAGTCCATCTTTGGCCCATGAAGATGATAATTCTGCATCAAACGGAGAAAGGGGTGAAGTAGAACCTACAATTTTGTCTCCAGAGCAAAACGATGAAGTTGAAGAAGAAGAAACTGTGGAAGAGCTTGGTCGTGGTCACAGAAAACGAAATCCATCTGTCAAGCTCCGGAATTTTGTTACGAATACGGTGATAAGCAAAGCGCTAACATCCACTGGTAAGAAATCTGCTTACCCAATCCAGAATTACATAAATTGTAATCGTTTCTCTGGCACACATCGAGCATACATGGTAGCGGTTTCATCAACGGTGGAGCCTCAGACTTATAAGCAAGCAGTTGCTGATCCACGATGGAGGAAAGCAATGGGTCATGAGATCGATGCACTTGAAATCAACAAAACTTGGACACTTGAGGATTTGCCTAAAGGGAAGAAAGCAATTGGGTGTAAATGGATATACAAAGTGAAACACAAGTCTGATGGAACGATTGAACGATACAAAGCAAGATTGGTAGCTCTCGGAAACAAACAGATTGAAGGGAAAGATTATGGAGAAACTTTTGCTCCGGTTGCAAAAATGGGTACAGTTCGATTGGTTCGATTGGTTTTGCTGGTTGTGGTTGGGATGTCCATCAAATGGATGTCCATAATGCATTTTTACATGGCGATCTTCATGAAGAAGTTTATATGAAGTTGCCTCCGGGTTTCAATTCTACCGACCCATCAAAAGTATGTCGTTTAAAGAAATCATTGTATGGATTAAAACAAGCGCCGAGGTGTTGGTTCGAGAAATTGGCTACTGCGCTAACCGATTATGGGTTCCAACAATCAAAATCTGATTACTCGCTGTTCACTTATGCTAAAGAAGGTTCTCATCTTCATGTTTTGGTATATGTTGATGATTTGATAATCACAGGAAGTTCAACACAAGAGATGACAACATTCAAAGGCTATTTGTCATCTTGTTTCCACATGAAAGATTTGGGTCCCTTGAAATACTTCTTAGGCATTGAAGTGGCAAGAAATTCGACGGGCATTTACTTGTCGCAAAGAAAATATGCAATGGATATTCTCACTGAAACTGGTTTATTGGCAGCAAAACCAGCAACGTTTCCGCTTGAACAGAATCAAAAATTGTCTTTGTCATCTTCGCCAATGCTCACAGATCCTCACCAGTATCGCAGGTTGATCGGAAGGCTTTTTTATTTGACTGTTACTCGACCGGATTTGGCTTATTGCGTGCACGTATTGGCACAGTTTATGCAGCTTCCGAGAGAAGACCATTGGAATGCCGCCTTGAGGGTTGTTCGTTACCTCAAAAACAGTTCAGGCCAAGGGATACTTTTACGAGATGATACTGATTTTCAGATTACTGGATGGTGCGATTCGGATTGGGCGAGCTGCCCTCTCACCCGCAGATCAGTCACCGGTTATTTTGTTCAACTTGGTAACAGTCCAGTCTCTTGGAAAACACGCAAACAACCGACTGTAAGTACTTCTTCTGCCGAAGCTGAATACCGTGCAATGATGCTCCTTACTAAAGAACTCATATGGCTTAAACGAATTCTTGAAAGTCTTGGCATCAAACACCCACAGCCCATGCTTATATACTGCGACAACAAAGCGGCAATTCATATCAGCAATAACCCGGTGTTTCATGAGAGAACGAAACACGTTGAACTTGATTGTCATTTTGTTCGTGAGCAAATTCAAGCTGGTCAAATCGTCACCAAGCATGTACCAACCAAGTCTCAGCTTGCAGACATTTTTACGAAAGCTTTAGGTCGAAATGAGTTTGATATATTTCGGGACAAGTTGGGCATTCTCGACTTGCATGCTCCAACTTGAGGGAGGGTATTGGAGAATCACACGTATCACGGCAAACATTGTGACAATCCCTATGATTACGATGATTGGGAAATTGTCTTTATGTTGTAGTTAATTTAGGATTTCGTAGGTTTTGGAAAGTAGATATGTTCCATTGTAGTATAAAAGATGTAATATCTTCTTTGTTCTAATAAAAAACACATAAACATTCCAATTCTCTGCCTCTCTAAAATTCTTTAATAACTGTTGTAATTTCCTTACCAATAAAAAGTAATGAAAGTCAATTGGCTCCCTAAGCAAATGTTACTTGCCATACATATTTACTAGTATACTACTATGAATTTAACCGAACCGAACATCCAAGATATTAAAACTAAAGTTGGTTGTTGGGCCTGCAATCTCTTCACTGTCTCTTCATCTTGCAAGAAGTGGATATGATGCTCCCGGTTGATGGACCGGTCATCTCCATTTTGCATTTGCCGATCATCATTTGTGAAAAGTGAAAAATGCCTAACGAAATTGAGCTTGATCTCGTCGTCTTGAACTTGTTTCTTGTGTTGAACCGTGTCCTTGAAGCTCAATGTCGTCAAGTTAGTGGTCATGTGAACACTTCTTTGTTTGTTGTTGGTAGAAAGTTTTGAGAGTAAATTAATTTCGGTGTCGAATTCTACATTTTCGAAGAAAAAGAGAAATGTAGAAATGAATTAAATAAGTACTTGATATATAATGAGCTTCACTATAAATTTTAAATAATATGAAAAATAGCGGAAACATAGAAAAACCAAAAAGTCATGTTAATGTACGTTTTTAGCAAATGAATAAACAATGATTTGTCTTAAAGAATAGTTCAAAGTAACTCAGTTTAAATGCGATACTAAATTTATTTTCCACATTTCCAAATTTACAATGTATGTCAACTTTGTTGATGGGGGAATCTGCAATATGTACTTAGATCATAAGAATAAATAACAATATAGGCATAAACGTGTTTCAACACAAAAATAAAAAATGGTTATGTATAGACAGCCCGAACCATCGATTAAACCAAAATATGAGTTGTTGTACTTTTGTTTGTTTATATTTTGCTTTGTGCTTATACTTTATTTATATTTTACTTGAAAACATTGTTATTCAGACTTTTTCAAAAAAAAAATTGTTAAATTGAAGTAAAAGTACATGATCTATATATTTTCTTTAGTATGAATATTTCATCCCACATCAACTAATAAAATTTTAAATTATAAATAACATGAAACTATTAATTGAACAAAAAAACTTATTTTTTTAAACTAAAAATACCAAAATATTTATTAGATTAAAAATCATATATATAATTAGGGAGTCCTCTCTCCATCTAAGGTGTCCACATAGGCAAAAAAAAATTAAGCAATTAATTTTAGTTTTAAGTTCATTTAGTTCATGTTTATGTATATTTATTGTAACTTATAGCTACTAATTTTTTAATTAAATTAAAAAACGAAAAATAAGTCAATAAATTACTAAAAGTAGAAATTAATATTTGAGTATTTACTATGAATTTATGATAACGATAAAAGTTTATATATTCAATTTCAAAAATTGGAAATATGTAAAATGAATATACATATAAGAAAAAGTCAATAAAGATATTAGCGACATCAAAGAAAAAGAATCTTGAGTGTCATAAAATTGTTAAGAGGTTATTGGTTTTTTTTTGTCATGAACGCAGTTACACCTATTCGTTAAAGAAATACATGAACATATTTGAACCAATGAGGGATGAACATGTTAATATAAGAAGTTGTTGATCTAAAGATAAAGAATATATATTATTTCACTAAAAGGATACTGAACCATCTAATTAAAGATGAGATAATAGGATAAAAATTTTAGGATATACGATTTTATTTATAATGGTATATGATTTTATGGAAGTATGAAAAAAAAATATAAAAGTGTTATAATACTATTATTTTAAAGATATAAGGTATAAATTTGTGGAAGACAAAAAAATCACGCTTTGCTTGAGTTATGTTCTACTAAAAATAAGTAAACAAAGTAACATGAAATTGTAAATAGTTAAATCAAATTTTTTTCGTTAAGTTTAATAAATTCATCATACGAACCATATTTCAGGATTATTTGAGTATTTATGTTCGAATTAAAAATTACAATAATGAATTACTTTTATTTATATGGTCATTAGAAAATAATCAAAATATTACAAATTTATATATAAGAGAAATGAATAGAAATGTTAATAAAAAATAATCAAAGAAAAATAGATTCAATGATGTTAATTATTGAAGTATCGTAATTGAAATTTAGCCGATTGTTAAGAGACTGAAGGCTTTAAAAAAAAGAGGATGTATGATTTCACTAAAGGATATTGAACGATTTCACTAAAATAAAAAAATAAGGTGAAACTTTAGAATATAATATTTTATTCAAAATGTTATTTTCAGGTTTTGGAAGTAGAAAAGAAAAAAAATTGAAAACGTTGTAATATCATAATTTAAAATAAATAAATAAATTTAAATTTGATATATATATAAAGTATAAAATTAATGGTCACATTATTCATAAATTGTACAACAAAATATACCGAGAATAATTTGTGATCTTTATGTAAAAATGTACGTAGTTCTACAAAAAGGCATTCCCTGGCGAGCTTCTGTCATTCAATATTTGAATCAATGATTTTAAAAATCTAGAGAAACAAAAACTATTTTCGAAATGTTTAAGAAAACGTAAGAAAAAAATTATGTATAAATTAACTTTCTATAATTATTTAATGTTTTGAGAAAAAATGACAAAAGTAAATATATTGATTATATTTAGAATTTGTTTGAAGATTGGATGAATTTATTATGCAATAATAGATAAAATAATAAGTTCTCAAAAACTAAACAGCTATTTATTTAAAATCAAATACCAAATCAAAAGAATTTCAAAAAACAGAATTAAAAACAATTAATAATTGAAAATATGATATTATAATGTGTAAATAAATGTAAAATATATATACTAACATAAAATACTTACTAATTCATTTTATACATGACATTGATAGAAAACATAGGAAAATAATACAAAAATATCAAAAGAAGTCAAACTCACGCAACGCGCAAGTCCAACGCTAGTGTATATAATTGTTCACTCATCGCTTTTAAAATTTTACCTCGTACTTTCTCCAATATATATTTTTATATATTTAAATAAAGATATTAATTATATTTACATCATAATAAATATAGTTTTGCATTTACAAAGTTTTTATTTTCTTTTCCTTACATTTACATTATTTATCATTTTGTTAAAACTAAAACCACTAAACACAACGCTTAAGTTTTTAAACTTATTTACATTTTTGTGTTAGTACTTTTACTCTATTTTTTATACAAAAGATTTGCTTTTATTCTCTTTTTCATTTAGTTATGAATATTTGTAATTACTTTTTTAAGTATACTTTGATTTTATTTTACTTTGCATTTTGCTCTATGAATTTGGTTCTAAATTACAAAAAATTGTTTAATTGTTAAGAAATTTTTAATATTTTAGTTATAATAATATTTGCGAAACAATTTAACCTAATTAAATATTTAATAAAGTTGAAATATTAGGATAACCAAATCTATTAAACTTGTTGTTATTTCAATGAACTATATTCATAAAAGTTTTTAAGATTTTTGTTTAATTTAGAATATGAATAATGACTTTTCAGAAAGGAAAAAAATATAATGGTAAATCAAATGTAAAACTAGTATGTGTATTAAAATTTTATTAAAAAATAGTTTATTAAATTTGAAATTAGAAAAGAAATAAATAAACATATAATGTGACAGTGGAAAATGATGTGTTTTCATGAGAGGAAAACTAACTTTATATGTATAGATTCTTACTTCTTAGTCAAAGTTAATTAATTAGTTCTTCGTTCTTATGGTCAAATTCGAGCTATATATATATTTGTCCGGGCAGGTCCAATCCACATATAACCGATGACCATTAAAGATTTGCATAATATTCAAATTTCACTTCATATAGGCCAAAACTCTTGCAACAATAATGTAAATGTATCATAAATATTTTATATGAAATTTTTTGCATCATCGTACAGACAAGACGGGCTCATGGCCATGTGGTTTCTGCCAGTTTGATCACAACTGTTCTTCTCGGGATTCTTATAATTATAAGCTCCGTTGAATATATAAAACTCATATAGTACAACCCTTTTTTAAATATATTTAACGACTTTACAATTCCTACTTTTATATTACAAAACTGCGTAAAATTATTGTGATTATACAGCATCTTGAATTATATAAACGTGTAAGAATTTTTCTTATGCTGCAACAAGATCCTGGTTCTCTAATTTATATAGAAGATGGCAAGAAATGAAGAAAAAAGAGAATCTTGAAATGGAACTTATAATCCTGAAATGGAACTTAAGAATTAAGAGATAATCCTGAAATGGAAATGTGATTTCTACCGCTGAAACAGAAAAAAAAACTAGCATTTGAATCCCAGAGAAAAGTTACAATCAGTAGCTTTGAAAGAAAGAACTAAGAAGATAAAGAGGGTTTTCTTAAGCTGCAACAAGATCTGGTGTCTCGGCTTCAACAGATAGCAAAGTTGTGTGAACCTTGTCGACCCAACTGTCCAATTGATCTCTCAATGACTTGATCTGTGGAATCCCCAGTACTCTTGGTTGCGCCCATGACACGTAAACACTTCCATTCACTTGGTCTATAATCCCCTCGATCAGATGCACCTGCATCATTCGTTTTCCACTTTTAGATTCTACTACATAATCATAACCATACACATTCAATCGATGTCCAACTCAATAACGAAACAAGTCGAGAAAGTCTGAGTTCTCTAAATCAACATTGGAAAAACAAATGTAGATGCATACACCAAGAGACATGAAAAGCAATCATGCATTCAAGTAATGCTTTCTATGTTGTTCTTTAATCAATAAGTTGGTCAGTAGACAAAACTATATCCTTGACCACAAGAGATTTCAAATGGTAGCTGCAAGTAACTAGAGATTTCAAATGGTAGCTGCAAGTAACAAGAGAGAGAGAGGCACGAAGATGCTAATACTTACAGAAAGGCTCTTCATGAGAAGGTGCTCAACATCTTCAATGGAAAGTTTAGTACGCTCAGCAATGACACTCAAAGGAATGGTCCTATCTTCAGCGGGTCGGCTGAAGTATGGTGTAAGATTAACTGGATTAGCACAACATTTTTTTATAATACGAAATGGCTGTGAGATACGATTGCATAGGTAGAAGTTACCTGAAGATTATCTCAATGAGGCAGAGGATGTTGATCTTTTCCAATAGTTTCTTCTCGTTCTCAACCAGTGCTGGTTGGGCTATCAAGGATGCCTGGTGCACACGGCATAGTTCTTGATACTGAACTAAATCACCATGGTTAAATGCCTGGAGAATGTGGTAAAGCCATTCCACATTTGTTCCAATGAGACTTTTCAGCTGTCATAATAGAAATAACACATGTAAGAGACTCTTATACAGTTTGAAGCCAAAATATAACATGAGTGTAAGAAACTGTTTCCATGTTCAAAAACAATTTGGTCAACCCCGAGCAACGAAACCTACAATATATAAACATATCTTGAGGATGAAAGGAGAACTTACAATGGGATGGGCTAACAGTTCCCCAAAGTTGTAGATGTTTTCTCCAAGTAGAGCTGAAAGTGACAGATCAAAAGCCAAATCCTGAAAGACACAGAGATGATCTAATATAAGCGATTTGATCGGTGTATATAAACTTTTTTTTCCAGTTTCCTTTTCACCAATTTTTTTATCCACAATCGCTAACAGGAAGCTTGGCAAACAAATATTAGAACAAGATACGTAAAATTACAGGGACATACCAACTTAAACGCTTCTGAGAGTTCCTCCACAGACGTATACGCAAGATAAAGTAGAGCACTTTTGTAGAAATCAGAAAATTCTTGACGAGACTTATGGTACTGAGAAGACACCCAATAGAAATTGGCATGGACCGATGGATCAATGTCAGTCATACTATCAAGAGAACTCTTTCCATCATCCAAGATTTTCTTACACTCCTTCTGATCACCTTGCTCAAGCTTGAACAAAGCCTTTTGCGTTTCGATATAAATGATCGGTTCAGTTATCCGAGGCTCTTTAGTAGCTCTAAGCTTTTCAATCACTCCTTCAAGATAGCTAACTGCCGCTTCTTTCTCAGGGTACTGTCTAGACACTACCACAGCAAAATGCGCAAGCTTGAGAAGATTGATCTTCGTCTCAAAGTCAGTGATGAAGTTGTTATAGAGCTGTATCAAAGCATCACCAGCCTGAAATCAAAACATTACATTAAAACTTGAATACTAGGAACAAATTGAATACTCATGAATTTCAGCAAATCTAAAAACCCTAATTCGAAATATCTCTAAGATCTCTTCCAATACCCTAACTTGAACAAACCCTATCTTAGTCCAAACGGATCTATGAACCCTAAATCCACAACTTGTACGAAATTTCTCGAGATCTATGAACCCTAAATCCCCCAAGGAACACTACCACTCGAATAGAATATGGAAACTAAGAGCAAGAGTACCTGAAAGACAGCGAGAGCGATGAACTGTTCAAGCTTAAGGGTGAGTTGATGCCAAAGCTTTTTCTGATACAGATCTGCAAGGGAATTGTACCATTCACCGAGCTCTGGATGCGCATTTTTCAGAGATTCCAAGTATTCAAGAGCAGCCATGGCGGATTTCTTCCTCGTCGAAGAAGAAGAAAACGAGTCTCGAGAATTCGATCTTATATTCAGAGCTGTGCGTAGAAAATCCTAAAAACCCTTCCTCTTCTATTTTGTTAATCAGATAAATCTAATTTTAAAATAAAACTATGGGGCGGAAGTATAAATATATAAGCTTAAAAGAGCCTTTATGTAAATAACATATATTTAAAAAGTTCAATTTGTAATTTGAGCAAGAGTCATTCCAAATTTAAATTACATGAACCGTACTCCTCCGTTCCTTAAATATAAATGTTTAAGGTTATGCATACTTATTAAGATAACGCATTGATTTATACGCAATACAGTTTTCAATAAAGTTTAACCAATAGTGGTTCAGTATTTGTTTTGAAGTTTGTAAAAGTGCATAGAAAACATTAAAAACTCTATTTTTTTGTAAAGTTTTTATCTTTTAGGAACAAAGGGAGTATTGCTTAGGGCTCGGTGCGGAGCGGATTTTTGGAAAAATTAGAGTATTTGTGATAGCGGATATCTAATTTTTCGATTTGTTTAATTTTGGATTTCCTAAACTTCGGGTATCCGGATTTTTTGCGGATAATCGTATATTCGTAGATATCCGTTTTAAACCAAAATAAAATAAAAGCAAAACACTATTTTCTAGAAAAAAATCATTTTAATATAATCTTTAAGCTAATTAGTAAATAAATATATTAAATTACTTAATTTTATTCCATACAACTAAATAAAAATAAAAAGTATAAGATTAAAATAATGAAATATATGTTTTCTTAAAAAGAAATAGATAAATTTCAAGTAAAAGCTAAGATCTACCTATATATAACTGTAAATAGTTTTTCTAAATGTATTTTAAAAGTCTAAAAAAAAAATATACAAAAATCTATCATATTATACGTATATAAAAGTAATATACGGATCAGAGCGGATATTCGGGTTTTTGTAAATGATATTTTTGATTTGCTTGTTTTAGACGAATATTTTTTACTATTTGCTCCGCTTTGTATTATAACGGATATCCAGATTTTTCGGATCGAATCAGAGCAAATCTAAAGGATAATTTGCCCAACCCTATTGGCGGCTACGTTTGGATTTCTCCTCCTCTCTTTGTTACTGGCTTACAGGAGAAAGAGAGCGATGGATGAGGAAGAGGATGGAGATTGGGATCACGCGTTGATCAAAGTCCTCGATGAAACCGTATACCTCACCTCTCAGTTACCTCCGTCTTCTCCAGCCACTGTACCGGCTCCGGCGCGGGAGATAGCAACTTTACCTCACGCCGTCCAGTTACAATCTGCAAGACAACGAAATAAACTTCCACTTCGTGATCCTTTCATTCGTTACTCTCCATCGAGAGTACTCTCTCAAAGAGTAAGCGTTCCCAATGATAGCGAAAAGGATCTCGAAATCGATCTACTAAAGGTTAGGTGTTAAGATATTGCTAGTTATGTGTATCTCTAATCTGTAGTTTTTCATATTGTTTTTGTGGTATGTGATGTACAGAAGGAGCTAGAACGTGTCTCGAAGCAGTTGCTGGATAAGGTTTGATCATATCTTTTGAGTTAATTTTCAGTTCATTGAAATTAAAATATTTAACATTGTTCAAATCTTTTTGGCATTGTTCTAGGAACAAGAATGTTCTGAGCTTAGAAAGGGGAATAACGAAGAAACGCAGACCAAAAACTCGAATGCCAAAAGTAAAGAGCTACACGATCATGCTTCTAAAAGAACAAATTTGTGAGTGAATATTCTTGTGTTTCCTAGCCTTAAGTATATGGAAGTATTGTGTGAGTTACGGTGCAATCATTTTAGTGTTTTTGGATTCTCATCATTTTTACAAAAGTTCAATAGTGAACAGCAATGCGGAAGGTTAAATTGTTTCCCATGCTGACTAATTAGGGGGTGCGCGGTTTCTCGCAGTTTATTTATTAATACCCATACAAATCTCAAGTGATGGTCTAATGAAGAAGTATTGTGATTAAGGAACAAGATGTTGGAACTTCAGTAAATGATGGAGAAATCGACTCTACGACCGGAAAAGACAAACATCAAATGATTTTTAATGGTTTCATTAAGAATCAAATTTCTTTTATATTTCCAATAACGATAGATTTGAATATACTTTTTCAATCACTTGATTAATAACATTAAATTTTAATGAACTTTTTAAAATCCATGATTCAATAACGATTTAACAAATTAAAACAAATCACTTCAATATTACTAGATAGAGTAGACTCAATCATATATTGATTTGTATGTGTTATTATTATGCGGAGATTACAAATATGAAATTGTAATCCATTGTACTATTGGTCTCCAAGGATCTCTCTCTCAATGTCTTTGGACATGGATTCTTGTGTAACATTGACTATTGTGGTGTAAAAAAATAATGACCACCCAAAAAATTGACTATTTTTAGAGACAAATAACCACAAAAAAAATTATAATTAAAAATCTAATAAATATAGCTCCATGTGGGCAAATGATATCCAATAGAGTTATGGTATTTGGTTAGAATTTTAAATATAATTTTTTTTAGGGAGAAAATTATCCCTTATTCTTATGGTTTATTCTATTTCAAAGTAAAACATAATGTTGTAGTTGGGTTTTAAATGTAAACCGTGTATTTGTTTGTTTTTAACCAATATGTAAAGTAGTATGTTGTAGTAACAAGAAAAATATAGTTTAGTCAAAATAGGAAAAACTACGGGGGTCAAAATATAAAGTTATAAGTTTGAAAGGACTTTTGCTATGGAATCAAAAATATACAGAAGTCAGTCTCATATTTAACGGGTCGGGTCGGGTTATTGATCCTGCCACTGTTGGCGGCGTTTTGATTTCTTCTCCTCTCTTTCTCACTTGTTCGCTTACAGAGAGCGATGGTTGAGGAAGATGAGGATTTTTGGAACGAGGCGATCGAAGTCCTTGATGAAACCGTATACCTCACCTCTCAGTTACTTCCTTCTGCTCGAGCCACTCTACCAGCTCCGCCTCCGGAGATACAGACTTTACCTCACTATGTACACTTACAATCTACTGGACTACGGAATAAACTTCCAGTTCGTGATCCTTTCGTAAGTTTCTCTCCACCCAGAGAACTCTCTCAAAGAGTAAGCGTTCCCAGTGTCCCGTTCGTCGATTACTCCAATTCTACGGTGGCTATTAGACCAGACTCGCCTACTTCGTCGAATCGTCGGTTTGATAGTGACAAGGATCTCGAAATTGATCGGCTTAAGGTTAGGGTTTTAGCTGTGAAGATGTTGATTACTTTTATGTATCTCTAATCTATAGTTTCTCATATTGGTGTTCTTACAGAAAGAGCTAGGACGTATCTCGAAGCAGTTGCTGGATAAGGTTTGATTATATCTTTTGATTTTGCATCTCATTGTAATGTTGAAATCTCTTTGATGGTTACCACATTGTTCTAGGAACAAGAATGTTCTGAGCTTAAAAACAGAGAAACACAGACCAAAAACTCGAATGCTGAAAGTAAAGGGAAATGTGCTACACTTGATGCTTCTAAAAGAACAAATTTGTGAGTGAATATTCTTGTTTTTATTCATTTCTGAATTACTATAGCCGTTAAGTATCTAGTAGTCTTGTAGAATATCGTGTGTGTTAAGGTTCAATCTCTAATAGTGAACTGCAATGCTGGAAGGTTAATCATTTGCCGTGTTGAGTAACTAGAGGTGCACGTGGTTCCTCGCACTTTTTATTATACCCTTACAAATCTCAAGTGGTCCAATGATACAGGGAACAAGATGTTGGAACTTCAGTAAATGGTGGAGAAATCGACTCTACAACGGGGTTAGAGAATAAAAGAAGTATGTGAATGTATATATATGCAGTTTGAAGATTTTGAAGTCCTATTGTGTGGATCACAAAACTTCTTGGTTTTCTATTCATTATTTTGCTTTGGTATAAGTCAGGCTTCAAAACCACTGGTGTTCAGGCAGATCTGCACAATCATGCTGACCTTTCAAAGAAACTGCAAGATATCTGGCGCATTTCAAACTATCAGGATCCGAGAAAAAAATTGATCTCAGAGTTGCTACTTGCTTGCTCAACAGATCTTCAGATTCTCTTTAGCTTTATGAAAACCAGTACGCCTTCCCAGGAAAAAGAAAAGCAGGCAGCCAAAACCTCGTCGAATATACAATCTTCTACAGCATTAGAGTCTGAAAAAGTACATAATCTGTACTCTGCGGTAACAACGGTATGCCTTTGAGCTCTCAAACATTATAAATGTCAGATACATAAACTATAGGTCGTAAAATGAATTGCCTATGTCATCTGCAGATCAGCTATGGGTTTGTAAATTTGAAGACCTTGGTTGAACCACTACTTGATCTTTGTAAAGCGGAGAATGTATGTCTGGTTTCGATTCAAGGCTTTATCTGCAATTTGTAGCTTTATATTTCTCTCTTTTTGGTGAGTTTATTCGTTCATCTGTTCTGCAGGCAGTTCTTGTTCATAGATCTCTCCATGTACTACATGTGCTGCTGGAACATATATCTGGTGATGAAAAGAGATTTGAAGCCAGGTATCTACCCTCTCTTTCTGCGGTTAATTCTCGTTTTTTTTCTCTCCAGTATTTCTTTGATCTAGTGATTTGTTTTTTCATGATCACTTATTATTTCAAGTTATTAGATACCCTAATAGCTTAATTTCCAAAATAGATTTTGTGGTCTCCTTATACAAAATACAGTCTTTACAGCGTTCTTATGAACTTTGATTTGATCTTTTCAGTGCTCTCTATCAGGGACAATATCACAGGTGGGGAGGCCAGCTCTTGTGACAACGCCCAATCTCATGGATATAAAGGTAGAAGCAAGACCAATTTGGGCATTGGAGACTCAGTTTGCTCAAGTGATATCCCATTTAGGGAAAAATCTGACGCAGAGTCAAGCAAGAAGAGTGATGGAGATACTGATAACGCTCAGCCAAGTTGGGATCCAAACTGGCATTCTCTGTTCAATTTGATGAATGAAATTGCTAGCAGAAGAACCGAAGCGAATGTGAAGCTAGAAGCAGTATCGATCATGAACATAATCGTGATGAGAACTGATGCTTATACCGAGAGAGAAACGTAAGCACTCAAACCACTTTCTTTTTTCTGGTCTGTTAGCATTTGCATTCATATAACGATGATTCTACTTTGATCAGTTTTGTCTCCGATGAAGTGTTTAAAAGCATTTCATTACTTTTAAGAAAAGAAGCTGGCGTACATGTGCGAAAAGGAGCTATTCAACTTTTCTACTTGCTGCTAAACTGTAAGTACCAAATTTAATCACTCTGTAATTTGATTCATATTGAGACCATCTTCACAAATCTAACGTACTTATTTATTTTCCGTTCATAGGCCCGAAACTACTAGCTAGATTTGATTCTTTCCATGAGGAAAAGAAATCTCCAGCTTCTGAAAACGACAGCGAAGGAAATCTCTTTTCATTGGAAGCAGTTGGTATGATCTTCGAAGGTCTAGCAGGTTGTCTGACTTCTCCCAGAAAGACATCAGAGGTACAAAAAAAAACGAGGAAATATTTCGTGTCAATAGTTATTATCGGCAAATGTATTTATAAGTTTTCGGTTGATTTGACATTTCAGGATCTGGAACTATGCCGAAATGTAATAATGATCTTGGCTTTAGTAGCTTCTTCAGGAAACTCTGGCTATGAACTACTCTCGAGTCACAAACTACGTCAAGACACCAACTTTTTAATGCTGATACTTCATCTTTTAGTAGCGGAAATGGACTCTGAATCACCAGAGTTTCATCCAAACTCGGAAATATTCAAAGCGAGGTATCGTTGTTATACAACTAAAAACTGTAATATGCTCTCTTTTTTAACACACTTAACATTTATAATTTTATATACTTTACTGGCGCAGGATACTATTGATGAGAGAGATACTAATATTACTAAACAGACTTGTCTCTGGTTCTTCAAGCTCTTCTACTATTCTAAGGGAGTTAACAAAGAGCAGAGACATGGCGAGTCTAACGGTTGATGCGGCAACAAGATTATCCCGAAGAAGAAACTTACTTGGACTACCACAAAACAGTGTTCAGAGAATAAGAGATTCAGAAATCGTGGATTTAGCACGAATTTTCAAGAGACGGGTTTTCGCCTTCTTAGGTGACACTATTTCCTAAACACAAATTGCATCATCGGTATTGTTGAGCATTGAGTTTCCTTTTTGATTAGCATAATATAGCTGCAAATTTTGATTGAGGAAATCATAATTAGACTCGTTTTTGGGTTATTATTGTTGCATATACATCTAAAAACGGTAGGTTTTCCCGCCAAACACTATACAGTAGTTGGTTTTCTGCCTAACATTTTTTCCATTTTTTGCTTTTCAACATATACTAGTAGAAATACCGACATTTGATTGTTTGTGGCCTCCGTCTTTTTAACAATTAATATAAAACATTAACACGTCGTATAATTTTGTGAGACGTATCACATCATAATAATTGTTGCAAAATAAAATTTAGATATTTTTTGTTTCTGACGTACGATCAAGACACGTCCACTTCAGTTCCATAATCCAAGTGTCGAAAACGTTTTAGTCGACACCAGCCTCTCCCTAACATCCACTCAACATATAATCTTTTTTTTCTTTTCCAAGTTTATTCCTCAAGAAATTCGAATCAGCATAAAACGTCAGATATTGACTATATTATTTATAATTGTTAAGTTGAATAAAATGTAGCACTTTTAAAAAACAGTCGGCATGTAATTTGGCTATATAATATATATAAAACAGGCCTCCTCTAATGCTAATTCATTCTTCTCATATCAACATTTTCAGAAATCAATAACCAGAAGATTGCTCAATCTCTTTCTCTTTCGAGACGTCTCTCTTATTTCATCTCGAACACAATTTCACGGTAAGATCCTCATATTTTTAAAATCAATATTTTACTCGTTATATAGTCTACTACTTGGATAATTAAGGATTTTGTTTGTCAAACCATTTCATGATAGTGTTTAGTTATCTTCTAATGATTAAATGATAATTTGTCAAATAAATATATTATGGTATATGTGATGATCGTAGAAGAGGATACTCAACGAAAATTTCAGAAGGAGTAGCTAAAGTGATTAGAGGAGAAGAGTTGAAGAAGACAACTAATAAGAAAGGCACCAAAACCAACCTAGATAACCCAACATGGATACCTGATCCAGAAACCGGTTATTATAGACCGGATACCGGTTTAGTTAATCTCCGGTCCGTTCACAGTGTTGAATGAAACTGTTTATACTATTTTATCGAATGTTTAGTGTGCGTGTGAATCCCCTTTGTATAGCGTCTATAAATAAATTTAATGTATAAACCAAACTGTAAAATCGATTCTAAAAAGAGTTCAAGAAACTGGAACAGAGTAGACCCTAAAGAGATTTTAAAACTAAGCTTTTTTTTATGTTTTATGACTTTATATCAATACAAGAGAAAAGGAATGGTAAAAAAAACTCTGAGCTAATAGCAGCCTAACACATAATAAGGTTACAACAAGCCAAATCTTACATTCTATGGAAGATGGCTACAGATCAGAACCTGTTTTAATAGTCTGATTCTGTCCCTCTAGCAAACTTATTTGTCGCCTGAGTTTCGCTATATGCGCTTGAACCTATCCAGCAAAACAAAAACCTATTCAAAACATACATCGAAAAATGTATATACACGTATCTTAATCGATCTTTGGTTATTATTATTACCTGTTGACGAGCAGCCGCGAGCTGTAATAACTCATCCGCTTCAGAGAAGCTCGTAAACCATTGTCCCAAACTATGATCTTTAGTATCACCTCTCTTCTTTTTCCCGTTATCATCGACTTGCACTATACAAGCAATTAGGTTGAGAGAGAGACATTCTAAAAAACATGATCAAGTAAAGAACAAACATAAGCTTAGATAAGAGCTCATACTAGGAGCAGGCAAGTTGTAACCAGAGGGTAATCTTGGGAACGTCAAAGCCGGGTGATTCTGAACCCTCGCTAGAAAACTCTCTGAAGGATCAGGAAACACAATCTCGTCGTAAGATTCAACAACCACAGGCTTCTTCATTGTCAAAGGACCTGATTCATCCTCAGGGTATAACTTTAAATGATGATATCTGTTGTGTACCGAAAACAAGTACATAACTCGTAAGCAACTCTCGCGTTTTCAACAAACAACATGCTATCAAAAAACTATTTAATGGGACTTACAAACTCAATGGTTTATCGCAGACATCGCTGTGGAAATGCAATGTCATCGCAATCTCGAATTCTCCCCAACCAGATTCCGATACCTCAAATGGCGGTTCCTCGATAACTCTAGTGGGGTTATTAAAACTAGAATGAAGCTGAAAAACAACTTTCTTTACTACAGTACTAATATCTTCATTTGTTGCTCCACGCACATATACAGCCCATTTGTGAGATTGATACCTAAACAAACACCAAACTTAAAATTCAAAGGAAATTTATGAAAACAAGACTTTTAGTTTCAAGGGTAGTGTCAAAGTATCAACTTATGGAAATATAAACTTGAAAAATCCTAACACTAACCTGTAAAACCCCAAATGGAAAACATTTTAGTTACAATATTTTCAAAAAGTAGTTGAATTTGAAAAAGTTTAGGTTTTATTTTTACATAACTAACTTTAGAATAAAGTAGAGAGAAGACTTACTCGCTAGCCTTCTTACCAAGCCAAAATGCAACATTACCATACACAAGTGGAACACTTATCTCAATGTCTTTAAGCTTCTTCTGTCTCAAATCAAACAAACAAACAAATACTCTCAGTCTCAACAATTTGATCCTAACACTAAAATTGAAGAGCTTAAAACACATGGTAATTGGAAATTCTCTTATGGGTAATGTTAAATTCAATGGATTAGAAAGAAAAAACAAACCTTTTCGTCGGATTTACTCATCTTTGTTCTGAGCGATTTCAAAGTTGGTTCGGTGGTTTCAGGCTGATCTTGAACTTGTTTCTTAGATGACGAGCTATTAGTTGTCATCTCTTCTGGTCGATTAAGGATATCATTCGGAGTTAATTAAAAGCAGATCCGAACGGCGAGATACAGAAGACGAATTCCTTCACATTCTCTTTAGGTTTTTTTTCTTCTTGTTATACAAAAAATAGATATTTACATTTTAAGGCTTTTTAAATTTTCGCGGAGTAATCTACTCGTGTGTAAAGCCCAATTATCTTTAGTGGCCCAGTTTGTTCTTTTCGATTTTTGATTACCAAATATAAGTTTTTTAAACTTTTAATTATGGATTCTACTACATATATTAGTGTAGTTTTTTTTTTTTACAATTGAGGCAAAAGTGTTCATTTCTAAATTGCTGCATGCACCAGTTGTATATAACTTATTTAATACTCTGAATAATAACTATAAACATTCTAATTTTCGAATTTTAACAATCACATAAAATTTTACAATTGCATTTACATTTGTAGTGTCTAAACAAGCTGTAAAGTTATACTTAGTGTTAAAAAATTCTTCTAGTAAAATATACTATATCAAAAATATTTGATTTTATTGTATATATCAATAAATTTGATTGATAGTTGAGAAAATTATGGCAATTGCCATTATTTTCAATTGGATTTATAAAATGTGCTATTTATCAAATTTCTTTTAGAATATGCCATCAATTGATACTCTTCATCAATTTCAATTTTGATTTCAACATAAAAATGACTATTTTGCCCCAATTTTCTCTTCTACACATCTTTTTCTATTTATTTTTTATCCTCTTTTCTCTCTTATCTTCTTCCTCTCTCTCTCTTTCTCTTTTGATCAGAAAAAATAGTGGATGGTGGTGGTTGGTTGTCGACGACAACGGTGGTGACGGTGGACCAGACGGAGACGGTGGACAAAATGATGATGATGGTGGACAAGATAACGACGGAGACGATGGTCGAAGGACAAAATGGCGATAGACACGGTGGTCGGAGGACAAGATGGCGACGGAGACGGTGGTCGGAACGGTGATCGGCGGTGGACCAAACGTTGGTTGAATGTAAACGGTGGACAACAACAGAAACGGTGGTCGGCGATGGACATCATCGGAGACAGTGGTCGGGGTGGACCCAGTGGACCAGACGGTGGTCAGCAGTGGACATCATCGGAGACGGTGGTCGGCAGTGGACATCATCGGAGACGATGGTCAGCGATGGACATCATCAGAGACGGTGGTCGGTGATGGACATCATCGCAGACGGTGGTCGGTGGTGGACCAAACGGTGGTCGGTGGTGGACCAGACGGTGGTCGGCGGTGGACTAAACTGTAACGCCCGTGAACCAAAATTTAGAAAAGAGAATTGAATTGGACCGAATGGTTTAATTTTAATTGTTCGGTTTGGCTGGTTTGGGTCAAAGAAACCCTAGGGCTCGTTTATAAGAGAGATCAGCCTCCCTTTTGTGGAGAAAAACGTGATAGAGGCTGAAAAATTGGAAGAGAAGAGAAGAGGATTCGTTTTGGTGTTTGTAGAAAAGAATGAGATGTGTTTGTAGAAAAGAATGAGATGAAGACAGTTCTGACGCGTTTTAGAAGAACGGAGGATCGAATAGCCTAATATGTTTGGATTGGAGTGAAACTTTGAGGGTAAGTTCTCCACTCTCATATCTAGCTTTAGGCGAAATTGGATTGTCTTTTGGATGAGTATTTTGAGATATATTGTTTTTTTCCCGAGAGAGGTTCGTGCAGAATTGGTTCTGCGACCAGTCCACTTCGTGGGTATTTTCCCGTCGAACCAGAAGGAGTTAGGAAACGATCTGCATATCGTTGGAAAGGTCTCGGTCTCACGATTCCAGATCAAGTTTCCGATCATGATTCTGAGGCAAAGGAGGAGAGTTGCCAAAGGTTGAGGTCTCAGGCAACTGATAGACTAAGGTGAGTGCGTGACCATGGCTTCTGGGCCGGTGGATTCGTTAGGGTTGTTTGGTGATAGGTTTGGAACGAATTGATTGATCTTGATGTGTTGTTTGTGGCTGTGTATTGTTGTTTGTTGTTTGTGGATTGTTGTTTTCGTGCTGGTTTCGTGTTGACGCAGAGGAGGAATCGATATGAGAGGATTATGATCGAATTCCAATGATTCTGCGGAGGCCTGTCGAACGACACACACAAGGTGTGTCGATCGACAAACCAGCACGGAGGCTGTCGATCGACACTTAGAGGTTGTATCGATCGACAGGGATGTACGGAAGTTGTCGATCGACACCTAGAGGTTGTGACGATCGACAGGCTTGTACAGTTGTTGTCGATCGACACCTAGAGGGTGTGTCGATCGACACCTAGAGGGTGTGTCGATCGACAGGCATGTACAACCTGTCTGGTTGGTTGTGGTTGAGCCTTGTGTTGTGTTTATGTGATGTTTTGATGTATGTTTTCCCGAGCGGTCCATCGTGCCTGAGTGCGCAGTCGTAAATGGGATGACCGTCTCACTGAGTATTTATGATAATACTCACACATCTATTTTTCCCATGTGATGCAGATAAAGGCAAATTGTGATCGTGGAATCACGCCTACGAAGAGGGAGATGATCTAGGGTCCCGAGTTTCGTGCCTTGAGTTGTTTCCATTACTGTTTAGAACCGCTGTTAGGTTGCTGGTTTTTATTGGATGGATATTGTGGAACTGATTGGTTAATTATTTAATGGAATTGAATTGTTGGTTTGTTTGGTTATCCGCTGTAGTGTAATTTGTGATGTTTTGCTTAGTTGTTGAGGATAGCATTTATGGAAATGCTAGTCCGAGAACAAGGTTTGTATGTTTAAAACAAAAAAAACGAGTCGGGTCGTTTCAGTTTGACTAAACGGTGACCGGAGGTTTGGATGGCGACAGAGACAGTGGCTGGAGGACAAGATTAAGATTGGCGGTGAGAATATTACTTTCTAGTTACATAATAACACAAAAAGAGAAAATGTGAAACCAGAGCAAAATTGTATTTTACTCATACCAAATCAAAATTGAAATTGAGATAATGGCAGATTTTATAAGACCATTACACAAATGGAAGATTTCACAATAAATTTTGAAACAAATGGCAATTGCCATAATTTTCTCTTGATAGTTCATATTAATGTGATGAAAAATACTCCCTCCATTCTTTTTTAATTAATGTTTTAGAAAAAAAAATTGTTTTGCAAAGATTGATTTTTTACATTTTTTATGTAATTTTAATGAATATATAATACTGAATTGTTGATTCCAAAACAAATTAACTCATTTTATTAAATTACTATTGGTTAAAATTTATAAAAATTTGTTTAGTTCAAAAAACAACATTTATAACTAAATATTTTTTTATTTTTTTAATATGTGTAAAAATCTTATAACATTAAACTTAAAATAGAGGAGGGAGTATACTGTTTCGCAGATTACTAGTCACAAAAAACGAAATGTTATAAATGAATTTGTAGAAAAAAAACACACACTTGTATGAAAATTTATAAAAGTAAAAAGAATAGACTTATCCTAACACCCAAACAGTCCCAAACTCATTTCAGAAAATCGCTTCTTCATCAAATCTCAATCGGAAGAAACTTGGAGACGACAACAATGCAGAGGTTTTGCACTAAGCTACGTTCACTTTCCCTCCAATCAAATCGGAATCTCTCTTCTATCGGTGCTCCTCACCGTCTCATCCACCATTCTCCGTCTTCTCACTTAACCCTAGGTTTCGCCACCACCACCAAATGGACCTTCCTTCCCACTGCTACCGCCGCGTTTAACGGATTTTCTCCTAGCTCCATGGGTTCTACCATTTTTCCTCATCATGTAAGTTTCTGTAATTCGAATTGATTCGCGAGAAACGAAATGAGAGTTTTCATGTGACTGTGAGTTCACCTTTTTGGTGAATTCGTTTCGATTAGGTTAGGATTTAGCTGCAATTGCTTTGTTACCGTTAGTTATCTGCTGATCGAGAAGAAATTTGAGGGAGGAGGTAGATAGTTTGAATTGGTGTATAGTTTCAGTTGCTTCTGTAGAATCTGAGCATTGAATTTGTTGTGTGAAGTTCTTGGATTTGGTGGGTGTCCCTTGTTTAATCATTGGAAATAGAATTGTCCTGTGGCTCTGATTGTGGATTGAATTTACAATAGTGAAATGGATTAGTTTGTTCATAGAAATGTTAAAGAACTTTGAAATCATGTCCTTTAAGCCAAATGATAAAAGAAGTGCTTGTATTGGATATCATCACTACCAACCTTGGAAGTTTATACCACACTGAGTCACTTTATGCACACAAATGTTTTCGAAAAATTGTGATATGTTGGACTAGTTTCAGGTATATAGGTGCTGCACGAATCGTAGAATACAAAACAAAATCCTATGTTTTTTCCTAGTTTGCAACATCAGTTTATGTCTCTCAAGGCTTATTTTTTAACTTCGACCTTGATCATCTCTGCATTCAGTTTGTTCAAGTAAGGAATATCAGTACTAAGGATAAAATGGCAAAATGGAAGAAGAAGTGGAGACCTAGGACTCCAATCACATCAAAAGTCAAGAAAGTCAAGATAAAGTTCTATTCGTACGTGCTGATTCCAAGATTTGATATCATTTAAGTTTGTTTTAAGTGGTAAGTTTTGTGCATCTCTAATCTACTTGTATTTTTTTTGTTGAATCTTTCTATCTCAGGTCATACAAAGACAGGTTTAGACCACTGGCTGATGGTACCATCCGTCGCTGGAAAGAAGGCAAGCGCCACAACGCACACTTGAAGGTAACTAACAACACCATATTCCATTATTCTGTAATATGAATCTCTGAGCTTATCTATTCTTTTGGCTAAGAACAGTAATGATAATAACTATGAAGGAATCTAACTGATCAGAAGTTGATTTTAGCTGTTTAACGTATGAATCTTTCGGTGATTCCTTGTTTAATCTAGATAGAGATGTGGTAGGCAGAGTTTTATTTTTACAATACCATCTCTGTTCTTTGATTTCTTCGGGGTTTCGCTGTCTATAAATGTGGAAGATGTCTGAGTCAGGTTGATAAATGTTGAGAGTAATGAATGTGTTACTTGATGCAGTCAAAGAAATCGAAACGTAGATTGAGACAGCCTGCACTAGTACCAGCAGCATATGCCAAAGTCATGAAGAAACTCAATTTCTGCAATTGAGAGATAGGGAAAGAAACACACTTCAGTATCTTCCAAAATTTTTCCAGATAATTGCTCACTGGTACTCAAAAATTTAATCAAACTTTAGTTCTTCTGTTTGTTCAAGTTTTAACCTTATTACCAAGTAATAAATTGGCGTTTTGGTTCTTTTTCCTCAGTGTTTTTTAAACCTTGTGAAGCTTTTTTCTTTTTGATTGAATGTACCAGTTTATGAAGATTTTAGTTGATACTGTTAAATTTTTTATGATTGATTTCATTGAGCTAGGAAACAAAAAGATAAAAAGAAAACATGCTTCTATTTCTGAACATAGTATAGACTCACACTTGACATTTACTAACCAATTTATTGGATTGTGTTTTTCAATTGAATTGATAATGTAATCAGAATTGTGTGTTATTTGACCACTGATTTGTTATTTGTGATTTGAAAAAATTGTCATAACCTTGTGTTATTTTGTTTAGTGACTTTCAACTAATACTTAAAATTCAGTTGATTTTGTTATAAACTCATTTAGTGGATGTCCATTAAAGGCCCATGTTCTAGAATATCCCTCAACCCTAATTTCTTTCCAAGTATTGTATGTATTGTATCCCTATATATACTCTATACTTCTCATGGAATAATACACAACACAACACCAATTCCTATTCTCTTCTCTTATTCACAACAGATTTTACATTTTTATTTATTTTAACAAAATTTTGATTCTAGAAATGAATTCAAACAGATTTGGAAATGTTTCAAAAGCTACAAATATAAAAGTTTGAATCAGGTAAAATCTTAAATACATAAATCAGTAAACCTTGTCCAGTTAAACCGGAAAACACTGGGTCTCTCGATTTGGTCCGGTTATAGGATATTCTGGTTTAATGTCAAACCGTACCGGATGTATAAAATGAGCTGAGAAGTGAAAAAGCCTCTTTATCCTGGATATATCATCGTGCCACGTGTATAAGGTGCGGGACCCAACCTACAAACGTAAAGACAAAAAGACAAAAGAGCACGTCCACGTGTTCATAGTAAAGTTACCGTTATACCCCCACCGTCGAAACATGTGACTTTCAGATTATTCTACTCTCCTTGTCCACCGGCGAATATTCCACGCTGGCAGTTTACGTGACATGCTCGTCCCATGCACTTTGCTCTCGTCATGGTTTTTATAAAAAAATTATTAAATTTTAATTACTTCTTTTAAAACTGATCCAGATTTCCCTTTCATCAAACTGGCTCAATATAAAAAATTAGATATTACCAATCAATTATACTAATCGAAAAATAGATAGATTCATCGAATTTGTTTCATGTTTTACGAAGTTGTTACCAATCAACTATAAAGTTCAAAATTTATAATGTTTTACGAATATCCAATGGCACGCCAACTCTAATTTAACCAATGCACGCACTAAGAAATTTTTTTTAGTGATAGTTGAATTATGGAAAAAATGAATTTACGCATTTTCCTAACATTTTTTGTTTGGTCAAAAAAATTTCCTAACATTATTACCGCTATACCAAAACATATGGCATTTTAATTCATTGGATTATTTATTAATTTGAAACCAAACACAAAAAGGTAAAAATAAAAGTTTATGTCGCTCTCGTTGGAGAGTCTTGATATCACTCAACATGTACTGTCCTCGTCGAATAAATTAACGACTTGTATTCCATTTTTTTGGTCTATCATAGAAACGCTTATTTGTTTAGACATTGAAAAAAAACAAGAAAACGATCCATGATCATGAACAAATTTAATATCATTGTTTAGTTGTTTCGATCGATGTATAATCAGTATATTTATTTATGTTTCTCAAGTTTAAGAAAAAAAAAAATTCGATGGCATATATCCGACAACACACAAAATATAAATCTATATGATACCTAAACAAAGGACCAACATGGAGAGAGATTTGATTGTTTGAGAACAAGACAAAACCTTTAGTCATAAGTTATTTGATTTGAAATTCATAAATCTAACATTTAATCCTTGGACATAATAATCTAGTAGTAAACAAATGTACATGATGAGGGCCATGTTATGTTCCTCTCTCCCATGTTACGATTCTAAACAAAAAGTATGAATGATAATGTAAACATTCATCTTTTTTTTCGTATGCGTTAATTTTCTCGGGCTCGAGCAACTGTACAAGATCAACGAAAATCTGCTCGAACAATCTATATATGATCCCATAAATTGCTATTACAAGAGAAAAGTAGAAGCTAGTTAAATTATTTCATACCATATATTTCAATATTTCAAACGTACAATTTGTTATTGCATCGACCACATTGTAAACACCAATAACTTATTTTAGCATATAGACCACACCGAGTCACACTAATTAATTTTATTTGGAATCATTCGAACTCTTTATGGACATTCAACGAATGATTAAGATTTATTTGAATACATGTTACGTATTAAAAAGTTTTAACGAATAAGAAAGAGTTAAGCAAACATGCATGTGGTGGTAAAGATACAGATTTCGGAGCGTAGATTTCATTAGTTATAGATTCGATCTTACTACAAAGAAAGCTATTCTCGGAGCGTAGATCGATTCTCAGAAGTTTTAGATTCGATTTAACTACAAAACAAAACCATTGTATTTGTATGTAACGTATGTTGTCATTTTGACTTTTGGATTTTGAGTTACGCGTTTCATCTAATTAAAATGAACATGCGGAAAACTCTCCGTCTTAAAATATTTGTAAATTAATGTATTTAAACGCCGGGGTCTCGTTGCCGGTGGCCAATTCCACGGCGGAAAAGAGGTCCGCAAATTTATTAGCTCTTCATTGTTTTTTGATGTGTCGCCAGTTAGTAGCTTTTTAATACTATACTATTATTACTCCAACTTTTGTTGTATTCTATTGTATAATTTCTGTTGTCGTTACATAAATTTATTTATTTTAAATAAAAAAGCAAAGGTTGACGTTAAATGACGAATCATGTCTCCACTTCTCCTCCTCCACCATCATCATCACCCCCGACGACTTTTTCATTCTCTCTCTCTCTCTTAATCTCTCCCTTTCTCTGATTTTCTTGTAAATATTTCAATCTCCATTTTCTCATCTTCAAGATTACGCCTTCTTCCCCGTCAGAGGATACTTCGAAGCTAGATTCTTTCTTTGTACCATCTCTGCTTTTCCCGCCATATTGTTTATATATTTGATAGGAGAAGAAAGTTGATATAAAAATGGAAAGAGTGAATCTTGGAGGTTTAGGTTACGAAAATGGTGGAGTTATGATGACTAGAGATCCTAAACCAAGGCTTAGATGGACCGCCGATCTTCACGACCGCTTCGTCGACGCCGTTGCTAAGCTCGGTGGTGCAGACAGTAAGCTCCTCCTCCTCCTATATAATTCCGGTTTACCCCCGTTTAATTGGTTAAGTTTCAACCAGTGTTAATTAATGTAAATTATCTGGTTGGTTTAGTGACACTATATGTTCTTGATTTGATCATTGCAGAAGCAACTCCTAAATCGGTTTTGAAACTCATGGGATTAAAAGGCTTAACATTGTACCATCTCAAGAGCCATTTACAGGTCCAATTTCAACACATATATTCCATATAATAATGTATTATTGTGTTATTGGTTTTTACATATTGTCTATGATGTGTGTTTGTATGTGTAGAAGTATAGACTTGGTCAACAACAAGGGAAAAAACAAAATCGATCAGAACAAAACAAGGAAAATGCTGGTATGTATGAATCATATCAAGAACAACAAGATTTATGATATAAGCCACCACATATGATGGATCTAAGGAATCATATTATATGTAGAAGACATTTGAGAGAAACCAAGAATTAATTTTGGTTTTATAATTATTCATAGGAAGTTCATATGTACATTTTGATAATTGTTCTCAAGGAGGGATCTCGAATGAATCAAGATTTGATAACCATCATAGGTATTGTTTATGTCTCTCTATATTTCAATAGATTTGTAAACTTGGTTTGACAAAATGTTAATGTAACGCGCGCTCGCAGACAAAGCGGGAATGTACCTTTTGCAGATGCATTGAGACAGCAGGTCGATGCGCAACAGAGGTTTCAAGAACAGCTTGAGGTAACAAGAAATGAACAATCTTCTCTTTTGGTCTCTTAAAACAATTAAAACATGAATTTGAATCGATTTTTGCGGTTTTTAGGTGCAGAAGAAACTTCAGATGAGAATGGAGGCACAAGGAAAGTATTTGTTAACATTACTAGAGAAAGCACAAAAGACCATTCCTTGTGGTAATGGAGCAGAAACAGAGAAGGGTCAATTCTCAAATTTCAATCTTGCACTTTCAGGACTAGTAGGAGATGATCATAAGAACGAAAAGGCGGGTTTAGTTACTGCTATCTCACACATTAATGGTGATTCGTCTGAAGATTTTCGATTATGTGGGGATCAAGAGAAAGAAGAAACCGGAGATGTAGGAGTTAAACCGGAATCCGACTTTGGTCATTTCGATTTGAATTCCAAAAGTGGGTATGATCTTTTGAATTGTGGAAATTATGGGATTGAAGTGAAGCCAAATGTGATTTCAGATAGACATCAATAGGTAAAACAGACAGTTTCTTTAATTTATTTCTTCTTATTATAGGATGTTACACATTATTGGCTTCATGTTTTGTTCACACAGTCAAATATCAAAACCTCTTTGAAGGTTGATAAATACAAAATAATGTTTTTCTTCTTTCTAAACCTAAATAAAGTATGTTAGCTAAGTGGTATTGAGTAGTTAATCGAGGACCGAGGTTATGGATTGATAGAGATTACTATGTACGCTTTATAAGATGTTTTGGATGAATGCACGGTTCTATTTAATAAAATGTTTTGGGTGAATGTACAAACATAAATTATTTTAAGCTAATGAAATCATTTGGCATACTTATTTCATTCCTAAAAAAACATTGAGGAGGCTACAAGTTTAAATACTGAGTATTCATCCATTTGGTGCAGTTTCACGTAATTAAAAGCTACGATTTTGTGGATGAATGAAATTTGTTTAATCTAGCTATAAAATTAAAACGTGCAGGATAAACTGGAAAACCACTTGTTAGTTTTCATGATTTTTGTTTTGTCAATGGATGGTATGTATTCGGCGAAATCACATTTTCAAAACATGAAAAGCTGCATACCGTTCATGCTCAATATATCATGCATTCATGTTTCTTAATTTTGTATAACGTTTCAACAATTAATCGCTTATACTTTTCTTCTCTTATCTCACTATAATGTAAAGAAGAATAGAGACGGTGTGTAATCAGATTCCACCGTTCATGACCAAACGTGAAGTTGATGTAATGCTTCTGAGTTTGGAGAGAGAGCTTAAGGGCTAGTCTGAATCCAACTTGGGAACTATAGCCGATGAAAGCTCTATATGAGAAACTCTCACAGCCCCGATTAGCCGCTCCGGCAATTCTTCCGGTGTATTAGCCTACAAAACACAATGTCGGGATCAATCCAAAAGAGATTTCAAGAGAAGAAGAATCAATATTAAATACATTATCATAACATCTAAAGTCTTGGTTTTGTTAGATTGATTTACCTGTACAAGGAAAGCCATTTCGACAACCAAAGATGTGATTACGCCAATGACAAGACCGAGAACTCCATTTGCAACAGTGGATGACCCGATATCTACATCTATCTACACGACGATGAAAATGTTTCTTTTGAGCTACTTACAAGTATATAAGAGCTTCTAAAAAGCTAACAAAGTGTGGACTTACTTCTAAGTACGTTGGACCGCGGATGTAGTTGCAATCCACTGCTTTCCCGAGGAGACAGGGGGTGCTTCCCACACTTTGCCTTACTATCCATGAACCCTGCATGATTGGGTATTACGTGATTCACTTACTTTTACGATTTTACATATAGATAATATCCAGAGAGAGAGAGAGAGATACCTTGGGGACAGTAGGTATAAGCTTAAGCCTACTATTACGAAATTCGTCATCACCATCAACAAATCGTTGGAAGAGGGACCCAGGTACGAGTTCTTTGGCCACGAAATAAAATACCATACTGTAGTGCGTTGATCCAGGAACCTACCAAAGCGCCGGTTTAAACATCGATCAAAAACTGCATTTGTAGTTTGCATATTATATTGTAGTTCACGGGCTAAACTTACTTGAACATTTACTACCAATGAGAAAAGCCCCTTCTCTGCAGCAACCTGAAACGATTGATAATATATTAACTGGAATATTCCATAGAGACATTAAAGATAGAGAACATCAACGGAAAAGGGATAATAACATCTCCTTAAGACTAACGAGGAACTTAAGCAACAAGAAATAGGGTGATTGTATCACTTACTTGTGCTGCACAGCCCTTTCGTCTAACCACATGATCCATTCTTTTAGTGTCTTTGAACCAATCGACGGCGACGAGATCCATTAGATGCTTCCCAGCAGGAATCTTCAGTAAAATGTTTAGTGATCAGAATTGAAGAGGTACTCTGATGTAGAAGAATGTGCATCTTTATAATTTGTTGAAATTAATTATGTGAGAGATTACTAACCTTCCTTTTATCTTCACAGAAACTCTTTCCACGGACTTTGAAGTTATTTCCATCAGAAATCCTCCAGCAATTACGGGCATTTTCGTTATCATCGTGTCGTAAATTACCCTCGAAGCATGACAGATCAATGTTGAGAGCAGGTTCCTCTTCTGAGGTTTCAAATGATTCCTTAGTAATTAGATACAATTTCACCAGCTCAGGTATAACGTATGTATTAATGATAATAATACTATCAATTTCACCTGTTTTCTTGGTGACAGTCTCCGGCTTACTCGTTTCAGGCTGAAATAATAGTTAATTGTGAAGAAAGACTTAAACTTGATAAAATCTGCAGTTGAAAAGAAAAATGCTTGATAGGCCAACCTCTTGTTCTGACTCAGCTATCTGAAACTCGTCATCGTCATCCGAGTCTTCATCCAATAGCACAGAGTTTCTGCTGGCCCCATTTGTTTGATCAATAGAAAGGGAAGATTTATGGTGAGACTTTCCACCTTTACCTACGGCTAAAGAAGAAGATGCCATATTAACCATAACAGGGATCCTGATTGGATGACCTCTATCATCTGTCTGCGAGAACCACTCGCGCAAACCTAGAAAGTGAACTTATGACTTAGAATGGCAGACACGCACGTGCGCTTTATTTCACAGGAATCTCAGTGGAATAGAGCACAAAAGAACTTACCAGATACGCTGTTCAGCATTTGAAGAAGACAATGTTGTTGAAATGCTGGAAGATAACCTGCACCCCACCCTTTAAGATCTATTTGTATTAGATGTTGCACTTGTGTTCTGGGCCTTCCATTCCGGGGCTTCAGGGGGGCGATGTTAAATCCTCCACCTAAGCAAGAGAAAGTAATCTGAGTTAGATAGTAATACATAATAGATTAGACGATTTTGGTGGTAAAAGAATTAGCATGAAAAGATAAATCCCAAACTTACTCTCAAGATGAGCCCGAACAAACCCAGGTTGTTGACCACAATTCGCATGCTCTCTAGACCGAAACAATACCACTTCACAGAAAGAGAGAGATAAATAATTAAAACTCGATATGTAAAAGAGTGTCCATTTTCTAGCAAAAGTAAAAGGGGAAGGGAAGATACCATAACTTCCATCGTCATTACGACGCCAATAACGTACATAGCAGAGGTCACGAGGCCACACGACCCTGCAGCCATTTCAATAGCATCAGTAATATTCTAATTGAAAACAGGAGGATCGCAAATAGTAAGCATTACAAAATCTAATGGTAAATCCTTTCTACCGTTTTTTAAGCGGCATGAGATTATGGTAAACTAAATAAAAACTTATCTGCATAAACCTAGAGCCCCCAAGTTACAGAAGATTTAGTTGATTTTGAACCAAATCTGTACTTTTGTAAGCGAATGCGATGAGTATTATTGAATGATTGTTTTGCAGGTGCAATATTACATTGGAAACCAGTCGAGGAGAAGTCTGTGATAGAGTATTGCTGTGTGACCATCCACCTCTTCCACTAATCTCCCATTATGAAAACTGCAGTCCCACCTGCCAAACCATAAGAAAAGAGGCAAAGACAGAGAGCTTCAGATACAGACCATGAGAAAAAGACTTCCGCTTACATAATATTGATATAAATTTTGGACTAGACATTATGGATGTGGAAACAGGAAAAAATAAAGACTCAACACTAGTGACAATGTATTAGTGGTGCAAAAAATATTTCATTCAAATAATAGAGCGTCTAACTACAAGAAAATGAAGAAAAAGAAACACCATAAAAATGATCTCTTATAACCGGAATTTGAATGAGCATACAGGAGCTCGAAAAACACCTACTCATATCGAGTGCCATCCATGCTCATCACAAGCTCGAATATTTCCTCACATGTGGCCTCCACCACACCAACAGCCTTCATTGCCTTGCTGCAGCTTCGTGGCTGCATGCTTAGCACTGTAAATGAGGGTTCTTGACTAAATAAAATTAATATGTAATAAAGAGGAAATTATGCCATAAATATGACAAGCTATTAGGCCCTTCCATACAAGATAATCAACTTCAAGAAGCTCTTCAAAAATCCGTAGGCCTGCCAAACATATAAAAAGAGAGATTAATCCCAAATTCAAGTTCTATCATTGAATATTATATGATCTTCCAGATTGTATAGTAGTTACACTTTATTTTGAAGCAGATTACAGGCACAAGTCTTACAGGCCTTAGGAGGTAATTAGAAACCTTGCATAACCACTAACCATTTTGGCACTGAAGGAGACGCCAGTGTTTTCTCGAAAATGCTTGGCTGCTGGAATTATGATTTGACAACTCCGCATCAAACTCCTTAGTCCAGTCAAGTATAGCTTCCGGAGGGCCTGCATGTTTGTTTGAAATGATGAGATTACATTCAGGATTGTAGCTGATAATTTAGTTCATAAAGAATTGGATTATGAAAAACCATTTCCAATAGTTGTCCTCCTCAATAAATCACGTCGAGAGTCATCTTCATCCTCCAGCGCACTGAACCTAAAGAAAATTGCAGATATTTTTTCCGCATATATATAAGTATATTCTAGTCACCGTTAAGTGTTAAACATCAAAAGAAGTGTTAAACATCAAAAGATAAATATATCAACCAATACTGATCACTTTCCACATGCAGAATCTTCTGGCATTTGTAACATCCTCATAAAGATTCAGAGCTAAAACAACCGAATTGATAAATTCATATTAATATTGAAATTGATGATTAACTATAGCATTGGTATCTACTAGGATTAATGATCCATATTTTTCAAGTTTATGTTATGATCATGCGCCACAAAACACAGCCTCCATTTGCATATTAAGGATCAACATCCTCAACACAGGTCAGATTTACTCTCAGTAAAAGAAGTGAATTGTAACCCATGACGATAACTTATAATTAAGGCACGGAAATCATATGTCTTAAGAAACCTATGCAAGTGAGTTGTTAGCAAATAAATCAAGATGTCAATTGTGCACTCACGGGCTTTCATGGTCTGAAGATGAAGCAGTCCTTCCAGCATCCATCCCAGACTTATATTCAAAAGAAACATATTGCTGACCACTTGGAACTAGGGAATCTTGATGCTACAACAGTGCAAACACAAAGCAGATAAGCAACAATTTTCAGATTATAAACGGCTACTGATAATTTGATAAATAACACAGGCAGCTATAGACAGCTCATCTTTTGCCAAATATCCCAAATATAAAACAATGATAGTATCCTATGGTACCAAGTTAGAAGCTTAAAGACATGAGAGAAAATCATGTTATTCAGGGATTGCGAGACAGACCTGATCTATGACATATTCAATTTTCTCCTTCCACATTAAAGCTTCTTGGATGTTGAACGCTGCCATCTAGCAACAACATACTCCACATGAACTAACAAGAAGCATTAAAATGCTTACTAACAAAGAAAGAAAAAAAACTATTGTTATCTATTCTCAGAAAGAAAAGACAAGATACCGTGACTCTATGGTTTTTCTCTTTCTTGTTATAAATCGACAACACGTATACCATCTGCAAAAAAAAAAGAATCAAGAAGCTAAGAAATTGCAAAGGCATAAGTGACAGTAAAGTTAGACACAAAAAAGTGACATTACAGTCAAGAATATGATAAGCGCAAATTCACAACTGATTCTCAACAGTTACAATTAGATGTAGTGTTCTCAATTAGATATAGTGTTCCCATTAGATGGTAATGGAGACTTGTCAGAATCACAAAAGGAAACATCATCCTCGACTTATAAGAAATCCAAACATAGATAAGATTCAGAAAAGTTGTCACAACAGGATAATTTCACTTTACAAAACAACATTCTACTGTAGATGATGAAGCACATTACAATATAAGCACTATTAATAGATGGAAAACAATAGTAGAAACTTAGAAAGAATAAAACAACAAGTGACTCACATGTCCATGATGTGTCTTCAAGCCACGATCCTCAACTCTACAGTTTCCATCAATTACCATCGTCTTGATAGGAAGCTACATCCAAACATGTACAGAAAATCAATCATCTATTAGGTAACCTCATCACAAATTCGAGAAACTTGTCTAAACAATTTATACTTTCAGCAAAATCACACACACTAAACTCAACCCAGAAACAGAAAGAGATATTCATTCACCTGATTATCTTGTGGCTTCTTCTTGTAATAAGCTAAAAGACGAGGCTCCAATACGAAATACCTCATATGAATATACGATCTTCCGATCTTCCTTCTTCCATACCTTACCATCCATCCCTCGTACACAACTTTCGACATTTTTCACCAACTTTCTCACACACTCACGAACAAGGAAGAAAATCAAATGTTACAGAGAAATCGGAATCTTAGATCCAAATCGAATCAATGTAAATTCCGCCGGAGATCAAAGGACTTGATTCATCATCTCATCGGCGCCGGAATCTGGTGATGGAATCTCACTCAGATTCAAAGATTCCAAATTCCGTAAAATCAAAAACGATACTTTTGACAGAAACTCGGAAGCTAAAATAGAGGCACAGAGAGACGCAGTGAATGTGTCCTGAAAAGTGAATTAATTTATGAGTTAAAAACAAAATTTAAGGATTTTAATAACTGTCTAGTATCAATGTATCATGCCAGCTTTTTGCACATTTCACGTTCTATTCACAAACATAAATTCATGTATTAAGGATACTTGACCACATGCTTAACGGTAAATATAATTCATCTATTAAATATTGTAAAGTTACTTTTTCTTTCACATGAATAAAGGCGTACTCAAGATGGAATTTTTTACACAGTAGTGTATATGTTTAAATTTTACAGAAGCAAACAGAGAGATATTTTATAATTAAAAAACTGATTACCGTTAATTTATTTTATTTTTTAAACTGAAAAATCTGAAATTTGTGTTTTTTGCTCAATAAGGTGCAATGATAGATTCTATGATTTCTTGTAGAGGTGCGAGTTCTTTCTTATCAATGAGTCCAAACTCCTGCCAAATATAAACCACACACAAATCAATCAAATGCAAAATCATATGATTTGGGGGAAAATGATTGTATTAAGAGTAATTTCAAATGAGAACTCACATGAGTAAAGAGGATGAAGTGTTTGAAGCAAGTGTTGAGATGAGCTTCTTCTTTAAGGCTAACGATTTTCTGGAAATGAGTATGGTAAATGTGTGCGTAAACACGGAATAATCGTTTAAAGATTGTCTTCACAACATCCTTAAAGTTCTGAGGAAATGGTGCTCCTGAAACAAAAGTACACCGGAAAATTAGAATTAGGATGTCGATAGTTTTCTTGTTTATTCATCTTCTTTTATGGATATTGTTATTACCAAGCCTTTGAGGGAATAAGGTTTCATCATCGAGTTGAGTCTCAATCCAATCCATCAAGTACTCCACATACTTTGGAGCAGAAACCTCAATTGGCTTCTTGATCTGTACACCATCTGCCCATCTATACTCATACCTGCAAATTTTCCGGCCGTAGTTAGCAAGAACCGTGCCAAACAAAACAAAAACATCCATAACAGAGAGTGATGTAGTAGTAGGTTCATAAATGGGCAACATTCATAGCTAAGGTAGATTTCAAAGTCATTCTTTAACAGAGGAGTAAAACAGAAATTGAGCATTTACCAATTTGCATGACAAAGCACTTTATCAGAAAGTACTACAGAGATCCGAATTCATTTCATAGTTGTAAAGATAACATAACTAGTTAACAAGCGTAAACACACAGCACACTACTTGAAGACCCTAAAATATAATCAAGGCAAGTAGAAAATGTATGTTTTGAAGCTGTTAACGAGCTTGTTTCTTCTCAAGAAAATAGAAGTCTAGTGAATAGATTAAACTCGAGGCAAGAAGGTTTCAAGCATTTGTTTCAATAACACAGAGAAAACACAAAGATGAGGATATACTTGGGGCCAGCAGTCATTGTAGGACAATTATCTGGTGTGCAGAACTCAGTAAGCGTACCATATAGCAAATTCACCTGATTAAAGAAATCCACAGCTGAAATGGAGAAAAGTAAATTTTATCAGCAAAATATTTTCCACTTTATATGCGATCTCAATAAAACTATAAGCGCGATCTTTACAAGGAAGATTCACAATTTTAAAACTATGCAAAAATCAGCAATGGCCATTTCCTGCAATACATGTTGAAGACTAATTATACACTAAAGCAACTATGAGACTACAAGCAGAGTGGTACTCACTGTTTACAGCAAGCCATTCATTTGCATCCTCTCCTGGAGGAAGTCGTACGGCTTCTCTCAAGTTCCCACTTCCTAAGGTTGCATCTATATGCTTTCTAAGCTGTGCACCCTATATTTCAGAAAGAAACAAAACATTCAACAAAGAAGAATCAACCAATAGATTTCATGTCAACTAATGACAGCTACAAAACACCAAAACTGCATCATTTAAAAGATATCAGCCACATAAAGAGGACGGTCGAATAGTTTACAAACCTTGCTTCCTGAAGGTGCGCTCTTTTTAGGACGGAAAGTCTTTTGATTTCTATAAAGAATGTACAAAAAAAGGAAGAAATGTTATTAAACAGCTCATCAAACTTAAATGGAAAGCACTCAAGAGCTTCAGATAAAGCAGTCTTATACATTTAAAGGTGGAAATGTAGAATGTGCTATATGGTCCAACAATAAAAATCCAGTATTTATAGATGAGTATAACATATTGACAACAGTCACTGCATATGAAAGAAATTGGGTCCATTTATTGCCAACAATCATAAGCCCTGAGGGACCAAACTAATATGATCACCACAAAATGTCTAGTAAAATAATTTGCCAAATCTAGAAAACATAAATATGAAAATGAACTGGCTCCAACTAAGATTCGAAGATACAAATCTCATAAACAATGATTTGATCAGTAAACTTCCAATTTGTGTAAAACTATTAGTATAATTAAGCTACATACATAACACATCATCAAGTTCATAAGATGAAGAAACAGATCCTAATTCCCAATTAATAAATTTATATCAAAAAATTCTCAAGAGATATAAAATCATCATTTCACAGCAAAAATCAATCAAATACTGATAAGCTCAAAGCAATGAATCTGAATCTAGTAATCACATAGAAAATTTTCACAAAGTATGTAACCAAAAAAAAAAAAAACGAATCAGGAACCAATTAACTAAGGTTCATACTAAAGATCATAAGTTCTAATTTCGCCATCACAAAACGACACATAAAAACCAAAACCATATCGAAATCAGACAGAAACAAAGAAAATATCAACACGATTCCATGATCGTTGGACAAATACAATGTAAAGGATCCCAAAAAGCGACAACAGATTAAATCACAGAAGAAACAAGATCTGAGATTACAAACAACAAAGATGATCTTAAAATTGAACATAAATCACGTAGAGAAAACAAGAAATTCACCTCCCTAACCCAAAGAGACTCATGGCGAAATAGCGAGCAAGAGAGAGAGAGTCGAATAGGTTTATTATTATTCCTCTCAGGTGAAATCGAGAAAAAAAGAGTCTGGAAGACGGGAAAAAGTGAGAGACTATTTATATGATGAAGACGAAAGACTCTCTCTCTTCTTATTAGCTGGCATATTTTCTTAAAACCCCTGCATTTTCAGAATGTTTAGAGTTTGTACCCGCAGTTTTCTCAAACAATCAATTATTTTAGCTGCCGAATTGGAATATTGTAATTGTCTTTATGCCTCGAGCACATGCAGCAAAATTGACAAAAAGTCGGAGAGATGAGAGGTAGAAATGATTTATGTCCGGTTACAGTGGCCCTAAAAGTAAAATACCGGTTCTTGTCACTCCGTGTTACACATTTTGAAAGCGTACATGTATTCAACTCGAAGACACACATATCTTTTTATCTTTGGCTTCAAACATACTGCTTTTATATTTACTACTTACGATTCAATTACAAGACTCTCCCTTTTAACAACTGGTTTTAGCCAATTGGGGATACAAGGCAAACATATGTTTTGTCTTTACCAACTTTCATGAAACTATATTCATGGCTGATTCCTTCACACAACCAAACCAAAAATCTCTGTAAGAAAGCCTTTACTCTTTAATGTTAGAATCAGAAAACAGAGAAATTGTAAGCCTTAACCTTAGAAAAGCTTAACAATCTCCATGTCCTATGCAATTTGGATGTAATATACATGTACTTATATGTGATTGATATGACAGTAAAAACTAAAAAGTAGTTAGTTATTCATGCTCAGAAGAAAAGAACAAAGACGAGGAATAAAGAAAAGAGAAAGATAATATTTGATTTTTGGCAAGGTATAACTCTCTAGTGTAACAATAACACTTGCTAGTCTTTATTTCTATTTCATGTCTCAAAACAATAGAAACAAAGACACCCATTACGAAAAAACATAGACTTTAAGTGGAAGAACATTCACTAACCTTACCACTTACTGCAAACATCCACAGTGTAAACCAAGAAGAAAGACAAGATGGGTGAGATGATTCCACCAGCTGTGAAGAAACTTTGGGACAGATGGAACATTCGTGGAGTCATAATACTCAGTCTCTTCCTTCAATCAATCCTTATATTCTTTGCACCAAGCCGAAGACGCACGGCTAAGAAGCTCTTCCTTGTACTCATATGGTCAGCTTATCTCCTTGCTGATTGGGCAGCTGATTACGCGGTTGGGCAGATCTCAGACAGTCAACAAGAAGAAGCTGAATCAAACAAACATTCCAAGAACCGTGAGCTGTTAGCCTTTTGGTCACCGTTCCTTCTCTTGCACCTTGGAGGTCCAGACACCATCACCGCACTTGCCCTGGAGGATAACGAGCTTTGGGATAGACACTTGTTGAGTCTTGTCTGTCAAGCGGTCGCCACTGTCTACGTGATCTTATTGTCTATACCGAATAGACTTTTGACTCCAACGTTAATCATGCTTGCGGGTGGAGTGATCAAGTATGTCGAGAGAACAGCTGCATTGTTCTCAGGGAGTCTTGACAAGTTCAAGGATTCTATGCTATCGAAAGCTGATCCTGGCGCTAATTACGCGAAGCTCATGGAGGAATATACAGCTAAGAAGGAAATGAATATGCCAACCGAGGTAATTGTGGTGGAGGAGGATCCAGAGAAAGGAAGAGAAGGTAATACTCCAGTTAAGCGTCGCTTGACAGCCCTTCAAGTTGTACAGTATGCTTATAAGTACTTTAACATCTTCAAAGGTCTTATTGTTGATCTAATCTTCACTAACAAACAACGCGACGAGAGCAGGAAATTCTTTGACTCACTGACCCCAGAAGAAGCACTACGTATCATCGAAGTCGAGCTAGGCCTCATCTATGATTGTTTGTTCACCAAAGCAGCGATTTTGCATAACTGGACTGGAGCTGTGTTCCGGTTGACAGCTTTGGGATGCCTTGTTGCATCTCTCTGTCTCTTTAAGATGAATAAAGAAGATCAATATGATGGATTCGACATTGCCCTTACTTACGCGTTGCTAGTATGTGGAATAGCTCTTGATTCCATTGCTCTTCTCATGTTCTGTGTATCTGACTGGACCATCGCTAGAATGAGGAGTCTAAAGGAGGACCTGGACGAGCCTGACATCTGGATAGACAGAGTTTTCAACTGGATGCTTGGTTTCAAGTCACCGAAATGGAAAAGGTTCGAATGTTTCAAGGATGGACACGAAGTGCTCAACAGAAGCTTTATGTTTCGCAGATGGTCTGAGTATGTTCATGCTTACAACTTGATTGGACACTGCTTGAAGATACGTCCCAGGAGGATCCATCAAACCAAGGGTAAGCTACACAGTTTCTTTCACGAGATCACCCAAAGAATCACGCTATGCTTCAGAGCCTTAGCCATAGGAACTCTCCAGTTTCTTAATAGATTGTCCAGGGACAATCGGGTACTGGGTACAATTCTTATTAAGCCTCTTAGAGTGTTTCTCCTTTTCTTTTTTAAACTGCCTCTTCTCCTCGGATTTTTAACCGACAAGGTCCTAGACTTTTTCGGTATGAAAGAATTGGTTGAAGAGATAAGATTCACAACCAGTGATCGCCTCACCAAAGAACTATGGGAGTTCATATTCAAAGAGGTGAAACACAAACACCGGTTTGCTGACGACCAAGAAAGTGCCAAAGGTATATCTTCAGCTAGAGGAGACTGGACTTTAGTTGAAACATCAAGCAAAAAAACAGAAGATAGACCAGACTATGCGACACTCCTGCGATACGTGACAGACAAAGATTATGATCAGAGCATTCTACTGTGGCACATCGCCACAGAACTCTTCTACCAATACCAAGATGAAGAAGTAATCACGGAGAAACAAGAATACACTAACCAAGAGTTCAGCAAAATCCTTTCTGACTACATGATGTACCTCCTGAAAACGCAACCCACTCTGATGTCAGCGGTTTCTGGAATAGCAAAGATACGTTTCAGAGACACATGTGAAGAGGCAAATGAGTTTTTCAGGAGGAAGCATATCAAGAAATCAAGCAACGCAGAAGAAAATCTCATGAAACAAGCCAGTAAAGATATTCTCTCTGTCAACACAAAGATTGATCCTATGGATGTGAAAGGAGACAAAAGCAAATCCGTGTTGTTCGATGCAAGCGTGCTTGCAAAGGAGCTGATAAGGTTAAAGCGTGGAGGAGAAAACATGTGGGAAGTAGTGAGCAAAGTTTGGGTTGAGTTAATTTGCTATGCAGCTACTCATTGCGACTCTAAAGAACACGCGTCTCAACTCAGCAAAGGCGGTGAACTTATCAACTTTGTCTGGCTACTAATGGCTCATTTCGGACTCGGTGACCAATTCCAAATCAACAGAGGTGATGCAAGAGCCAAATTGATAGTGGCTAACTGATTAAACGAACCACTCAAACTCAACAATAAGTTTTTTTTTTCCCTTTGTGTTTTTGCATTTTTACTTGCTTGAATAATCTGTACTTGTCAGTGTAGAACACATGAAAAATCATCTCCTTTGTTATCAATTTCATTCACTATTAATAATCTTCTATGTAATCAAACACAATTTCGAGTTAGCTTAGTTAAAATCATGGGGTGAAGTTGGAACCATTAGATTTGAAATCTTAACATCTTTGTAAAGAGCTACATATTGCTACATATGGTACTTGAAATCAAAATCCGCCATTGATGAATTTAAAAGCTTCAGTTTTTTTTGTTGGTTTTTGGTAAAGTTACCTTTGTAGAGGAAACAAAAAAGAATAAAGCTTTAGTTGATATATCTTGTTGGTTCCGTTAAATGTCCAAACACACATGGTAGTGGAGTGGTTATGGTGATTTATTTTGCTGGTGAGGTCATTGGTTCGACCCTTTCCTAATACAATTTTTTCGATTAAAATTTGTGTTCAAAACGACGTAGTTTTGAATTCCGTTAAAAAATACACACGGTGAAATATTGGAGGATTATGTTGCAGGTTAACTTGTATTTGGAAGATTGACATTTATTTAATTGACATGAAGGGTATTTTTGCAAACCCTACCGACTTGGAAGGTTCATTTGCAGAAAACTCAAATCTTAATTGCAACTGTTTTATTAACTAATCAAGTTCTACTAGTTTAAATTAGGGCTGCGCAAACGGGTATTCGGATCGGGTCCATTCAGGTACAGGTTATGTCGGATTTAGAATTTATATATCCAGAGTGGAACCTATTAGGTTTCAGGTGGGGTACAAGTACCCAAAATATTTCGAGTACAAGTTCGATTCCAGATTCTTTCAGGTTTAATTGTACTTTAAAGTGTGTTTTTTTTGAAATCTATATAAAAAAATACATGTAGTATAAAAAATATTTGAAGCAAAAACAACAAAAAAACATTTGAAATACCAAATCTAAAATTTAACTACTTGAAAATGTGATAAAAAATACCAAATCTAAAATTCAAACTACTTAAAAATGTTACAAAAGATATTTAGGCATGAACATACGAGTACAGGCTAAGGTACAAGTCGGGTCCTATCGGGTACATGTTCTTTCTGGTCTAAATTTTTTATAGCCATACAGGAACCAATCAAATTTTGGGTAGGGTACAGATTTATGTATTTTTGGTCGGATACAGGTTCGGGTATTCGGATCCGGGTATTTTGCCCAGGCCTATTCATTACTTTTAAGTTTTACCAAATAAAACTTTCTGACCATATTACTGGTTTATAATAGAGAGCTTAATGGCATCCAAATTCCGCACTAAGAATTGACGTGTAAATTTAAAGAAAAATATTTTAAGTTTAAGAAATATTTATAAATCCAGTATAAGATGAGATGAGTGTGGTGAATTGGATTTATGTTGATGATGAATCGAGTATAGGAAAGGACCTCAAGTGTGATGTATTTACTTTATAAAGCTACTTATAGTGTTAAGTGTTCTTATATGGAAAAGATGTTGAATTCTGAAGAGATTTTTGATATTTATAACTTGGTTCATCTCCATTTCCATCTCCACTTATTTCGACCTAACTTTGCGTATCTTGAAAACGTTCGTTGTAAGTTCTCCAAAATTCGCGCTAATATTGAATCATTTTGCGCTTTGCTGCCATTCGCTTGTATCCATTGGTAAGCTTGATTAGATCTACGATATGGATCCAAAGTTCTTTTATGTTCTAGTAGTAAACCCAATCGATTCTAAAATGTGATTTGAAGCCCACGTTTTTGAATGGTTGGTTGTACGTATTTCTAGTTTAGTTTACGAAATTTAGAAGAGAATATACAAAACATAGATTAACTTAGTATAAATGTAAATCTAATCGCAAAAAAGGACTAATTCTATAACTCATGAAACAGTTTCGGAAAAACTTACTACTTCACATATTTTTTTAGTAAAATCAAACTGTTTCAGAATATTACCATGAGAAGCAACCCTAATAGAAACCTTCCCCGATACAAAGCTTAATTATTACTTAAATTAAAAATTAGCTTGTTTACCGTTATATCATTCTTACTAGTTAGTGTTTACTAGCTAACTATTAAGATATTGGTGTTAATCTGCACATGCTTTGTTAACACGGGACGAGATATCAAGACCCGATATGGAGGGATTTTATAAGAGGGTTTGGAGTGTAATGGCGCCGGAGAAAGTTAGAGTGTTCTTACGATTGGTTGGTAAACCAAGTGATTAGGACCAACCAGAAAAGATATCGTAGACACCTTGTTGATACATAGATTTGTCAGGATTGCAAGAGAGGAGTAGTGTCTATTTTATACATCCTTCGTGATTGTCCGGCAACGGAAGGAATATGGACTCGAATTGTCCCTCGAGGAAAGAGGCAAGCATTTTTTGCAAAGACGTTGTTTGTGGGAGAGAAAGCAGAGACAATAGATGGCCCCTTGTCGACAATCTTCGCAGTAGCTGTTTAGTGGAGCTGGAAATGGCGATGTAGAAACATGTTTGGGGAAAATAGACTTTGTCGAGATCGTGTCCGCTTCATTAAGGAATGGTCGAAGGAAGTGGTGGCGACAAATGTGGCTAATACAGGGATCTCCGGGTCGGTAGGTATGGCGGAACGACTGATAAGGTGGGTGGCCCCAAATATGGGATGGGTCAAATTAAACACAGATGGTGCGTCGCCTGGGAACCCTGGATTGGCTGCATCATGTGGTGTTTTGCGAGATGGTATGGGTGAGTGGTGCGGAGGGTTTGTTTTGAATATAAGGAGATGTTCAGCATAACCTGGGAAATGTATTATGGGCTTTACATAACCTGGGAAAAGAGGATTACTCGGCTGGAGTTAGAGGTGGATCCAATAGGAAAACAGAGATTTAGTGACACCCAAAAGAGTCACAAAAGCGTCAAAAGTGACCCTTTTGTTACTACTTTGTGACAAAAACTGGTAGTCGCAGCTTCCCAGACAGCCATAGGTGAAACCCTAAAACCGCCGTCTGAAACTGAACGCTTTCCAGTACCGCCTGAAGCTTGAACCCTACAAACGCCGCCTGAAGGTGGACCACTTACACCGCTGTCTGAAGGTTGAACCCATACACCATCGCTTGTTGATCTTCCACGACCACCACCACCACCACCACCACGGCCAGTTGAGCATCCTCATCCTCGTCCTCGACCTCTTGAAGATCCTCCTCTTGTCTGAGGCATAACTTAGGGTTTTCGATTCGTTAAAGGAATGGACAGAGAGACACATAGAAGAATAAGCGATATCGAGAGAGATTAGTACGAGAAAGATGAAGAACTTTGAAGAATCGATCCAATTTCTTGAAATCGCAATCAAGGGAGCGGCAACAAATTGTTTTAAAGAGAAATTATCCCCCCCAAAAGCCCAAAATATTTGGCAAAGCCCAATAGGGGTCAAAAAGTTAAAAATCGTGTCAACTAAAAACTCGAACCTCAGACATGCGAGTAATAACAAGTCCATTATACCATTGATTGTTACTAATTAGTATCCTAATACATGCGTTTTTATTTATAGCTTAGTTAATTCTGAAAAATTAAAATAACAAGTAGTACAATTGACCCCATGAAGTGTTATAATTATTTACAGTTGCACAATAGAATGATATACATGTTTACTTCGTGCTCGTTTAAATTTTAGGCTCTAAACACTAAGATATTTCGGATAGGAGTAACAGAATAGTCACAAATTTGTAACTCATTTATGACATTTTTGTGGTAGTCACAAATCATTTCCCTAAACCCTAAACATTGAGAACCAATACAATGACCTGTTTTCCTTTCAAGTCAATTTGTAATGCATTTTTTAACTCTTTGTTTAATTATTTTCATTATCCTAGTACTTATCAAGTGAATTAATAATTCCAATCAACTATATCTAACATTTTAAAGAGATTACATGAGATTTCTCTAAGGAGTTGTAAATGTGGATGAAACAAATATTTGCAAGTTGAATTTGAAGTGTTTTCAGTTGTAAATTATTTATGTTATCTATTATGTACATTGTAAACCCCTTAAAAAATTTGTATATACATAGAAGATATTGTTTTATTTCAAAATTCTTAAGGGCAGTTGGTAATCAGTCGCGAAGTTGTGACAATTTGGGTAATGCGTCGCAAAATTGTAAGAAATTTATGACGAATTTGTGACTAACTTTACTAGTAGGGGTCAAAAAATTTATAACTCTGTCAATTGTGGATTTGAACCACTTATCTGAGAGTGACATGAATGTCCATTATACCATTGAGCTACTGAACCTAATCGGTGTCTTTATACATCCGTTTTTATTTATAGCTTCGTTAATTCTGAAAATTAAAATAACCACTAGTACAATTGAGCTATTGAAGTGTTAGAATTGTTTACAATTGCACAATAGAATGATATACATGTTTACTTCGTGTTCGTTTAAATTTAAAGCTCTAAACACTAAGATATTTCGGAAAGCAGTAACTGAATAGTCACAAATTTGTGACTCATTTCTAACATTTTTGTGGTAGTCATAAATCATTTCCCTAAACCCTAAACATTTAGAACCAATTACAACGACACATTGTCCTTTAAAATCAATTTGTAATGCATTCTTTAACTACTTGTTTGATTATTTACATTATCCTAGTACTAATTAAGTTTATCAAGTGAATTAATAATCGAAACCAACTTTATCTAACATTTTATAGAGATTACATGAGCTTTCTCTAAGGAGTTGTAAATGTGGATGCAAAAAGAATTTGCAAGTTGAATTTGAAGTGTTTTCAGTAGTAAATTATCAATGTTATCTATTATGTACATTGTAAAACCCTAAAATAAATTGTATATACATAGAAGATATTGTTTTATTTCAAAATTATTAAGGGTAGTTAGTAATCACTCGCGAAGTAGTGACAATTTGGCTAATGCCTCGCAAAATTGTGGGAAATTTATGACGAATTTGTGACTAACTTTACTAGTAGGGGTCAAAAAATTTATTACTCTGTCAATTGTGGATTCGATCCATTGATCTGAGAGTGACATGAATGTCCATTATAACAATGAGCTATTGTAACGGGTCGTTAACAATCTATACATCCGTTTTTATTTATAGCTAAGTTAATTCTGAAAACTAAAATAACAACTAGTACAATCGAGCTATTGTAACCTAGTATTAATCAGGTTTATCAACTTAATTCAGAAATTAAATCATTTTCATCAAACATTATAACGAGAAGCATATATAATTTATCTAAATTAAAAACATGTAAATGTGAATGAAAAAATACTAGTGATTTGAATTTGAATTGTTTTCACTACTAAATTATCTATGTTATGTATCATCTAGTAGACTACAATGTAAATACCATAAATAAATTGTATATACACTTAGAAAATGTTGTTTTTTCCAAAGCTCTTAGGAGTGGTGGTAAAAAGTTGCAGATTGGTTACAAATATATGACTGTTCTATTGTTGTCACTATTTTATCGCTAATTTGTGACTACGAAACGACTGGTTTTGTTCATCTCAAATAAGTGACGGAGTTGTGACATATGTCTTTGCAATCGCTTAGTAGTTCTAGAGTAGTTACTAATGCGTCGCGAATTTTGTGACGGAAAAACAGTCACAAAAAGTAGTCACTAAATCTCTGTTTTCTTGTAGTCAGTGTTCTAAAATGCGATATAGGTGGGTGCCTAGGCGGCGTCTAGGCGCTACGCGGGTGACGGGCGCCACGATTTTATATTATACGGTGATTTATGCGATTTTTAAAAATGCGGACGTTTACGCGGCCTACGCGGATATTTGGCGGCCATATAGAAAAATAAAGAAAAAATAGATTTTTTTTATTATATTGTAAACTAAATTTTCTTTCATAAGCAATATTTATTTGTTTTTGGTCTATAAATATTAAATATATTAGTTAAATTCATTTCAAAAATAAGTTTAGAAATATTATATTTATAAATTTCTATATATTTTATTATTTTATTACTATGTTTTTTAAATTTATATTTTGAGATTTATGTATATTAAAAATTATATTTTTGTTTACACAAAATTTCATTTAGTTTTATTTCTCAGACTATATTTAAACTCTTTCAGTTCTAAATATAAGATATATTCATGTTTATAGATATATACACCTAAAATATAATTATCCGCCTAGGCCCCGCCTATACTCCCGCGTATACAGTTAGGCGCTAGGCTCTCCTTCGCCGCCTAGCGCATTTTAGAGCATTGCTTGTAGTGGTATTCATAGATGGTGGTTGGTTTTCTTAAGATAGGGATCGTGATTTTCATCCGCTGTCACTCCTGGTGCGGTTGTGCCATGGCTTTTTATCGAATGACTTGATAGTTTGGGTGACTCATGTGTATAGGGAGGCTAATCGTCTAGCTGGCGGATTAGCAAACTATGTGTTTTCTTTACCTTAAGATTTTCATGCTTTGCTTTATGTTCCTTTGGACCTTGCTTCGATCTTACAAGAGGATGTCTCTGGACCACCTCAAATAAGACAAGTTCGTATGTAATTGTTTTAGTTTTTAAATAAAATATGAGAGATTTATCTTGATTGGTGATAAAATTGTTGACTTGATTAATATTTTAGGTCAGAAATAATAACAATTACATATGTACAATTGTATACTCTTTAAATTAAGACATATTATTAAAATTATAAGAAAAATAACCTTTATAGTAATAACATAGGATCTGCAATGAAAAGGAGTTCTTCTAAGTGATAAAAGAGAGAGAAAAACAGCGGGATGATCTCTGTGATTTAAATATATTAGGGCTTAATCAAAAACACTCACGAATATCTCTTGTATAAAAAATAAATTTCACTTCACAGTGTAAAAAGTATATTATTTTCGCAGTAAACAAAACCAAAACCCCAATAAAGAGAAAATTCTTATAAAAAAACAAAAAGTGAAATTCTTGCATCATTTAAATAAGTGTGTGCAAGACTAAAGTGTGATTTTCATGATTTTATTAGCAACAAGGAAAGAATATTTTATTCTTGTTTAGCAAAAAAAAAAAAAAAAGAATATTTTATTCGGACAAAAAAAAAGCTCTTGTTTAAAGAGCTACCGTGGAATATAAGAAAGGAATGCAAAATCTAATAACAGTATTCACGTGTTAGAACTTATATCAAATAACTTCATTTATAAATTTCCGGTCAAATAATTATATATTCACTAGCAATTATTCTAAAGTATATAACACTAAGAGCATGAAACATCATATATGATACTTAACGAGCTTATAATATTTTTCGACAAAAAAGAGTGATAACAATGCAAGTGATTCCACCACCAATCAAAAAGATCTTAGACAAATGGAACATCAGAGGACTTGTAATACTGTCTCTGTTGTTCCAAACGTTTCTTATCTTCCTCGCACCACTGCGAAAACGCACATCGAAGAAGCTTCTCGCAGCGGTTATATGGACCTCGTATCTTTTAGCGGATTGGACCGCTAATTACGCGGTCTCTCAAATCACTAAGAACCAAGGGAAGGAAGCGGAACCTGATGATCCTCCAAAGAACAAGAAGCTACTTGCTTTGTGGGCACCGTTCTTGTTGTTACATCTTGGTGGTCCGGACACGATCACTGCATTGGCCCTTGAGGATAACGCGTTATGGGCACGTCATTTGTTTGGCCTCGTCTCGCAAGCACTTGCAGGTAAGTAACGACTGAATTCGATTTGGATATCCAAAAAACATACTAAATGGTTTTGAATGATTACGACGTATAAAACTTAGGGGGGTGTATTGGATGTGGAATTTTAAAGGATTTGGTGGAGTTTATGATTTGGTGGGATTTAGGTAGATTTTGGAGATATGTTGTGATTTTGAATTTTAATTAATTAAAAATATAAAATCACGTACGTGTGATCTGATGTGTTTTAATGTGATTTGTTTTTAAATTTGAGAGGATTTGTAGTGATTTGATATTTATTTTTTTGTAGTCACCCCTATTTTTCACTTCGGCTGGTTCCCATTGTAGTGTTGGAGAAAGCTAGGCATCAAACACATAATAAATCGTAAGAACCAACTAGTTAATCAATCTGCACTGTTATTAGAAACCCTATCTACAAAACATCCAATTGCCATCCGAATCCTCCAAAATCATCATGAGTTGTGATATATCTATACCATCAAAAGAAAAAATGAACTACGACATCATAATTATAGGTACAATAGTAAAAGACAAATATCATCCAAACACACAAACAAATATTTTCTCTGCCAAAACCATAAACACAAAGACCAATCAAGTAATTAAAGAAAACAACTACAATAAAGAGGAATACTTATCTTGACTTGAAGGAGATGAACCTTAAAGTATTGGTAAACGACAAACTCCTCCCTCTGAATAATATTAATCATATATATGTATGCACTTACGTATTCTAACCTAAGCCTAAGAATGAGAAGTCCATAGTGAACTTTCTAAACGACCAGACCATATAAAAAATATCAATATTTCAATAATATTTTCATTTACATGTTATGTGTTGTATAATTTTTTTTCAAAAAGAGGATATGACGAAAAATAGGGTTTTTAGATGTTATGTTCAAATCACACATTTAGAGGTGTGATTTGAATGACTTTAATTTATAACTAGAAATGAATCTCAAGTCTCATAAAATCTCTTTTCCAAAGGATTTTGTTAACTTTTGAATAACAGAGGATTTGATATGAGTTAAACAAATCATAAGTTGAATAACAAAGGATTGTATATTATTTTGATGTATTTTAGATAAATTTCATGTTCAATAACATAAGATTTTAAAAGTGATTTTAAAATCACTAGTTGAATAACAGTGGATTTCAGAACTCTACCAAATCTTTTTAAATTCCACATCCAATACATAGTAGATGGAAGGTATCATTGTTTTGATACGCTTTGTCAGCTCTGCTCCATATGTCGTAACCATGCGAACACGTATATTCCAATTTACATATGTGCATTATTTAGTTTTGGAACGATCAATGGTTAGTAAACTCAGACTAATTTTTAAGGTTTGTAAAATTCGGAATTTTTTTGTTTTGTCTTTACCATCATTTTAGCCGTCTATATTACTTTGCTATATAGCAGAGGTTTTCGTAACTACAACAACAATTTTTAATTACTAATTGAGAATTTTCAAAAAATGTTACTTTTCAAAAATACTACTAATATTATATTATTTAATTAAAATATTATTTAGGTTTGAGTGAACTATTTTATATGTTAGGGTTTAATTTTAACGTTAGGATTTGTCCCATGATAATTTTATCGTTCTATTACATGTTTTACTTTCTAAATTTTGTGATGCTATTTTTTTACCATTCAAATTCTTATTACAACTTGGAAGAAAATGAGTATGCATATCTATGAAAAATGTTCACATATTCATTTTATTGATTGAAATAAATATATATCTTCACTCTTTGGCGGTTTTGCAATTAAATCAAGTTGCATTTTTTTTCTGATAAACCGCGAGAGTTTAGAGCATTCGACTCATAATCTTTTCCTATCTCTGGAATCAGCCTTTCAATATTTCGATTGAAAGAATAACCCTCCATCACAAAGGGAATTGAATCCAGGCCACATTTTTTGTTTTTGATAGATGATTGACATCTTTTTTAGTTATGATACTATAGCGACATTACTACATAACAAGCTCCCATCTATTAAACATTTCTTACTAAGTACCATATAGAGGTGTTTTCTTTTTCTAATAACCGAATTTAATATTTATATTTCATGGTTTTATGTTTTCAGGTGTTTATGCGGTGGTGCAATCACTTGAAAACGCCTTGTGGCCATCAATAACATTACTATTCATCACCGGAGTGCTAAAATACACCGAGAGGACACGCGCATTATATACAGCAAGCTTAGACAAATTCAAAGACAAAATGCTTAAGCTACCGGACAGTGGTCCTAACTACGCTAAGCTCATGGAAGAATACGATTCAAGGCTAGCCTCCAATCTCCCGATGAAAATCGTCCTCATCAAGGAACCGGACAAGCACGAGAGACCTCCTACACTCGTTAAACCGGATCGAGATTTAACGGATCTTGAAATCATTCAATACGGTTTCAAATTCTTTGACACTTTTAAAGGACTTGTTGTTGATCTCATTTTCAGTTTCCATGAGCGAGACGAAAGCAGAGATTTCTTCAACAAGTTACAACCCGAAGATGCTCTTGGGATCATTGAATCCGAACTCGGTTTTCTATACGAATCCATGAATACGAAAACCGAAATTCTTCATACGAAAATCGGTACTCTGTCTCGGTTTATTGCGTTTGGTTCTCTACTTTCTGCCTTCGTTATCTTTTGCCGTAGACCGAGTAAGTCTACGGATTTTCATGGAGCAGATGTTGTGATTACTTACACTTTGTTCATCGTTGGTATCGCGCTTGATCTCGCGTCTATGGTCATGTTCTTGTTCTCCGATTGGACATTCGCGGAATGGAGAAAGCTTAAGGATGATCCCGAGGAACAGAAGAGTCCAATCGACTCTTTACTCAACTGGTTTCTATGGTTTAGGAGACCACGGTGGAAGGAGCATCCTCAATGCAAAGGAAACCGGACTCACGAAGTGCTCACGACAGGATTTTTGTTGCGGAGATGGTCAGGTACGATCTACGGATTCAACTTCATCGGATATTGTCTTAAAGCCAAAGTTTCAAGAATCCATCAGAAGAGAACCTATAACGTATTGAGCAAGGTAGTGTGGGAATCCGTGATTTTGATGTTCGATTGCGTAATCAGAGAAATACAAATGTTGTCTGAAAGGATCAAAGATGGTAATAGATCACTCGGGATTGTGATCAGGAGATGGTCTAAGAAGAATTCGATGATCTATTACACGGTTTATCCGCTATACCGCGTGTTCTTTTCAGGGATTCCTTGGATTTTCGGAGAGCTTTGGGGTTACATTGATCGAATCTTCAGTGTTAAAGCACATCTAGACGAGATCAGATTCCTATCGAGTGAGCCTTTGCCGAAGAATCAATGGAAGTTTATATTCGATGAGCTGAAACATAAGTCAGAGTTTGCAGAAACGCCTGAAATGGCAAAGAAAGTGTCATCGGCGAGAGGCGAATGGGCTTTACGGGATACGAAGCTGGTGGAAATCGAGCCATTAATGAGTTACGTAGAGAATGTTGATTATGATCAGAGTCTTCTACTTTGGCATATTGCTACTGAGCTCTGTTTTCAAGAAGAGGAAGAGAATCTGAGTGGAGAGAGTTGTGATGATCGCGAATTCAGCAAGATTATATCGGATTACATGATGTATTTGCTGATAATGCAACCGAAGCTGATGTCGGAAGTGGCGGGAATCGGGACTATACGATTCAGAGAGACTTTAGCTGAAGCTCAAAGGTTTTTCAAAGGAAAGCATATCAAGAACCGAGATATGAAACAAGCAAGTGAGACGATTTTATGGGTTCAAAACGATATTGAGCCGGTGAGTGTGAAGGGAGATCGAAGCAAATCGGTACTTTTCGATGCGAGTATATTGGCGAAAGAGCTTAAAAAACTGGGAGAGGGTAGTGATATTGGAGATGGGAAATGGAGAGTGTTGAGCAAGGTATGGGTTGAGTTGCTATCTTACGCAGCAAGTCATTGCAAAGCTACGGAGCATGTGGCGCAACTTAGCAGAGGTGGAGAGCTACTTAACTTTGTTTGGTTGTTAATGGCTCACTTTGGTTTAGCAGATCAGTTTCAGATCAATAAAGGAGATGCTAGGGCTAAACTCGTTGTCGGAGAGTCATAGTTATAACCCTAAAAATAAATCAAAATCTTTTTATTTTTGTGTGTGTGTGTTGTTTATTTGTAATATTTATGTCTCTGTTTTATATTTTAACCGGTGTTTTCAGATATGTATTTTGATTTAAATCTTGATTAAGGTCATAAATTCATTAGATTGTTGAACCCATTGACGTAATCACGCACACTTTGCATCAATCTGTTGCAATAATGATCCGTTACTTGAACCATATAAACCCTAAAAACATATACACTAAATTTGAAACCCTAACTCTCAAAAGTTAAAACTCAAATATACACTATTATAGAATCTAAACAAAATGTACCGTTTCTAAAATTGATTCACCCCTTTATGAACAAATTTTTCTATTTTAGATAATTTTCCCAATTATTCGTGTTTATTTATGAGTAGAGAAGAAACTCTGATTCGCTTGAATCTTGTCATACAAGGAATAATCTAGGGTTTTCTACTAAATTTTAGGGTTACAGAAAAAAATTGAGAGTTTTGGAGATTTCGAGAGGGTTAGAAGTTGATTAAGTTTCGGTGTAACCATGAATTCATGGGACATGTGTTTTACATGGATATGGATACTTTGCTTTTTACCATGCACAGAGAGTTTCTTCTTTTCCTAATGTAGAAACAAAGGACAATTGTCCTTGATGCTTTCTCCTTGTTTGTTTCAACCTGCAAGCTAAATTCGATGCCTGAGGGAAGTTATATAAAGAAAGATTTCTTAAGTTTTTTTATTCAGAAACAGAAGATCGCTCATAAGTTGCATGACATCTTTTAGACAAAAGACTTTTTAAGGTACAATGTTTTTTCACCTTTTCTTTATTTGCTCTTATAAAAAATCCTAAGTTGTCAATCCTGCTTCACCTGCAAAATTATGGTGTAACCAAATCCGAGTTTTGCATAGGCAAAATTTGTAAGACCACAACTTGAAATTCTTTATATCTTTTTCCTTACACAAAACTAGTTTTCTAGTATATATTCATAATGGTCAGTAGTACATGGGAAGAGTTTGTTGCCCTTTATCAAGTTAATTTATCACCATTTTGTGCATAAGCTTGAATGAGACCTTGTATTGGTTATCCTCTGGCTAGAAATTAACTGTTAGGTCTGTAAATTTCGAGATATAGTGACTCCATTGTCTCTCTGTTTCTTTCTTTCTTTAGAATAACAAGTACTTAACATAGAACGCTCTAGTTGAATCAAACACATCAGATCTGCATTCTTTGCAGGGAATTGCACTCGTTCGCTCCTCTGTCGTTACCATTCTGATCATGGCGCAAGATTGTACCATCGATAAGATTATCCGCGGTCTATCTGATTTAGAGTCTCAGTTAAAAGTCTACACTCCATCCGAGAAAGCTACTGTTAACAACAATGAACAAACCAGTGTAACACCGATCGAGGAGAAGAGACCATCTTGGTCTTGGTGGGATCGGGTCAGAGAAAGAGTTAAAAAAATTGGTAAGGTGAAGAAGGAGGTTTCAAACCATGGAAGCGACAGCGAAGGCAGAAACATTGGCAAAGATCAAGAGGATTTAGACCTCGAGATCCAGAAACTACAGAGCGACCTCGAGATCCAGAAACTACAGAGCGACATTCGTCAGATGAAGGCTGCATTTGAGAATCTAACTAAGTTTCAAAACAAGATGAGAAAGAGGTTGGAGCCTTTTCATACTTCAAATAACCTTGAAGCAATACTAAAGAAGGCGGATTCGTTCAGGTCTCGCTCTGACGATCTCAAGGAGATCAGGAAAAAGATCTCCGCCTTGAAGTATGAGATCCCATCATTGCTTTACAAACAATCATCTAGAGTACTAAGCACAACAGATTCTCAAACAGAAGAGGAAAACCGTCAAATCATCGGTAGCGATATAAACTTGCCTGGCCTCCACGCTTCTTCACATTTCAAATTTTCTGTCGCTTTTGAAGAAGTCGCGGAGATATTTCTAAGCCTTGACGATATTCAAAAGCAACAATGTTTGTTGTCTTTTGCCGTGTTCCCAGAGAATAGAGAGGTTAAAAGGACAATGTTGATGTACTGGTGGATCGGAGAAGGTTTCATCAATTGTGATGCTCCTGAGAAGTCAGTAAAGAGTATTCTTGATGACTTCTCAAAGAAAGGATTACTCGAAGCCGTCGAAGATGAGAGGAAACTTGAACCCAGTAGTTATAAGATGGAGCCTCATGTGCATTCTGCAGTTATTCACTTAGCCGAATATATAAAACTATTTGAACTCTACAGTAAAGAAGAAGGGAAGCTTACCTTGACCAGATCAAGTAAAGAAAAGGTCTGCCTAGTAAAAGATTCCTCATTAGACCGAAAGGCGATAACCTCTGTAATGAAACCGGCGAAATCCCTCAAGACGATTTTCAATTCCTCTGAACGGTATCCTGATTTCACATTCAAGTGGTTTCGAGAGATGGAGTCTTTACGGGTGCTTTATCTAGGAAGATGGGAACGGACTGCGAAGCGACATATTGAAGTTGAGAGCACGGATTTTATTAAGAATATGAAGAACCTGAAGAATCTCAAGCTTGCAAGTTTTCAAGGGATCTCGAGGATTGAAAAGCTCGATAAACTCGTTTGCGCACTACCGAAGTTAGTGATCTTGGATCTTAGAGCATGCTACAATCTAGAGGTTCTTCCTGATGATATAGGCTCACTTGAGAGTCTGATTTACTTGGATGTTTCAGAGTGCTATATGCTAGATCGCATGCCTAGGGGAATTGCTAATCTCTCCAACCTACAAGTCCTTAAGGGCTTTGTGATTAGTCCGACCGATGTTAAACAGAATTTTGCTGTTAAACATCTGTTCAATCTGAGGAAGCTAAGCATTACCGTAAACAAAACGAGCTTCACGGTGGAAAATCTGATAAAAGAATTGAAAGACCTCAAGAAACTTGAGAGCTTGAAAATTGCATGGGGAGCTCTCCAGGATGAAACAGAGGATAAAGACAATGTGCTTATGAAGGCACATACAAGGGAGGAGAAGAAAGGAGATGGAGAAGATGGAAAGAAACTCTCCGGGAGCTTGAAAACCGACAATGTCGTCGAGGGAGAGAAGAAGACAAGTCTTTCCCAAGAGTCAACTAAGACGAGCCAGAAAAAGCCAGAAGATCAGAAAGGGAAAAGAAAAGTGGAAAAGGAAGGAGATGGGGACAAGGGGAAGGCTGATCAAGAGGAAGGAAAGAAGCACGACGAGGTAAAAGCAGAGAGCTCGAAATCTGAGAAGGAAGCAAGTCCTTCCCGAGAGACAATCCAGAACAAGCAAGACGATCAGAAAGGGAAAAGCAATGTGGAAGGAGATGGAGATAAAGGAAAGGTTGATCTAAAAGAAGGAAAGAAGCAAGATATAGGGCAAGGAGAGACATCGAAAACAGAAAAAGTTGTCGAGGGAGAGAAGAAGGCCATTTCTTCCCAAGAGGTACCAGATACGATCCAGAAGAACCAAGAAGGAGGTGGAGACAAAGGGAAGGCTGGCCCTGTTGAAGGAAATAAGCAAAATGAAGTAAAAGGAGAGAGCTCGAAAACAGACAATGGTGTTGAAGGTATTAAGAAGACGAGTCCTTCGGGGGAATCCAAAGATGCGATCCAGAAGAAGCTAGATGATACAGGGAAAGAGGAAAAAGAAGAAGATGGAGATGGAGACAAAGGGGAAGGAAAAAAGCGAGATGAGGTAGAAGCAGAGAAATCGAAATCAGACAATGGTGTTGAAGGAGTTAAGAAGACGAGTCCTTCACGGGAATCAACAGACGCGATCCATAAAAAGCAACCAGAAGAACAAGGAGATGGAGAAAAGAAGAAGGTTAATCTAGAAGAAGGAAAGAAGAAAGATGAGGTAAAAGCAGAGAGCTCAAAACCACAAGTATCCAAAGACACGATCCAGAGCAAGCTAGATGATCACAACGAAAACGGCAAAGTGCAGGAAAAGAAAGATGGAGAAAAGAGCGAGGCTGATTTAAAGAAGCTTAATGAAGGAGAGGAAAATACTCAGAAGTCAGAAAAGACTAACAAGTTTGGTAAGAAAGTGAGTTTCTCAGAAGAACCAGCTCTGATCCAGAAGAAGCTAGATGATCCGAAAAGAGACGACAACGCAAAGGAAAAAGAGATTCATGAGACATCATCATCTTCCAAATCTGAAAAGATAGATCCCAAGGAATGTCTATGGTCCATGGTAAAAGGACGAGCCAAGAAACAGGAGAGAAGACATCAAACTACAACAATAGAGACCTCTAAGCTTCCTACTAGCTTGAAGAAATTGGAGCTAGAATGTTTCCCGGATACAGACCCTCCGAGTTGGTTACTTCCCAAAAATCTTGTCAAACTTGAAAAGCTCTCAATCAAAGGAGGAAAGCTTAGCAAAATCAGTGACGGACCTCTTACTGCAGAAATCAACAACTGCGGCGTTCAGGTCTTACGTTTGAAGTATTTGCATGAATTCAAGGCTGAGTGGAAAGATTTGAAGGCGCTGTTTCCGAAGATGATATTGTTTGAGAAATTCAAGTGCCCGAAAGTCGGATTCTGTCCCACGGATGGTTATGGAGTCTGGAGGTCGCAAACACATGCATCACCAGATACGCCATGATAAACTATTGTTTCTTCTGCAACGTCAACGGCAAGAGCCTTTTAAAATTCGTTAGAGACTATGTATCTGTTTCTGACACTCTGAATAAAATACACATTCCTACTTGTGCAATCAAATCTTTAAGTTTAAACTGTATCCTTGCAATAAAATCACCACATCATTCAAATAAAAACATCACATAATGTTTGAGAAAAGGAAACAATCAAAACAAAGTTCTTATTCACCCAGACAAGAACAGAACACCATGCCTGGGATTTTACTGCAGAAAATATTTTGAAACAAAAAACAGGAAACAGAAAAGTAGAAAACCCGGTAAGATGATGTTTCAAAGCCGGTCGTTATTAAACACGCAGCGCTTCAGACACACAGAAGTAAAAAAGTAGGTAAATGATTAGAGGAAACAATCCAGATGCTTAGAGGCTTAGAGCCGTGTAAAGTAGATCTTGCTCCAGCTACTTCAGTGATCCTCATCAACCTTGAGGATCTATCATAACCCAGTCCTGCAAATACACGCAGTGTAAAATGCTAAGATGAATCTGAAAAGAGACAAGATTTTGGTGCAAGACGACTCAAGCAGGTCCGACCTGCAAAGGAGAAAATATGATGCAAATGATATTTCACAATTTGGACTCGGAACTATGCCACTTCTAATGAATTCTGAAGTGTGTGCTAGATAGCTAGTCAGCTAGACCTAGGACTTGGAAAGAAAATAAAAAGATCAAGAGAGGCACTGATAGTCCCTGGTCCTAAATGTTCACAGGAGAGGCGATCAGAGTGGAAATTTGCAACTTACCGAGACAACAGAGGTATCCTTCTCGAATTTTGGGCAATTCTTCACTTTCAGATCAGTGAAAGTTGACAGTTCGACTCCTTCAGGAACTTTCTCCAGCTTCTCACAATGCTCTACGTGCAGGTCTTTTAGGGTGCTAGGAAACTGAGATGCCTCCGGGAAAAGCGTTATGATATTCGGGCAGCAAAATATGCTTAGCTTCTTCAGATTCTTGAGGCTACTACCACAGCTTATAGTCACCAACAATGGAAGGCTTGTAATCGACAAAGTCTCCAGTAATTCCAAACGTTCCACATCCACACCAGATTTTTTCACATCCACACCAGGTTTTTCCACATCCACAGCAGAGAAAAGGTCTTTTATATCCGGGCACATCCTAAGCCAGCAACCCTTTACCGATTTGGTCTTGTTAAAGATAGATATGAACCTTGTGGAGCTACATTCCACAAAAGATAAAAATTCAGCAGTAGCTAGGGCTTCCTCAGCTACCTCATTAGTTTCACTGATCTCCATGATCTCCATGTTTTCCATCTGAAGTGCGAAACCGAAATATGATAGTGTCGTCTTATATAGCTTCTCTTTGGGGACCTGTAGAAGACGTTCCTTGCTGACATGTCCATTCTCAGTCCAATCACTGGTGCGGGGTTCATTTGATTGAATCTCAGATGTAACAACTGCACCAGAGGAGCTGGCATCTTCAGGCTCCTTTTCTGATATTTCTTGGGATTCAACAACTGCACCAGAGGAGCTAGCTTCCCCAGATCCCTCACTTGGCATCTGTGCCTTTACTTCATTCCAATCATCACCTTTAAAACACCTTCCATTCGCCAGAGTAATACGCTTTAGACCATGTATTTTGCTCTCATTTGGCAATTTTGGTGTCTCCACTTTGGTTCCAGAGAGATTCACTTCACGTAGGTAATGCATCTCCTCAAATGATACGTCAATCTTGTTCAACTTGGTAGAGCCAGAAACATCAATGACCTCGAGATTTGCGAGTGGTGTGATGTTTGGGATAGCTTCTAGGTTGGAGCAATTCTTTAGTAGGAGTTCCGTGAGACTGGTCAGCTCCTCAATGGTGGTAGCCAACTCGCTAAGGTTAGTGCCCGAGAGATTAAGAGATTTGAGTTCTTTCTTATCCTCAAAGCACACTTCGAGCATTTCCACTAAGCTCGTAGTGCCAGAAAGATCAAGAATTTGCAGACCTGACAAGGGCTTCAGACTAGGTAATCTTCTCAATTTGCTACAGTCGCGCAACAAGAGCCGAGTCACAGAGTGAAGCTTTTCGGGCACAGCAGAGTCTTGGAATATTGGTAGTCGCTCTATTTGGCTCTCCGAGAAGTCAAGGAGTTGAAGTTTTGTAAGATGATAGAAGTTTTTGTTTTTGCTTTTGTTTTTCTTCACGCCGGGTGTGTTGTCGAAACAAGTCTGAAGTCCACGAGCACCAGAAATATCAACAACCTCAAGCTTTCTTAGTTCTTGTATGTCTGGTAAATCTTTCAGTAAAGGGCAGTCCTTGATGATGAGACAATGAAGTTCCGTCAGTTCAGAAATGCTGGGAGGGGAAGATGTGATCTGAAGCCCAGAGAGGTGAAGACTTTGAAGTTTCGGCACTGACTTAAAGAAGTCACCAGGTATTGTCTTCAGGGAGCTAGCGCCAGAAACTTCAAGAGCCTGTAACTCTTTAAGAACCGTAAGCCCATCTATACTGTCTAGTAAATCACAGTCCCTTATCACAAGAACCCGGAGTTTATTAAGTGTTTTCCTTTCTGTTAATAAAGCCGGGACAAAAGGTTCCAGTGTGGGTTCGAACATGCCAAGTACTTCAAGTCCATCCAGGTTCGCAAAGTACTTTTCAGGAGTTACACGACGTAGACGATCGCCACTAACCAGAATCGTGGTCATCTTGTCTCCTTTCTTTGCTTGCACTGTTTTAATCATATCATCTATCTGGGTGATTTTCCCTAAACCTTTTTTCTTGTCACCACGATAGACTCCAGAGAATCTTAGTCTTGACCTCTTAAAAAGCCCACAACGTCGAGGATCAATTAAATTGCTCATCGCCCTCTCTGGTACCACCACGTTGTTTTCTTGTATCCTCAGCATTCCACGGTTTATAAGCTCCATCAAGATTAGATGACCGTCTTGGTACGCCTTTTCGACAGACCTAACAGGATCAAAGTAGCCTTCAAGTATCCACTGTGTGATCAGGTCACGGTAGTAAACACAGCCACAGTGCTCAAAGAAGTCCAAGCTATGCCAAAAACAATCCAAGATGGTTTCTTTTAATCGGTCATCATAGAATTCCAACAGCACATATGCAAGATGCAGGATTGGATTGATAGAAGAATCTAGCCGATCAGCCGAGAGAACCTCTACTATCTTTTCTTTTATTTCTTCCATTTTTTTGGGATCGGAAGGCTTCGGAGTAATCTGCTTTAGGGACTTTGCTAGCACGACGATTGCAGCTGGTGAGTTCTGGCTATGTTCCACCATTTTAGATATCCATTTGTCATCAGAATTCCAGTCATCCGAGATAAGAGACACAAGTAACTCTTTCAGGTTCTCCACATTGATTGTATCAAGCAAAACCTTTGACTGATCTTCAGTAGGGGGGCCACTTTCCCCGCCAGGCTTTGTAACCGCGTCCGGCTTATCTTCAGTAGGGGAGCCAAGCTTCTTTGTAACTTGTGGTTTGTCTGTGGCTTGGGGCTCAGGTTTTTCCTCATTATCCTTGTCCTCTGTCTTGATTTCTCCACCTGAGTCATGTTCGTTGTCTTCTGACTTGACTTCTCCATCTGTCTCAGTTTCGTTGTTATTTCCCTCCTCGGACTCAGTTTTCTTATCAGACATTGTAGGCTTCTCGTCTTCATTTCTTTTTGTAATAAGAATTTTTAGACGGGACCTATCTTTAAGAATAAATTGTTCTGTAAGAAACTTCTCAAGATTCAAGTCATTCATCACCCTTTCTGCACTTGTCACCGCGGCTACACTGGGCACCTCGTCTTCAACAGGCAACTTGGGTTCAGCGGGCACCTTGGGTTCAGCGGGCACCTCCGGTTTGATTTCCGGCTCGTCTTCACTCTTCACCTCGTCTTTACTGTTCCCCTTGTCTTCAGTTGTCACCTTGTCTTCAGTTGTCACCCTGTCTTCATTGGTATCCTTGATTCCTTCATCATCAAGAATCAATAGAAGATATTGCTTCTTCTTCTCTTGTTCAGGTAGCTTCGTCTCTGCTCCGGCCTGCTTCTCCTGTTTCTTAGTTACAGTCTCCTTTGCCTTATCCTCCTCCTCCTCCTTTGGATCAACCAGCTTCCTCTTTCTTTGTATTTCTTCAGTTATCTTCTTCTTCAAATCAGCCAACAATTCTTCCGGCTTCTTCACTTCGTCCTCATCTTCATCCCTATCATCCACTTCAGTCTCTTCGAAATCGGAGTACACACATAACTGGGAAGCTATGTTCTCGTAAAGCGACAATTCATCAACGTACTTCTTGTTAAGATGCACGCAAATGGTCAGAAAGCAACGTTCATTTTTAATGGCATGCTCGGCTACCATCTTTGCCAGCCTCGTCTTCCCGATCCCCGCTTCACCAGCCAGGTAAACTCTCTGAAGGCCATCATCAGTTGTTCCAAGAACTTTCACTACATCTTGACACATTTTAAAATCAATCCCCTTTAGTTTCTCTTTTGCTTTCTCAAGTGGTGTATCCACTTTTTTCTTCGTATCATCTGGGAAATAAAACTTCATTAGAACTTCTTGCTTCAAGAAAAGGAAAAAAAAGAACCCCTCGAAATGAAACTTGCTACTAATCTATCTATCACCTTGTTAAAAACTCGCTCTATAACTTAACTCAGAATTTTAAATTCTTGATCCAAACTCAAGAAATCAACCCAACACTAATCTAAAATCTTCCTCTTCTTTCTCTATTACATCATCTCTCTCGGTAGTTAATGGCAAAATCATTGACCAGTTCTAAGGAATCATGATTTTCATAACAAATTGCAGCATATTCATACATCTTTTGGGTAAATTAATCGGCAAAAACGAAGAAGATGAAGGAAGAGAGTAGTAACCTTTGGAAATCGTCGCCATGATCAGATTTCTTCTCTGTGACTAAGCTTTTCGCTATTTGCCTTCAACACAAAGCGAAGTCAACCTCTGCTCCTCCCTCACTTTCTCTCTCTCTTCTTCATCTCTCTCTCTCTCTGTTCCCAATCTATTCTCACCTATATATTTCGAAATAACTTTGTGATTGGAATAAAATTAAATTTTCTGTAAATTTATTACTTGTATTATTCTACCATTTTTTTACTTCTATATTTTGCAGGTTACAAATTCAAGTCAGTTGTTTGCACTTTGGTTCAATTAAATACCCGAAAGATATTCAGATAACTTATATTACTTACAATCACTGTGAATTTTAACTTTATTAAGTGTTCTAGCCTAAAAATCATTTAACTGTAATTTACTTATTCATGAACTTAATTAACTAATTTTAACCAAGTGATTCAATTAGATTGCATAAAAACTTCATCCAAGGTTTGTTTCCCGTTTCGAAAACATTTTGAAAAACAAAACTCTTGCAAACTCCACATAAACGCGTCTCCAAAAAAAAATGTGTATGTTTTCTAAAAGATCTTAATTTATAAATTTGACAGAAATTTGGATTTCATTTTGGAAATGCGATGGCATTCGTTTTCTAGAAATCCCAATTTAGAAACACGACAAAACAATTTCTATTTTATTTTGAAATGCGACGAATTTTTTAGGTAATAATTAAATAGTATAGAAATGTATGATATATTTAGTATTTTTCTAGGTTAAAAATAATAAAATTATGAAAGATCTTGTTAGTAGGTTAAATATAACAAAATTATTATAATTTTTGGCTTGTGTACGCTATTTAATATTTATGTATACACAGAAGATCCATGTTGTCAATTGTGATTGAAGCAGACCTGTGAAGCACTTTGACGTCAAAATAAGCGTAACATGCACTGCCAATAGTACGAGGGGTCATAATGCAGCATAACATACTGAACGGTGAGACAAGCGGCCTGCAAAGTCAAAAAAGAAGTAATGGAAAAACATTCAAGTGGACCGTACATATGCGAGGATCCATTCTCTTTCGGACCCGGTGTCACTTCCTCTACACTCTTGTTTTCCGTCTCTTCTTTCTTGATTCTCCGCGTCTTTCCATTTTCTTTTTTCTCTCTTCTTTCTCATTTAACCACCATTATGATTTAAACATCGGAACGTCGTCGAAAACATCCCCGATAGTATTTTTCGAAACCTTCACAAATCTTTCCAATGATTGTTTCGTCTGGCAAAAAACTATTGAAAAATAATAATAATAATTAATATGTTAAAATAATATTAAATTCAAAATTATAGATAATACGATTATGTGATAAAATAAAACTTCTTTTATGACAAATTTTTCCGTTGTCCTAAAAAAATATATTGTCACACAATTTTACAATATATGATAGGGGGAGAATCAAAATATATATTGTTTTTGCAAAAAAAGTCATAATGAGTTATTCATTTTAAAAAATGTTATAATTTAATTATCTTTTAAATCTTAATTTCTAAATTTTTATATATTAAAAAATGTTTGACCTTAACAAAGCATAAATTCTAAAAACTAAACTTTAATATAACATAGTTAATTTAATAAAAAAGAATATAACATAGTTAATGTAAATATAAATGACATTGTGAGTAAATGATAATTAAAAAAATATGTTTTAAATTTTTTTAAAAAAATATTGTATTTTCGAAAAATGACTATTAAAATCGACATTTTTCAAAATTTCGTTATATATATATACTGTATATAATCTATTATAATATCTAATTGATTGATCTATTTTATGACAAATTTCTCGGTTGTCGTTTACTTTTCAGTTAAACTAAATGTCATTTTTCTGTTGTGCTGGGAACAAAACAATACAGCGATATATATTAAAAAACAAGACAATACAGCTTTTTAAAGTACTACTTATTTTTCATAAATTATTTTCTTTACAAGTTGAACTAAAGAATTCCATGTTTGTTGATAATGGTTGGGTCGTTCTTTATTGTTTTGGCTATTTCCTTTATCATTTTAACAAATTCCATGTTGTAACTTTTGTCACATCAAGTTTCTAAAAAAAAAAAACAACAACTTTTGTCAAGCTTGTTTTTTTTTTATTGGAATACTAGAGACTCTTCTAGGTTTTTACCATCCCACTAATTTTTCTAAAATGAGTATAGCTGTTGAATCACCATACTTTCTAATAAACCTCAATATGAAATCATTTCGATTTTCCAAATAAATGTAGATAGATAATTTTACGCTTAAACACGAAAATAGGAGCTAGTTAGTATTTTATTAAGGGAGACTTACTAGAATAACCTTCTTAGATTTTGGTCTAACTCAAATAACCTTCTTAGATTTTAATTACTGGAGCTATTTTCGAGTCCGTTTTACCCCTTTTCCTTTGATAACAAAAAACGTAATTACGAAAATGCCATTAATGAAACGCGCCAAGTAGGCGCGAAAGTTTCCCGCCTAAAAAAAACAAGTCTACCGCTATGTGATGGTAGACTTATTTGAGTTCTGGTAGACTTATTTTTTTGTCCGTAGACTTATTTGAGGAGCGGTAGACTTATTTTTGAGCGGTAGACTTATTGTGTCTCCTTTGGTGGTAGACTTATTTCCGAACGGTAGACTTATTTTATCTGCGGTAGACTTATTTTCCCATAGCGGTAGACTTATGTTTTGCGGTAGACTTTTTCTTCGAATGGTAGATTTATTTTCGTAGACTTATTTTCAACGGTAGATTTATTTTTCTTCGATGGTAGATTTATTTTGACTGGTAGATTTGTTTCCTTTGGTGGTAGATTATTAGTCATAGTGACGGTAGATTTATAGTGACGGTAGACTTATTTTAGTAGCGGTAGACTTATAGTGTGCGGTAGACTTTTTTATCGTGGTGGTAGATTTATTTTGTGTTTAGTTGCGGTAGACTTATTGTAGTAGTGGTAGACTTATAGTTAGCGGTAGACTTATTTCGTATTTTCGGTCAACGAAACCAACCGTTGACTGGTAGACTTATTTGTTTAGGATCAATGGTGGTAGACTTATGCGTTTTTAGCGATAGAAGCGGTAGATTTGTTTTTACCCAGGTCTAGTGATGGTAGACTTTTTATCAAACTTAGTGACGGTAGACTTTTTTTCACATTAGACATTTGGTAGACTTATTTGTGATAGCGGTAGACTTATTGTACTTGGTGGTAGACTTATTTCATGTTTTGGAATTTATAGTGGTGGTAGACTTATTTTCGAACTTAGTGACGGTAGACCTATTTGTGATAGCGGTAGACTTATTGTACTTGGTGGTAGACTTATTTTCTGTTTAGGAATTTATAGTGGTGGTAGACTTATTTTCGAACTTAGTGACGGTAGACTTATTTGTTATAACAGTAGACTTATTGTACTTGGTGGTAGACTTATTTTATGTTTAGGAATTTATGTGGCGGTAGACTTATTTTTGAGCGGTAGACTTATTGTGTCTCCTTTGGTGGTAGACTTATTTCCGAACGGTAGACTTATTTTATCTGCGGTAGACTTATTTTCCCATAGCGGTAGACTTATTTTATGCGGTAGATGGAGTTTTTCGAAGAATGGATGGGCGTTCGAGGTTGACAACTCAAAAGGTGGTAGAGTTCTTGGGTTAGATCATGCAACCTCGTTCAACAATTTCCTTCGAATGGTGTATGAAGATTTCGGAATCGATGAACAAATTTTTGAGGTAAAATTGAGTTACCTTTTACCAAGCTTCGTTGTAGATACACCACCGATTTTCGTTGCAAATTCAAGACAGTTCAAGAGTTTTGTACAACAACATAAGAAGGAAATGATTCGTCTATGTGTGGAGATTAGTGAAAAAGAAAAAAAACAGTTTAAAAGAGAGAGAAGTGGATGCAAGAAGGGAGAACCTATAGATGAAGATGATGAAGATGATGATTGTAAATTTGACTATTGCGACGATTCAGACGGTGCAAGCTCGGACGATGATGAATACGGGAGGCGTGGTAGACTTTCAGATGATGACGACGCCGCCGCCATGGAAACTCTACCACCGAAGAAAAGGGGTCTACCATCGATTCCAGATGGCGTGAAGTTAGAAATGAGGTCGGTAGACTTAGCGGTTGGGCAACGTTATGCCACAAAAGAGGAGTTGGAGAGGAGATTGGAGATTATTTCTGTTGCACGTAAGTTTGACTTTAACGTCGGACACTCAACTCCAACGTTGTTGACGGTTAGTTGTTGGGTGGAAGGATGTACGTGGAGGGTTCGTGCTTCAACTATTGGAGACAGTCCCAGTTTCCATATCAAGACTTATAATGGAAACCACTCTTGTTCTGTGACTGATCGTTCAACCCGTGCTCGTAAAGCAACGTATCAGGTGTTAGGTCGTCTCTACAAAGATTTCATTGGTGGTGTTGGACCAACAGTCTTGCCAAGTCATGTTGCCGATGCTATAAGGAAACGTTTCAGAATAAAGGTACTTTAACCGATGGTAGACTTATTTTCGTTTGATGGTAGACTTATTGTCTGTTTGATGGTAGACTTATTGTTGTTAACTTATTGTTGTTCGATGGTAGACTATGTTATGTTTGATGGTAGACTTATTTTCGTTTGATGGTAGACTTATTTCTGTTTGATGGTAGACTTATTTTCTGTTTGATGGTAGACTTATTTTGTTTGATGGTAGACTTATTTTGTGTTTGATGGTAGACTTATTTTGTGTTTGATGGTAGACTTATTTTGTGGTAGACTTATTTCGGTTTGATGGTAGACTTATTTTCTCTTTGATGGTAGACTTATTTTCGTTTGATGGTAGACTTATTTTCTTTTCGATGGTATTTGCGTTTGATGGTAGACTTATTTTGTGTGTCATGGTAGACTTATTTGCTTGTTGATGGTAGACTTATTTTCTGTCTAATGGTAGACTTATTTCTGTTTGATGGTAGACTTATTTTCTGTATGATGGTAGACTTATTTTGTGTGTCATGGTAGACTTATTTTGTGTTTGATGGTAGACTTATTTTCTGTCTAATGGTAGACTTATTTTCTGTTTGATGGTAGACTTATTTCTGTTTGATGGTAGACTTATTTTCTGTATGATGGTAGACTTATTTTGTGTGTCATGGTAGACTTATTTTGTGTTTGATGGTAGACTTATTTTCTTGTTGATGGTAGACTTATTTTGTGTTTGATGGTAGACTTATTTTCGTTTGATGGTTACAGGTTGAGTATTGGAAAGCCCATCGAGCATTAAAGTATGCAAGGCAATTGGTTAGAGGAAGCGCTGAGAATGGGTACGAAGGACTTCCCACGTACTTATACATGATTAGGAGAGCTAATCCAGGGACACTTATAAAGCTGGAAGTCGATGGTGAAAATAGGTTCAAGTTTCTTTTCCTTGCATTTAGCGCAAGCATACATGGTTTCAAGTATATGAGGAAGGTAGTTGTGGTGGATGGGACATATTTGAAAGGTAAGTACAAAGGTACTTTACTGATTGCCACGACACAAGATGAAAATTTTAACATATTTCCTATTGCTTTCGGTGTTGTTGATACTGAGAATGATGAGTCTTGGGAGTGGTTCTTTAGACAGTTAAGCCGAGTAATAGCAGATGATGAAGGTCTTGCGATTATCTCAGATAGGCATAGATCAATATCGAAGGCGATTGGGAAGGTATACCCGCGTGCTTCTCGTGGTATTTGCACATATCATCTGCATAAAAACATTTTGCTGAAATTCAAAGGTGGAGAATCATTCGGACTAGTGAAGAAGGCAGCGAAGGCATATACACTTCAAGAGTTTAATGAGTTATTTGGGCAGATTGAGGCGTTGTATCCTGCTCTTCATACTTATTTAGAGGGAGCCGATGTTCGTTTATGGACTCGTGTGCATTTTCCCGGTCATAGATATAACTTCCTGACAAGCAACATAGCGGAATCTATTAATAAGGTCCTATCTCCTGCGCGCGGGTATCCAATAGTGGAACTTCTGGATACTATTAGGTCGATGTTGACAAGGTGGTTTGCTACAAGAAGGAAAAAAGCAAGTTTAATGGTAGACTTATTTTGTGTTTGATGGTAGACTTATTTTCTCGTTGATGGTAGACTTATTTCTGTTTGATGGTAGACTTATTTCTGTTTGATGGTAGACTTATTTCTGTTTGATGGTAGACTTATTTTGTTTGTCAGGTAGACTTATTTTGTGTTTGATGGTAGACTTATTTTCTCGTTGATGGTAGACTTATTTCTGTTTGATGGTAGACTTATTTCTGTATGATGGTAGATTTAATAAGCATGTTGTTGTACATCTAATTTGCATCTGCTAAAGTAGATTTAATAGGCATGTTATGGTTGATTTATAGACAACTGAGGGTAGATTAATAGTTGTTTGCCTTTTTTCGGAAACAGGATAGGGTTGAGAACGCTAAGGTTTGGACTGTGCAAGAGATTAATGACAACGAAATAGAAGTAACGTTGGGGTCATCATTGCATGTGGTGAATCTGACATCAAATAGTTGTACTTGCAAAAGGTTTGACAAGGATAGAATTCCTTGTGTTCATGCCATTGCAGCAGCGGAAACAGTGAAGAAGTCACGGATCGCCCTTGCACATCCCTACTTCCATACAAAGAACTTGTTCAAGGGTTACTCAAAAAGTATTATGTCACGAGATATTGCGCTTCCAGCGCCGGAAAATAAGTCTACCATAAACAAAAATAAGTCTACCATTAAAGAGAAAATAAGTCTACCATCAAACAGAAATAAGTCTACTATCAAAGAGAAAATAAGTCTACCATCAAACAGAAATAAGTCTACCATCAAAGGAAAATAAGTCTACCATCAAAGGAAAATAAGTCTACCATCAAACGAAAATAAGTCTACCATGAAAGGAAAATAAGTCTACCATGAAAGGAAAATAAGTCAATAGTAGATTTAATTACCTCACTATTTATCCATCCATATCGACTGTGTGGCCAGTTTTCTTTAGGTGTCATAATTCCCAAATAGAACTCCACTAGTGGCAGAGTGTTTTCTAATGGGTTGTCTCTGATAGAACCATATGTCAAATGCTTAGAAGGATGAAATTTTTGGTGCATTGAATAAGACGTTCCTATTAAAAGGACAAATGACTTACATATCTTGATTCACGTAGTCCGTCAACTTTTCCAGCCTATGCTCGTCCACCGGCTCAAAAGGATCGTAGACAGCGGAAGAAGGAACTGTACCAGCCATGATTCGTACGGTCCCGGAGTGTCCTATAAATGGGGACTTCTGAGACGGAGCAAGATTTTTATTGCGAGCTACGGGGGGAACCTCCAAATCATCTTTGTTTGACAACTTTGTAATAGCATCGTAAGCAGTGGTCAGTGCATCATTGACCTGCTTCGCCCTTATATCATCTTCATCATCAGATGAAGATGAGTACGCGTAACGCATCCTTCTGTGCCTACTAGGAGGTGTAACAAAATCAGAATCAGATCTTTCCTTCTCTTTCCCAGCATCAGCAATAGCATCTTTTGTCTACAAGTTAAGGATTGAGTCAAATAAGTCTACCACTAAGTACAAATAAGTCTACCATCAAAAGAAAATAAGTCTACCATCAAACAAAAATAAGTCTACCACTAAGTACAAATAAGTCTACCATCAAAAGAAAATAAGTCTACCATCAAACGAAAATAAGTCTACCATAAAACAGAAAATAAGTCTACCACTAAGTACAAATAAGTCTACCGTCAAACAAAAATAAGTCTACCATCAAACGAATATAAGTCTACCATCAAAGGAAAATAAGTCTACCATCAAACGAAAATAAATCTACCATCAAAGGAAAATAAATCTACCATCAAAGGAAAAAAAGTCAACCATAAAACTGAAAATAAGTCTACCACTAAGTACAAATAAGTCTACCATCAAAGAGACAATAAGTCTACCATCAAACAGAAATAAGTCTACCATATACGTACCAGATCGTGGATTTCGACACAGTCAGCTCCTGTCTTCCTTATAACCGGTGTAGATTCCGTCTCCTTCCACGTTAATCTTTTACTCTACAACTCCAAACAATGTATAAGGAATGAGAAAATAAGTCTACCATCAAAGAAAAATAAATCTACCATCAAACAGAAAATAAGTCTACCATCAAACGAGAATAACTCTACCATCAAAGGAAAATAAGTCTACCATCAAACGAAAATAAGTCTCCCAGCAAACGAAAATAAGTCTACCATCAAACACAAAATAAGTGTACCAACAAACACAAAAAAAGTCTACCATCAAAGACAAAATAAGTCTGCCATCAAACACAAAACAAGTCATCTATATACGTACCAGATCGTGGATTTCGACACACTCAGCTCCTTTCCTCCTTTTATCCGCTGTAGATTCCGTCTCCTTCTCTTTAAGAGTTTTTCTTTTTCTCTACAGCTCCGAACAATGTATAAGTAATGAATCGAATGGCAGCTAGAAAATTTGTTGAAAATCAAACTACAATGGAGAATAACTTCCCACCTTCTTTTTAGCTTCAACCTTCTCCAAGGCTATTAAAGCTTTGCTTTTCTGTTTGCTTTTCTGCACAGGTGCCACAGATTTGCTTTTCCCTTTCCGCTGGTCAGTTCGTGTAGCCTTTTCATCCGGCTTTCTAACTACACGGCTAACTGCCAAATTTGTTTTTGTTGTTGGGTGTTGTTCCATCCAAGACTGTTAAGAAAAGTAGAGGGAAAATGTTCAAACAGCTGTATAAGTTCATATAAGTCTACCATAACACACTAATAAATCTACCACGCCTTAACATAGAAGTTCAGGAAAACATGTAAATAAGTCTAAAACATGGTTCCCATATATCTACCATCAGCTTAGAAAAGAGTCTTGCGTACCAGATCATCATCCTCCTCAGATGCATCTCCGCCATCTCCCGTGGTTGACTGTTCATCTCCCACAGCTTTCAAGACATCCCCTTTTCCCTCTAGAGCTGTAATCCTACTATCAAAGTTGGCAATTGTGCTCGCCATTCCCTGTAGGAGCTTAAGCACTTCACCAATAACTCCACCTTCGGTCTCCTTCTCCTTCTTTTTCTCTTTCTTTTGAGCCGGAGACTCATCCTCACTTTCATCAACAACAACAATAGCCTTCATCTTCTTGCTCTTCGTTATCTTCTTTTTCTTTTCAACAGGAGAGTCATCCTCATCCTCATCATCATCCTCACTTTCCTCAACCACCTTAGCCTTCTTCTTAGAACCCAGAGAGTCATCCTTAGTCTTAGTCTTCTTTTTCTTAGAAACCGGAGCATCTAACTCCCAAAAATCTTCATCCATGCATCCACCAAGAATGTCGCGGATCATGTTATTAAGTTTGAAATCTTCTTTATCAATCCATGTAGGGTAAATGAATTCCAGAGGCTTCACCACTAAGTGTCTGATACAAACCTATAAAGAACATTATTGCAAAAAAAAAGAATGAGATTATTAATAAAAGTCTACCATTAAATGAAAATAAGTCTACCATCAAAGTGCTAAAAAGTCTACCATCAAAGACCTAAAAATTCTACCATCAAACAGACAAATAAGTCTACCATCAAAGTGCTAAAAAGTCTACCATCAAAGACCTAAAAAGTCTACCATCAAACAGACAAATAAGTCTACCATCAAAGTGCTGAAAAGTCTACCATCACAGACCTAAAAAGTCTACCATCAAACAGACAAATAAGTCTACCATCAAAGTGCTAAAAAGTCTACCATCAAAGACCTAAAAAGTCTACCATCAAACAGACAAATAAGTCTACCATCAAAGTGCTAAAAAGTCTACCATCAAATGAAAATAAGTACCATCAAAGTGCTAAAAAGTCTACCATCAAAGTGCTAAAAAGTCTACCATCAAACAGACAAATAAGTCTACCATCAAAGTGCTAAAAAGTCTACCATCAAATGAAAATAAGTACCATCAAAGACCTAAAAAGTCTACCATCAAACAAACTAAGTCTACCATCAAGTGAAAATAACTCTACCATCAAACAGACAGTAAGTCTACCATCAAACAAAAATAAGTCTACCATCAAATGAATATTACCTTGTTGTTGTTGGAGGATTTCTTATCCTCCTCCATCACCTGTTCCAGGTTGTACCTTCCTCGGCCTCCACCCCAACGTAGCATAGGAACACCTCCTTCTCTTCTCTTCCCAAATCTTTCCCCTAAAATGGGAACTGCCTCGTAAATCCAAACAAGCAACGCATGAACACACCCATGGAGTGTGATCTTTTTCATGTCCGTCACTTGCATGGACGAAATCAGAAATTGAAAGGACACTCGTCCCCATGGATACCTCTCGAAAGCCTCGGGATCCATCACCCTTTTTGCAGCTTTCAAAGGGATTCTACTATCACGAGCGTAACCATACACTCCAACATGCAAAATAAACAACAGCGCTATCATTCTCTTCTTCTCCTCACTCCACGTCCTGATTTTTTCAAACAGGACCAACAGCTCAGACCACTTTGGTCCCTCCCCAACTGGGACACCAATTTCTTCCCAAAACTTTGTGTGGTCAATGTCCCAACCATCATTTGCATCAACCTCACCACAGTTCATCTGGGTTACCTCTTCAAACTCATTCAACGAAAATCTAACTGGCCGACCACCAAACAAGGACCACATCTCATAGAACCTTTCAGTTTTCAATTGGTTAGCCAGGAAATGAGTCACCGTCGCACCTGAGAAATTGAATTTCCGTGCAGCAAGCTTCAGAATTATTCCAACTGAGGAATTATTCATTATATCATTGTACACGTCTTCACCAACCGCTTCCCCCATTTTCTCAAAGTCGTTCAACATGCAATTGTGATGCATGCTTCTTTGGCCCGATGGTGCCAATCCAGCCGGAAACCTTCTCGGTGGATATATCTTTCGCACAATCGAGGAAGTCATATCTGCACAAATCAGTAATTATAAGTCTCCATCACAACAAAATAAATCTACCATCAAATGAAAAGTAAATTAATTATTCAACATAAAATAAAATAAATCTACCATTACATATAATAAATCTACCATGTCATAAAATAAGTCTACCATCAAATGGAAATTAGTCTACCATCAAACGAAAATAAGTCTACCATCAAACAAAAATAAGTCTACCATCAAATGAAAATAAGTCTACCAGCAAACAGAAAATAAATCTACCATCGAACAACAATAAGTCTACCATCAAACAGAAAATAAGTCTACCATCAAACAAACATAAGTCTACCATCAAACGAAAAGAAGTCTACCATCAAACAAAAATAAGTCTACCATCAAACAAACATAAGTCTACCATCAAATGAAAATAAGTCTACCATCAAACAGAAAATAAGTCTACCATCAAACAGAAAATAAGTCCCATTAAACAAAACATAAGTCTACCATCACATACAATAAATCTACCGCTACTTAAAATAAATCTACCACCAATCTACTTAAAATAAATCTACCACCAATCTACTTAAAATAAATCTACGATACCAATCTTTTCTCTTACTTTATCTGCGAATATCGACGCCGGAATCTGGGTTTTCACAACCGAAACTGAAATAAATATACAGATTTCAGATTAGGGTTTTCGTCATTCATACAAGACTTCCACAAACCAAACCAAAAACGGTTAAATAAACTGAATACCTCTTTTCAATGCACGAAATCGATAACCCACCGCTTGACGGAACTTTGCTTCGCCGGAATTTCGAAAACCTAAAACCGACGGACGCAAAATTTACTTCAATTTCCGTAAAAACTCCTTACCGAATACTCCTCATGGATAGAGAAGGCGAAAACTCATTAAAGAAATCGAAACTTACCGTCAAATCAACGTCGCTTGAACAATCGCCAAAATCGTCGCCGGTTACGCAGAAGTTGAAGAAGAATAACGTTTTTTGGGTTTACGTTTTTTTTTCCTTTTTTTTAATATGTTCAGTTTTTTTTTTTTTTAGTGGCAAAACCGTTAATAAACGGTTTTGCCATTTTTTAAAGGTCTTTGTAACCTTTTTTAGCAAAAAAAATTAGAGCTCAAACAAATAAAGGTCTTTTGAGTAAACCATATATCTAAAAAGGTCTTTTGAGTAATTATCTCTTTTATTAAACCCATTACTTTTATATTGTGTATCATTTATAGATTTTATTAAAAAAACTAAAAATTTAAACAGTTTCCATGTGGCACATTAGATCATGTATGTTTGTCATATCATAGTATATTAGCATACGGTTATTAAATAGTAAGTTGGAAGTAAGACGTGATTATTTTACCAACGTAACATTAAGACGTGATTTTTTTTTGTCATTACATGCAGGCCCGGCTCAGAGGAGAGGCAGGTTAGGCAATGGCCTAGGGCCACCGATTTGTTTTGTTAATTTTTGGGCCATATTTTTTATATCTAAGCTAATTTGTGGACCATATTTTTGTAAAAAAGTTATCTAGGCTACATACAAGAAATATTTTGTGTCATAAATAAAAGTGTTTTGGACCATTAAAATAAATATAGATAGTTTATGAACTATTTATATTTTTTATAGGTTAATATTTTAAAAAATAAATAAATAATAACTATTTTAATTTTTTTTTTTGCCTTGTGCCACATATTTAGTTGGACCGGCCCTAATTACATGTAAATATGACTATCTTTAATTACCAAAACTTAATTAAGAATAATATATGTCTTTCAATGTTTATTTTCATAGTATGTTTTTTTGATAAATTATGTTTTTCCAAGATTTTTATTAGGTTGTGTAGTAGTTACCTTTTAAATGGTTAAATTTTGTTTTAAAATAAGATTACAATATAAAGCACGAATTTATGTCTCATGGACAAAAAACAAATTAAAACGTCATTATTTGTGTAAAATATTTTACAATTAGAAGAAAAATTAAATAAAACATACTTGTAAATTTGGTTAAACACACATTAAAAAAAAAATACTGATGAAATAAGTTGGGTCTAAAGATATTTCAATCAAAATATTTTTTTGAAAAATTTAATAAATTTGTAAATACAAATATATAATTTCAACAAATACATTTTATCTTCAAAAACTCTTTTACATTCCGTAAGATTTAATAGTTGCCATTTGAATTCAAAATTACTCCGTCAGATTCCACAAAAAACCATAAAAATTTGGGGAAATTGCAAACATACCACTTTTGAATTGCTATTTTTCACTTATGTCACGCTGAAAATTGATTTCACAAAAATGCCACCAATTTTGTCCAGAAGACTAAATTACCCCCTGCAAAAACACGGAGGTTTAAAAAAAAAATCATTTTCTGATTTTTCTCTCTCTCTTCTCTATCTCTCTCTCTCTTCCTTTTCTCTACACAAGAATGGAGATCTCAAAATCTCTTTCCTTTTCTCTTCTCTTTCTTCTCTATCTCATCTTTCTATGCAACAATGGAGATCTCTCTTTTTTCTATGAAATTGAAGAAGGCAAAACCAAAATCAAACATCTCTCTCTCTCATATAGATCTAGATCCGATTTTGTGAGTTTTGTTGTAAATCTAGGTTCATTTGATTTGTTTCTTCTTCTCTATAAGCTTGAAGAAGGCAAAACAATATTGATTCGATTTTATCAAATGTTGTTGTAAATCTGGGTTTATTTGATTTATATCTCTTTCTTTATGAGGTTGAAGAAGACAAAACAAATATGAATATATATATCTCTCATATAGATCTAAATTTATATCTGGATTTTGTCACTTTTTGTTGTAAAATTGGTTTTATTTCATTAGTGTTGCAAATCTGGGTTTTTGATTCGTTTTTGGTAGAAATTAGGGTTCTAGATCTGATTTTTTGATTTTTTATGAGTTTTGGCCGGTTTTATTTTTTGTCACTGGTCCTTATAATTTTTTATAAGTTTTATAAGCATTTTGTATAGTTTATAAACATTTTGTACAGTTTATAAGGTTTATAAACCTTAAAGATATTTCTATGAAAACGTTCCGGCGTTTTGGGTCTAGGTTTGCATATAAAATTTAACGAAACTTTATAAACATTTTGTATGGCTTATAAACTTGCTTGTAAGGTTTATAAACATTTTGTACCGTTTATAATCGTTTTAAAGAGAAATGTAAGAGAATTTTAAAAGTTTTATAATGTAAACAAAACTATAAACTCCAACTCTACCCCTAAAAACTATACCCTAAATGTAAAATAGTTAACCCAAACCTAAATATTGAAAAACGTTTTTGTGTTTGCGTTTGGGTTTGCATATGTAATTTTTTCTAGAATATTTTTTTTCTTTTCAAATCCATGAGATGAAAAGAAATCTACAAGATCCAATTTGATATTCATGTTTTTCTCACCATCGATTTATTCCAGAATTTTCATATAGAGAATTATGAAATTTGATAAAATTTGGTTTATTGCAGAGAGATAAAAAACAAATCTAATAGAAAGAAAGAGAGGAGAGAGAAAGAAAATAAAAAATCTGACATGAAGACGAGAAGACAGAAAAAGAGGAAAGATAGAGGAAAGAAAAAATTGTGGAGAGAGAGAAAAAAAATTTGGTTGAATAATCACTAAAGGTAATTTGAGAATATTTAAAAAAAGTTGTGGCATTCTTGTGAAAATGCTTTCACATGTGGCATTTTCGCAAATGTTGAAAGTGGCAATTCACAAAATTTCTTAAAAAAATTCCGCTAGATTTCAGAATTCCACCAAATTTCGCAGTTACCATTTAAATACCAATCCAATTCACAATTCCTCAAACACCGTTAGACCCTCAGTTTCATTTTAAAAGATGCTTTCTCTATAGAAGAAAGAAAGGTCTTCTCTTTTTTTTTTTGGTCGAAAGAAAGGTCTTCTCTCGATTACGTTAAGTAAGACTATACGTTAATATGTTGTAACGAGTGTGTGTGCAAGACGTGAACCAGCTAACCTCCTCAATTAAGTATAGATAATTAATTATTCATTATCTAGTCAATGTTGGTATTACAGCTAAACTCCTTATTTTAACCGATTTAAAATTCACGAGTCTTAGTTTATTAAAACTTAACAACTAGAAATGAAGGTTTTAGTTTCGAACAAAAATTAATGTTATGTATATATGCACAAAAGTAAACATCTGTTTGATACAAATAGAGAATAATCATATATGAGGATTCCTCTTAACTATGGTTAGAAGTTAGAACTAAATTCATAATACGAAGAGTAGTGGGAAAACATTAAATGCCAGCCAGTGTGGTGGCCCTTATTAAGTTATTATTTGCTTCTAAGATTAGTATAGTGCTAATGTAAATCTTAAACGAAGTCAAACAAAAAATGTAAAATCGTAACCATGTAGTAACAAACAATGAAAATCACGTCTCCATCTCAGCTCCACACATATTTTACGTTTATTTGTTGGCCGGAATGTATATAAAATTTTAGTGCACTCAAAAGTCTTCCTAATTAAACGATTAAAATATAATAATCATCATATTATTTTATTTTAAAAATCCGTCAAAACCAAAAATAATAGTATATCACAACATTTAAAAAGTACTAATAAACTGGCTGAATGCCGACAAAAAAAAAAACTGGCTGAATGATATACGACTACTAGCCACTATTATTTTACGGCATTTAATATATATAATGAATTAATGATATATTACTATAGTAGTATAAAATATCCCCACTATTTTAGAGACTTGTTGTCATTATTAGAAGACCTTAATAATTTGAACGAGTGGGGTCTTTATTTTATTTATATTACGGTATTTCCTACGGTCTTTATTTAATCAAATAAGTAAAAGTGTTGCAAACTTAACAGCTGGAAATCGTGTAATTTAATCTGAGCTATGTGTCACTTATAATATACTATTGTACTCCTATAATCTGAACAATTCAATGTTTTCATGTGCGTCATGGTGCATACAAGGTCTTCTCTCGATTAGGTTTAGAGTTAAGTCAATGTGTTAATACTGTAAACGAGTGTGCGTGCGAGACGTGAAACAGCTAACCTCAATTAAATGTAGATCATTAATCATTCATTATCTAGTCAATGTTGGTATCACAGCTAATTACCTTATCTTAACCGATTTAATTTGTTTGGGTCTTTGTTTTGTTACAACTTGACAATTATCAGAAATCCAGAATCATTTATTCCACAACATAACGAGTAGTATTTTATATTGGGGTTATTATGCTCTTCAAGTCTCCATATATTTTTTTCAAAAAAAAAGTCTCCATATTTTCATAGAAATGTTGTTGTTTAAAGTAAAAGAAGAACCAAAATGTTATGTTAAAATTATCCTTTGTTTTTTTTTTTTAAATACTGTTTTAAGATAGCAAAACAAAAAATTAATATGATGCTGTATCAAATAGTCAATGTAAAACATAGTATTATTTGAGAAAATATTTCTCAAAACTTTTAATAGTGTACAATAAAATATGGAAAACGTTTAGCGAGACGAGGAATTCCGATCATGTATAAATATTTAAGACTGTTGTTATGCCCTAGAAATGTAGCGAACATAACATATCAAAAACCGAACTTATATATAGTCTAAAGTATAAATATACCCGAAATATTGACTACAAAATTTCATAACCTAATAAGTTACAAGTATAAGATGATATGTATATACAAGAGCCATTTTTATTTTAATAACTTAGCTCTCAGACTATTCAAGTTCTTTCTTTTCTTAATACATGATTTTGTGTTTGATATCTTGAGCTAAGTGATATCTTTTTATCGATCGAGAGAGCGGTTTAAAATAAATCTGACCAATTGGATTTGGGCTGGACCATACACATGGGCCTTAACAACAAAATTTTGAAACAAATAAAATGATTCTCGACTGAGTTCAGAAGTGACTAGAGATGTCTAATGAATATGAAAAAAATAAGAGCATATGAGACTTGTGAAGTTATGAGTGATACTCTTCTAAAAAAAAGAAGTTATGAGTAATAAAAATAGTTACTCTAATTAGATTTTTTCACTGTGAGAATATTGGTAAAAACAAAAACAAGATTTTATAATTCTTTTACCAATACGCTTAGGACGGCTATTTTTATTCTTATGTATAATGTCATTGGCTCATTGATCGTGCTAGCTCTTTCTAAGTAATACTTGTACATCGTAATAATAATGCATTTAAAAGGTACTAGTACTATTTTATATCTGTCGCATTGAATTGGTCAAATAAATCATTAAATCCTCAATAAATCAGGGCCACAAACATTTTCTATATTAGGTTTAAAAAAAAAAAAAAAACATTTTCTATTTTCTATCTGAAACTGAAAAGAAAGAGGATAAGGATAACACATGGGATACCTTTTTTTTGTTTTTGACGTAACACATGGGATACCATTGTTGGTGTTTGTGCAAGTGCCGAGGAAACTGAATCATCTCTAAATTAATTAGTACCACTAGTATTTAAAATTTTAAATAGGAATAAGGCAAAACAACTCTCTATAAAAAAAAAATTATAAGCTAGTAGAGTAATAAAGAATGACTTTTCCTAAACGACTTAAATCATTTAAAACAAATGGGTCTTTATTTTAAATTATATTCTCCCTCGGTCTTTTAATTTAATTATTACTACATACTACAATGAAAGTCGTGCATTTTAGTTATCATTATACCAAGTACTTATTTTTGAACAATTCAAGGCATGCATGTGCACACTAGTAATGCCAAGATCTTCTCTAGATCATGATTAAGACTTTAGAGTTTAGATCATAATTTTGTTATTGCAAACGGTTATATTATTGGAGGTACGACGTGATAATTTTGCCGTTCAAGGCTTTCCATGTACACACTAGTAATGTATAGAAGGTCTTCTCTAGATCGTGGCTAAGACTTAAGACTACAAATTTTATAATTTTCCTTTTGTCAACGGTTATGATTATTGGAAGTAATACGTGATAACACAAACTGTATTTTTTATAAAGATTAACTGATTAAATTCGCCCGTTCAGTATTGTAAATGGACAATCAATAACAATAAGTCAATAATTAGAATGAGTATGCTGTCAACAAATGAGAATCGGTAGCTTCTTCCAAATACTATTTTCTTATTAAAAAACGAACAACAACTTGTAGGACAACTGCCATTTTTTATTGCACTCATAAGTCTTATTTTTTTGGTGCTCTCAAAAGTCTTCCTAAGTCTTTCTATTTGAATGATTATAAGATAAATATTATAATATTATGAAGATAAAATCAATCAAATAGCACGTAAAATTTCACACCTAAACTATTTTAATATCGTATTATAATATATTACTATTTGTTAATAAAAACTTAATAAATTACTATTTACCTAAGTACTTTTAATTTCCTATTACAAAATTAATGAATCATATATATTAAAATATTTGGATTAGTTTTCCGTTGTACAAAAATTGTCGTTTATTATTATTGTTATTTTCAAATGACGTTCTACAATTCTAAAGTGACTTGGCAGTCTAATTTTACCGTTATATTCTTTATACTTGGTAAATTTGTCATTTTAACCATATACTTCTGTTTCATAAAAATTGTTTGAATTTTTCAAATAAATTTTCTATTGATTAAAGTGTTTTGGATTAGATAAAAATTAATGTATCATTACATAAAATAATAAATTTAATAATTTTTTAATCAGGGTGCATAAATCTTAAACGTCATATAGTAAAAACTCGATAAAGCAATACTCGATAAAGTAATAAACTCGATAAAGTAATAAATGTTGTCAGTCCCGAGTCGGGGTAGTGCAAAATTTAACACAAATCAATAAGATAATAAGATAATAAATTTTTCAAAAAGTCTTATTCAAATATATAGTCCCATTAATATCATAGAATAATAACCTATATATTTCTTTCATTTCATAGTTAATGATGTTTTAGAGAAAACAAATTGTTCAAACTATATTATATTTTCAACTTTTAGTAAAGAATTAATTAGTTTTATAATTGTTTTTACTCATTTATATTCTATAAATTAATTTTATAAGTAGTCAAAATTGTGTTTTATCATGAATTTATCAATTTTTTTTTTAATTTTTTTTAAACATTATTCATAAAGTAATAACTCTATAAAGTAATAATTTGGTGTGGTCCCAACAATATTACTTTATAGAGTTTTTACTGTATAATTAAATCACAAAGAGAATGAGTAATTTATTCCCCTTATTCTACTTGTTCCGTTATTTAAATATTGGTTTTCTAGAGTTTCCACACTTATTAAGAAAACAAATTAATATTTGATTAACAATGTATTGTTTTTTGTACTAAACAATTTCCATAAGCTTGACCTAATAACAATCCAATAAAATCAATGAATATATCTTAAAATCTATAATTCATAATCATTATTACATTGAAAATGAAAAAAATCAATCTTTGTAAAACATTTTTTTCTAGAACATTAATCTTAAAAAAACGGAAGGAGTATTATATAAAATATTCAAGAATTTTCTTGTTTGTTTCATTTTATAAGATGTTATATAAACACCTATGTAAATTTTAGTGTTATTTGATACTTTTGATTTTTCTGAATGATGTAGTTTTTGCTATGATTGGTTGAATTATATTCATAACTAATTTTTAAATGATATTTTGTTTATTTTTTTTTAATTAATTTTCGTTTATTCAACCAAAACATGGAGGAATTATCAAATTAAAGTGACATTATTTATGATCCAAGTGGAGAGTAGTTGCCAAGGAGAACTCATTTACTTTGATTCTGTGAGAAGTTAATAATGAACTCACTGATATTGATCTCCAGAGCCGTGGCTAGAGATAATAAGGCCCGATGCGAGACTAATTACTAATTCTAAATAAATATGTGTATTTTTTTGCAACAAAATTATTAACCAAACTTTCAAAACCAATATATTTAACCAATTTTTTTCGATAGATAAGATAGCAGATCACTCAATCTTTTTTGTGACATACTCGAACGAAGAAAATATTTCATCAACTTCAGTTTTGATAAACTTTTTTCCGTATATGCCACTGAAACTGGAATAGTCAACAATATACGATATACGATAACCTATAAACCTATTCCAATTTAAAATTAGGGAGCAGTTGTTTATTAAATTTCAAATCATGTTTGGATTGCTTAATAAGATAAAAGAATCTAAATTTAAATTAGATGAACACAACTACAATAAAGAGATTACTTACCAATTGATTGTGTTAGTGTTTGTAATTGAGAAAGACTACAAATGTTTCTCTCGATTAAGAAAAGTGAAAGAGATTAAGCGGTTGAATATTACCTTAAAATTAGTTTCTTTGATTATTTTTAACTTCTAATTAGTTGTTGTTTTTAATAACCCTCAAATTAAGTTTTTTTTTGTCACGTTACATTATTGCTAATGGTAGATTTAATAAAATTTTGGGCCTCTAACTTATTATTAATGATAAGTTTAACAAAATTATGGGCCTTTAATTTTTCTGCAAAAATTTTGGGCCACATGCCAATGTCTCTTTCAAAGGGTCATAGCCATGGCCCTATTAATCTCTCAACGACCTTACTTGTCTATAGTCAATGCGATCTAGAAATTAATTGATCGCCACTCCGTATAAAATGGAAAGAGTATTTTCTTAATTTAACATACATATCACGTGCGAGATGGAAGACCTGATTTGTTTGTTCGCAACATTTAGTACTAAAGGAGAAACATTTTTTGATGATGTGTTTTGCTCTTTTTTTTTTACTCTTTTTATATATATTTTCTGTCAATTCTTTTTATGTTTATTTAAATTCTTTATTATTAAACATACTATCCAAATACTACCAAAAAATATTATTTTCATCCCCAAACACTACAAAAAAAAACTTAAACTCTAAAACCAAACAATAATTAAATTCAAAGAATTTCAAAATTTTTGGTCAACTTCTTTACAAACTAAAAGAAAACAAATAAATTGTTTACCATTTTTAATGATTCCCAAAAAAACCCACCAACCAAACCATAATTACTTCCCAATAATTTACAAAATTTTCGTAAATCACCTCACCAAAAACTTTACTCCTTCTGTTGCATATTAGTTGTCGTTCTAGGTGATTTCACGTCAATTAAGAAAACATTTAAAAAATCTGTTTTACCCCTAATTAGTATGTTTTTCATTTGATATGTGTAGTTAATAAGCTAACAGAGTATGGATAAAATCGGAAAATCAATCATAAATTTGCATTGAAAATGTAAAACGACAACTAATTTGATATAAAATAAAAAGCGTAGAATGACAACTAATATGAAACGGAGGGAGTACCATTTTAATGGTTGACCATATTTATTATTTACGATAGTGGGAGGTAAAATCAAATTTATTGTTTACGATAGTGGGGGTAAAATCTAACATGCAAAATAAATATGGAAAATCATCCTTCTAGCCTACGAAAATTAACTACCCATTAATACGCCTACAAAGATTTTTTAGGAGTAAAAAAATTAATTAATAATACCTAAAAACTATGCTAACAATTACTCCCTCCGTTCTTTAAAGATTGATGTTTTAGAAAAAAAATTTGTTTTAAAAAGATTGATTTTTTACATTTTCTATGCAATAATAATTATAAATTGTAGATTTCAAGACATATTAATTAATTTTATTTGATTGTTATTGGGTCAAACTTATGGAAAATTGTTTAGTACAAAAACCAATGCATTTCTAGTCAAACATTAATTTGTTTTCTTAATATGTGTGAAAACTCTAGAAAATCAATCTTTAAATAACGGAGGGAGTATAACCTATCTTGGAGCCTACACATATACTCTCTATAAATACTTAAATAGTCTATCTATGTCATTCTCAAACTCATTATCATCTTTCTAAATTACATAAAACAACGTTTCCAATACTTCAAGATGATATTTGTTAGGGCTGAAAGACAAAATTTTCGTTATTTAACTCCTGATCGAACTGATATGTATGTTTATGTACAAATAGTGTCTCTCTGGAGACAACCAAATCGTAATGGTGAATATATTCAAATGGTCTTAGCCGATGAGCAGCACGGGTTACATTTAATTGCTCGATATTAGATTATCTTCTATATGTTACATTTAAACCCGTGCATAGCACGGGTCCTAATTTAGTTAGTAGTATAGTAGGAGTATTAAAAAAATTACTAAAATGTAAGAGCCATGCTGTCAAATTTATATGTCTCCCCCATTTATTAACAATTGTATTATTATACCACTACTACATTATCAAATAAACTAGTACTCTCTCCCTTTCAAATTACTTGTCATTCTAAGTTTTCACACAAATTTAGAAAATCGTTATTTTTTTGTTTTACCTCTAGTTAATCTACTATTTTATTTGATAAATATAATTAATAAGCTAAAAATTAAGGTTAAAGATGGAAAAAGGGTCATAAATCTGCATTGGAACTGCAAAATGACAAATAATTTAAAATAAAAACTTAAAGTTAGAATGACATCTAATATGCAACGGAGGGAGTATCGTCTTTCTTTATTGCACTCATCAAAGTCTTCCCTGAAATGAACTGTCACTAAGCCTTTTTCATTCAATAATTATCTTCGACATTGCATTATTCAATAAAAATTAACCTGACTAGCTAATAGCTATCATAAAACTGAGTTAGATTAGAAAACTTCAAATTCTTTTATTTTTCATTCATTTAAGTTAGCAAGTTTATTATGTGATATCGAACTTATTATGTGATTTATCTTTTCTTTTTGTTTGTTGGTAATAGTTTGGATATTACTGAAATTCTAAAAGAAAAATAAAAACACACAGTCATATATCGTTCTGTTTCGGAAAATCTTTTAACCATAATGGTAAATCATTAGCGATATAAATTTGTCGGTAATCATCATATATTCATATGTGACACTTGGAATAATTAGAGATGACTTATAAATTTCCACTCCAATGGAGTGACTCCATTGTCAAGTGTCACATATGAATATATGATGATTATAATAAGTCATCTCTAATTAATTCCCACTCCAATGGAGTGATTCCATAGACAAGTTATTTATGCCTTACAAATCACACATCAACTTGTTAAGAAAGCAAAAAGCAAGCATAGGTGTTTCACCCCTTCTTCACTCTGATTTTCTTTGATGTAGCTAGACCGGATATTAGAATTGAAAGAACACTTATCTTGTTCGTGTGCAAACCGTTGACAAGAGTAACATCACTTTCGAATAGATTAAGCGAAATTAACTAATTTACATGTCGGTAAAATTCACAATCTTAGATCTTTTTGAAGGATGTGATATGTATCAAATTAACAAGACATATACACAAGATAATATTTGTTATGTGACCTTGAAGGATTCTAATGCAGTAAATGACGACGCTAAGTCCAAAGTAATACAAAACGAAAACAAATTTTCTCATTTTATATACAAATCGAACATATTAAAAAATAGTGCTGTTTTGTTATGTATTAAACATAAATATGTGAATACTTTTATGATAATATGAATATTCACATATTTATATTTTTTAATTAAAAGATTGAAAGTTAAAAAATCATTTTTGTCCTCATTTATTTAATATAATTATATATGATATTCAATAATAACTTTATTTATAAAATAATGAACATCTATATTAGAAAAACTGAAGTCGTTAGAAAATAAAACCCTCTTGATATATAGATATTTAGTTATAACTTATTACTCCAAATAAAATTGATGAAGATAAATATGTTTATGAGGTAGACTACATTCCAAATTCAAATTTTGAGGATAGAGAAGAGATTACTTGACATACTCTCGAAACCTGTCTAAAAAGAGTAACTATTTGAATCCCTGTACATAAATTTAGAGCATAGCGCATGAGTCTCTCATCTATAAAAGTAAATAATATTTAATCACAAGTGTTTCTTAATAAAGTTAAAGAAATCTTTCATTTGAGATATTTGGAGAGGATATCACAAAATTAAATATTATTATTTATTACTTTATTATTATTTTTGTGTAAGAGAGATTATTGTGTGAACAAAATCCATGATATTATGAAAATATCATAAAATTAAAACATTAAAAATAATTAAAGAGTGAGATAGAGAACGGAGGAGAGAAAGTTAAAGTCTCTACACAATGAGACGTTTCTGAGCTTATATGAAATTCTTTTAGCCATGTGTACACCTCTTAATGGGTTGATTACTTTTTTTTTTAACAAGTTATATTTAAATAAATAACTAAATTAGTTAAAAACTAATAAAATAACATATCGAAGAAACCAGATGGCATGACAAGAATGTTCTTTCAGCAATATTGGGAAGTTATTGGAGAGCAGGTTACAGAGGAGATTTAAAGTTTCTTTGAGAATGGTTCCTTCCCCTCTGAATGGAATTATACTCACATTTGTCTGATTCCTAAGATTATAGGGGCAAACAGAATGCAAGATCTGAGGCCTATTAGCCTTTGCTCAGTGATTTACAAAGCTATATCAAAAGTTCTGGTGCAAAGACTAAAACCCTTCTTACCTGAGTTGGTATCCCCTTGTCAATCAGCCTTTGTGGAGGATAGACAAATATCAGATAATATATTGGTGGCGCATGAGGTGATACATGGTCTTAGAACACATAAGGAGTTATCAAAGGAGTATATGGCAATAAAGTCAGATATGTCAAAAGCTTTTGATAGAGTTGAATGGAAGTATTTACAAGCGCTACTAGAGGCTATGGGGTTTAAAGAAAAGTGGGTGAAGTGGATTATGTTATGTGTTTCCACAGTAACATATTCAGTGCTGATCAACAATCAACCATTGGGACTTATTGTCCCACAAAGGGGTCTCAGGCAAGGTGATCCTCTCTCACCTTTCCTCTTTGTGATGTGCACAGAAGGGTTATCGCATATGCTCAATAAAGCGGAAAAGGAAAGCAAAATTACAGGGTTCAGATTCTCTATTCAAGGTCCTTCCATTCATCACCTGCTTTTTGCTGATGACAGCCTCTTTGTTTGCAAAGCAGATCAAAAAGAGAGTGAAGCTTTCAAGGATATTATGAGCATCTACGAAAAAGCTACAGGGCAAACTATAAATCTAGACAAGTCAGCAATTACTTTTGGTGATAAGGTGGAGGCTTTAGCTAAGTTAAAAGTGCAGCAATCTCTAAGTATTGTCAAAGAAGGAGGGTCTGGCACCTATCTTGGACTCCCTGAGTGTTTCAGTGGCTCAAAGATAGATATGCTAGATTACATCAAAGAGAAGTTAAAGTCAAGACTCTCTGGATGGTTTGCTAGAACACTGTCCTTGGGAGGAAAAGAGATATTACTAAAGGCAGTGGCCTTAGCCATGCCAGTATATGCTATGTCTTGTTTCCGGTTACCTAAGACTTCATGTGCATCCTTAGCCAGTGCCATGGCGGACTTCTGGTGGCATTCAATTGAGGACAAAAGAAAATGTCACTGGCTAAGTTGGGATAAGCTATGCCTTACAAAACAAGAAGGTGGCTTAGGGTTCAGAGATATTGAGTGTTTCAACCAAGCCCTACTTGGGAAACAAGCATGGAGGGTTTTGCAATACCCAAATTCTCTACTTTCAAGATTACTTCGCAGTAGATACTTTGAAGAAGGTGATTTTCTAAATGCTGCTGAAGGTATAAGACCATCCTTTGGATGGAGAAGCATGATCCATGGTAGAACTCTGTTGAGGAAAGGTTTGTCTAAACTAATAGGGAACGGTGAATCCATTCGTGTGTGGTGTGATCCTTGGTTAGGAGACGATTTTCCGAGAATCCCTTTGATGAAGAACATCTTCGTGAATATAGACCTCAAGGTGAGTGACCTAATCCATCTCAGATCCAGTACTTGGGACATAGACAAACTACAAGAACTCTTCTATCAACAAGATATTGATCTGATGCTGCGCAAAAAACCAGTGACATCACAAGCTGATTTTTGGATATGGAAGCATAATAGAAGTGGAGAGTACACAGTCAAATCGGGTAATTTGGTGGCTAATAGAGAAAAGCACAAGACTCTGATCCTAGAAGCAATAACTCAACCATCCATCAATGGTGTAAAGGATAAAGTTTGGAAGATGAAGGCGCCTCTGAAAATTCAAACCTTTTTCTGGAAAATTTTGAGTGGAGCAGTTCCAGTGGTGGACAAAATTCTTACAAAAGGAATCAAGATAGATGGGAGATGTCAGACCTGTGGCTTCGAAGGAGAATGCTCAAACCATCTACTCTTTCAATGACCAGCAGCACGACTAATTTGGGCTCTGTCTGAGGTGCCAAGTCCTCCAGATGGATTTGAGGGAGGTTCCATTTACTCTAACCTTGATTATCTTTTGAATTTGCAGAAAACAAGCTCAATACCTCTAACCACAAGAAGGTGTATTCCCTGGATCGTGTGGTACATTTGGAAAAACAGGTATTCCCTCTTCTTTGAAGGGAAAAGATATTGGCCACAAGAAACAAGGAAAAAATATTGTGATGAATCGGAAAATTGGTTTCTAGCTCAACAAGTGGAACTAGTTGAGACAAGTAAAGTGGAGAAAGTGCAAAAGATGGAAAGCTCCTCCACCAAATTGGTTCAAATGCAATGTTTCTTGTTCGTGGTCTAAGGAGAATCTCAGTGCAGGTGCAGCGTGGGTACTAAGAGACTCAACAGGGGAAGTAAAGCTGCATAGTAGAAGAATTTTTGCTGGTTTGGAATCCAAACTTGAAGCACAAAAATAGAGTTTTTTGTGGGCTATGAAAAGTATGAAGGATCATAAGACGGATAGGGTCATTTTTGCAGGTCAAGCTTCAGAATTAATTGGTGCAATTCTGAGACCAATCGCTTGGCCCTCTTTTATTCCATATGTTATTACACTGATCAATGCTTTGAGGGGCTTCAGAGAATGGAGATTAGTAGTAGAGGAGCTTTCAACGAATAGAGGTGCCCTTCTCATTGCTCATAGTGCTCTAAGGGATAATCGCTGCCATTCGTATGTGGCTAGTGGTTATCCAATTTGGATACAAGAGCTCTTTGAAGGTGAGAGGGTTACTAACCTCTAATTAGTGTTTCCCTCTGTTTTTGGAAATAGATTTGTAGCTTAAGCGTCAAGGTTTTTATACATTCCTATATGCTTATCAGCTCCAATTTTGTATAGTTTTCGGTGGCTTCTCTTATAGGGAAGGGGTGCCTTCATGGGCCTCTCGATTGTAAGCCCAATGGGTTATTTCGGTTCCAATTAAATACATAAGTCGGAAAAAAAAAACATATCGAAGAAACTTCATGGGTTTTTGAGGATGCTCTTACCACTTTGATTGATATCACCGCACCAATATTATTTTCGTATATTCCCCAGTTTGAACATGTTTTTTCACTGAATTTTAAACTTTTAATCACAATTTAACCTTCATTGATTTTTCATTGGCTTTTAATTGATGTTTTTATCACTGATTGATACTTACCACTAATTAATTCTCGGGAAAATCTTCACTTTTTTTCTTCGTCAAAAAAATATTGACTTTTTAAGCGACGAAAATTGATTAAATTAAGAAAAAGTAACAAAATTGAATATGCAAACAAATCATCTCTCGCATCACTGAACTCGATCAATGAGTTATGTGTTGTACACAAATTCTCAGCTCTTTTCCAATCAGATAGATCACAGTAGATACAACGTAACATCAACATGTTTGGTAGTCATCGATATGAGAGTAACATAAATGGTCTAAGGTACACTTGTGAAACATAGTGATACTCGGAAGCCATGAAGATTTTCCTTTCAACACGATAAGAGATCATATGGCGGAACCTCACGTCCTCTATTTTTTTCATAACCATGCTCTATTTCTCTGGTTTTTAATCACTGAAACTAAATTTTACAAATATCAGAACAATGACAAATTAATTGTATAATTTTTGTTTCTTTTAATGATTTTTACTAATGTGTCTAGTCTTTTTTTTAACACTGAAAAGTTTTTTATTTCATATTTCAATATCAATCCACATTACCGTTTACCAAAAGGTAATAACGGATAAGGAGAAGCGAAATAATTCCACACACATCAATAGAGGCTATGGTAATGAATCAACAACCAAATGATTGTGAAGGAAACACAAATACACAACTAGAACTTAATTAAAAGCATAACACAATCCAATAGAATATGGAATATGCTTCATCGCTCATCGTCTCTTGAATAGGAGTTGGAAGATATAAAACCATCTTGAAGAATTTTCTTTTATTTGATCAACACCTCCTAGGGTTTCGTCTTCCTTCGTACTTTTAAGGATTTTCCAAAACAACTACATCTACTGCCAATGAAAAAATCTCACAAAACAAAGAAACCGAATACTAGCTTCATCACCTTCCCGAAACTAGGTCATCCATATATCAACTTAGTTATCCATTCATAGAGAAAAAAAACCACTGTTGAAAAAATAGAGACATAAATCATAGAAAATATATTATTTGTAACTATCAAACCACATACTAAGAACAAACTAACACAAACACAACTACGGCGCTATGAAAGCCGCCGAAATAGTTGACCAAAAATCTCTTCTTTTTTCTCTCTCTAAGGTGGCTAGGTAACATGTTCAAGTAATATATCTCTCGTATTTGTGTGATCCTCTACTATATGCATATAATATTATCTGATTTTTGGAACCTTGTTTGTTTGGGCATTTATTGCTTTGATTGTTCTGTTATGGAGCATATTTCCCTCATAATATTATTCATTTTCGGTGAGTTGTCTCATTGTAGGTAGGGTTGGGTCGAATCCGAATATTAGGATTGTTTCAGGATATCCGAATCCGTGGTCAAAGTATCCATATCTGGATCCGTGGTCCCAAATATTCGGGTTTCAAATATCCGACCAAAAATCAGGATATCTGACGGATATCCGGATCCAGACCCGAATCTAAAAATAAAAATAAAAATAAATAAAAAATAGTTTTTAAAATGTATTAATTAAAATTTTGTATACAGTTTTTAAGAAATAAATATTATATATATTATAAAAGGAATTAAAATCAAATTTTATATATCCTTTATATAAAAATAATTTAATATAGGTAAAATATATATGTTTTTAATATATTGAATGATTTTGTATCCGGATATTCGGACCTTAAAATTTTACTATCCGGATCCAGATCCTCTTTTCACATATCCTAGATTTTACTATCCTTATCCGGATCCGGTCTCCTCGAATATCTTAATTTTCAGAGCGGATCAGAACAGATACTAGATCGGATTTCAGATTCCGTTAATAATTCCACCCCTAATTGTAGGTAACTATGTGGCAAAGTTTACAATTGCTTCGATTATCACCTTGTTTAACAGCTCAAGTTAGTTAATTTATGCATTTGTATCATGCATCTCAATTGTTTATGTTGTCCTTGTCGCAGTATTAGTCTTGGGCATTAGATCACTGATGTTGGGCATAGATTTGGAGGCCCAAATCTACTTCTTATGTCAAAGCCCATCAGAAGCTGAAGGCCCAATATTTGTTAACTAAACCATAGTGCTTTTCTCATTTAGTTACTTTATGTAACTATAGTTGCATTAAACCTTAGATCATTGTAACTATAAATAGTTGTCACATTACTTGATGTGACAACTCATGACAGAATACTGAGAGCAGAGCAATACGACCGTTATCTTTGCATGCGACTATCATCTTTCGATACGATCATCTCTCGTTAATACGATCATCTCGTTTAATACGAACACCTTATATTTATACGATCGTATCTATTTTTACTTAACAGACATCTCGGCCTCTCACAATATACGAACGTATTTTCCCGATCTTGATATCAACAATTGGCGCGCCAGGTAGGGGTCTATAGAGATAGTCTTATACACCAAAAATGGATCCGATCATTGAACCAGACCTCCCCTCACAAGAGGTCAAATTTGCAACGCCGACCGAAGTAGATACAAATCCGACAACCATCCAACAGGCTCTCGTCAACGAACAGACAACCGTCATCGAATCCCCCAACCTCCAGCGGGAAGCAATCCGAGTCACTGACGAGTAGGCCGACCTGTCTAGAGTGATGAACGCCATCATGAGACGCTTAGACGACCAAGAGCAGCTGACGAGGCAGACCAATTCTCGGCTTGAGGATTTACGACTCTCCCGAGCGGCGACCCGCGACCGAGCTGAGGCCGGCACTAGCCGACCCAATAACGACTCCCCGCAGCTCGGAGCCAGCTCATCGCAAACCATCTTTGACAGGTTGGGACGACAGACGGATGTACTCGATAGACTCGGCCGGTCGACCGACGTGTTCGAAAGGGTAGGGCGCCCATCGGACCAGAACCAAGCAGTCGTTCATTCGGACGTATTCGAAAGGTTAAGTCGCCCAGCTGATCAGAACCGACCAGTCATCCATTCGGACGTATTCGAAAGACTGAACCGCCCAGCTGACCAAATCCGACCAACCGCATCTTCAGACGTTCACGAAAGATTGGGCCGGTCATCCGAACAGAACCGTCCGATCATCTCTTCGGACGTTTTCGAAAGGTTAGGACGACCGTCAAACCAAAACCGACTAGCTGGTCCCGCTCTAGTCAACTCATTAAGCTCGCAACGCTCAAGGCCGACCAGAGCCCGGTCGCAAGAACCAAGGACCGACCGAGATTTCGAAATGGAAGATCTCCGAGCAAGGCTTACCGAAATAACTTCGAAGGTGCACCACGCAATCAGCTCTGCCCCAGAAATCGAACGTGTGCTGGCGGAGACGCAGCAAACTCCCTTCACCGACCGTATCATGGCAACCCCGGTCAGAGACTCCAGTAAACTCCGCATTTCGCACTATACCGGAGACACCGACCCGATGCAACACTTAAGGAAGTTCAACCTAGCGATGGGACGTACCCATTACTCCCCAGAAGAGAAAGATGCGGGTTGCTGCCAACATTTCGTCGAACATCTCTCTGGACCCGCTCTAGAGTGGTTCGCCCGTCTTCGTCCGCGATCAATCGACAGCTTCCCACAACTGTCCCAAGCCTTCCTCAAGCATTATTCAATGTATCTCGAGGAGGGAATCTCCTACGCCAACCTCTGGTCCCTAGTCCAGAAGGAGGACGAAACGCTGCGGGGATACATGGATAGGTTCAAAGCGGTGCTCTCGAGGGTCACGGTCGGTGACAACTCCGCGATCTCAGCACTAAAGCAAGGATTGTGGTATGAATCTAAGTTCAGGGAGAATCTCGTCCTCACCCCACCGACCAGCTTAGAAGACGCGATGCATCGGTCTACGCGATACATCCGTCTCGAAGAGGACAAGACCATTAACACGCAGAAACACTCTCCCGCAAAGCCTCCAGCACAAAAGGCAAAACCAAAAGGCGACGGCGAATACCAAGAGCCCCGGCAACACTACGATCAGGAATATAAGAGCAAAAAACTCTTAGTGCACCAGGTCGGAACGGACCAGCCACCTCAGAGGCAGTCGAACAAGTGGATACGGGGGCTGGACTCGAAAGACACTAAACTCTATTGCGATTACCATCAAGTGTTCGGTCACTCTACTACACAATGTCATAGTCTCAAGGATGCCCTGCTCACCAGCTATCAACGCGGAGAAATAAAAATGGACAGCCCACCCGATCGTGGAGAAAAACGGAAAGGAGGGGAGAGTTCTGGGCAAGGCGAACAGCGGAAGAACAACAACCCCGCCCAACCGTTACCACCGAAAGAAGGTCCGAGAGACGGACCACCGACCTCAAAAAGAAGGGTACTCGTCATTATGGGCGGCCTCCAGCCAGTTCACGCCTCTGTACAATCTCTCAAGAAGTACGAGAAGATGAACCAGGCCGACCAAGACTGTTACGGTCGGGCAGAAGTTGACATGCCGATCATTTTTTCTGAAGCTGATACTAAGGATCTTGTGATGCCTCACAACGACCCCTTAGTCATTGAGCTTAATGTCGAAGACTGCGATGTCACACGTGTCTTGATCGACACCGGGAGCGCGGTGGATGTCATTTTTAAGGATACACTCAAACGAATGGACATACCAGACGGCAGGATTAAACCAAGCGTTAGGCCCTTGGTCGGTTTCGAAGGAATCACCACGATGACCGGAGGAACGATCAAGCTAAGGGTATACGCTGGAGGCCTGATCAGGGATGTCAAGTTCCTGGTCGTAGATAAACCGGCGGTGTACAATATTATCATGGGAACCCCTTGGTTATTCTCTCTCAGAGCAATCGCCTCCACCTACCATCAATGTGTCAAATTCCCGACCCCGACTGGGGTTCACGCTATAAGAGGAGATCAGAAGGCAGCTAGAACCTGTTTCATCACCGGGCAAAAACTGCAGAAGTTTAACCTACACATAAGTAATCCGGAAGAGCCGAACGCAACCGAGCCGAGGCAAGAACTTGCAACCCCGGTGAACATCGATCCGCAGCACCCCGAGCGACGCGTTAATATCGGCACTGAGCTTTCCGAATCAATCAAGACAGACTTGACCGAATTTCGGAACGAGAATGTCGCAACGTTCGCATGGTCGATAGAAGATATGAAGGGCATCAACCCGGCCATCACGAGCCATGAGCTTCACGTTGATCCCACCTACAAACCTATAAAGCAGAAACGGAGAAAGCTCGGTTACGAGAGAGCCCGCGCTGTCAATGAGGAAGTCACCAAGCTGCTCGAAGCCGGATCGATTACAGAAGTTCAATACCCCGAATGGCTGGCCAATCCGGTCGTAGTTAAAAAGAAGAACGGCAAATGGCGCGTCTGCATCGATTTTACAGATCTGAACAAAGCATGTCCAAAAGACAGCTTTCCCTTGCCCCACATCGATCGCGTGGTAGAAGCCACGACCGGGAATGAGTTATTATCATTCATGGATGCTTTTTCCGAATACAACCAGATCGCAATGCACCCCGACGATCGCGAGAAAACGTCTTTCATAACCGACCGAGGAACATTCTGCTATCGAGTCATGCCTTTCGGATTGAAAAACGTCGGAGCAACCTACCAGAGACTGGTGAACAGGATGTTTGCCGACCAACTGGGAGATACGATGGAAGTATACATAGACAATATGCTGGTTAAGTCTCAAAACGCCACCGACCATGTCGGACACCTTCGAGACTGCTTCAAAATTCTCAACGAGTAGGGGATGAAGCTTAACCCGACCAAGTGCACGTTCGGGGTAACCTCAGGCGAGTTCCTTGGTTACATTGTTACACAGAGGGGCATATAAGCAAATCCAAAGCAGATCACCGCAATCATCGATCTACCGTCTCCGAAAAACAAAAGAGAGGTACAGCGGCTGACCGGCAGAATAGCGGCGCTCAACCGCTTCATATCTCGATCCACCGATCGTAGCCTCCCTTTCTACCAGCTCCTCCGCGGGAACAAAGCATTCGTTTGGGATGACAAGTGCAAAGCAGCTTTCAATGAGTTGAAGGCGTATCTAACAACGCCTCCAGTTCTGTCGAAACCCGAGCACGGCGAAACACTATATCTCTACGTCTCCGTCACGAACGCGGCAGTATGCGGCGTCTTAGTTCGAGAGGATCGGGGAGACCAGAAACCCATCTTCTACGTCACCAAGTCGCTCGACGGAGCAGAAAGTCGGTATCCGACCCTAGAAAAATTGGCCTTAGTTATCGTTGTTGCTGCTCGAAAACTCCGCCCTTACTTTCAGTCACATACGATCGCTGTAATGTCCGCCCAGCCGCTACGAACAATCCTCCACAGTCCTAGTCAGTCAGGCCGCATGGCAAAATGGGCGGTCAAGCTCAGCAAATACGACATCGAATATCGTAACCGCACGAGCACCAAGTCGCAAGCCTTGGCTGATTTCTTGATCGAGCTACCCCCGAAAGCCATCTTGATCACACCGACCAGCCAAGACTGGAGCCTTTACATCGATGGGTCGGCATCCCGACACGGTTGTGGAGCAGGGATACGGTTGATTTCCCCGACCAATGAAATACTCGAACAGTGCTTCCGACTCGAGTTCAAAGCCACCAACAACGAAGCAGAGTGGGAAGCCCTCATCGTCGGGCTCCGCCTGGCCAAAGAGGTCGGGGTTAAACGAGTACACGCGTACAGCGACTCCCAGCTCGTCACTAATCAATTGAATCACGAGTACGACGCGCGAGACGAGCGCATGAACGCTTACTTGAAACTCACCGAAGCTTTAATCCTCTCCAATTTCGACAACTTCGTTATCACTAACATCCCTCGATCTGAAAACTTCACCGCTGACGCCCTGGCCTCATTAGCAACAAGTTCGGACTCCGACCTAAAACGAATCATACCAGTCGAGACCATCCCCGACCTGAGTATCGATTTACCGTGCGGCGCCAGCCGGATGAGCGTCATCATAAACGATAGCGAAGTTGGCGGCATAGAGGACGATCCCGATCGAATCGACCAGGTCGACCAGGCCGTCCAAAACGACCATACCGACAGCACCGACCATCCCGATCAGACCGATCAAATAGATTGGCGGGACGAAATTTCTAACTATATCAAGGATGGAAAAGTCCCAGAGGACAAGTGGGCAGCACGTCGGCTTAAATCATAGAGTGCGCATTACGTAATAATGGGAGGAAAGCTCTACAAATGGAGTGCAGCGGGAGTTCTACTTCAGTGTGTCAACGGCGATACGATCAGCGCCATTATGACCGAAACGCATGAAGGCGAAGGTGGCAATCACTCTGGTGGACGAACTCTCGCAATGAAAATCAAGAAGCTCGGTTTCTATTGGCCGACCATGCTCACCGACTGTGCAGACTACGCCCGTCGTTGCGAAAAGTGCCAGCGTCATGGTCCAATGATCAACTCCCCAACTGAGGCTCTGACGACCGCAACATCTGCCTACCCGTTCATGAGATGGGCGATGGACATCTTCGGTCCACTCCCGCGGTCCAAACAAAAGCGGTACGTGATCGTAGTCACCGACTACTTCACGAAGTGGGTCGAAGCTGAATCCTTCGCAAAGATTAAGGCCGACAATGTCCAAGATTTCGTCTGGAAATTCGTCATCTGTCGCCATGGATTGCCCTACGAAATTATTGCTGACAACGGGTCGCAATTTATTTCCAAGACCTTCGAAGATTTCTGTGCAAAGTGGAAAATCCGTCTTAACAAGTCGACACCGCGTTTCCCACAAGGAAACGGACAGGCAGAGGCGACGAACAAGGCTATCATCTCCGAACTAAAAAAACTTCTCGATGAAAAGAAAGGGATCTGGGCTGACGAACTAGATGGCGTACTATGGTCGCTCCGAACGACACCGCGCCAATCAACCAAGCGCACCCCCTTCTCCTTGGCCTACGGAATCGAAGCGATGGCCCCAGCCGAAGTCAGCGTCAACAGTCTACGACGCGAGATTATGACAACGGACCCCGACCTCAACGACAGAATGCTCGTAGATAATTTGGACCACATCGAAGAAGAGCGCGGTCAGGCTCTCATCCGCATACAAAATTACCAGCAGATAGCCGTACGATACTACAACAAGCGCGTTCGTAGCAGAAGTTTCACCGTCGGCGACCTCGTCCTCAGGAAGGTGTACGAAAACACAGCTGAGTACAAGGCAGGGAAACTAGGCGCCCACTGGGAAGGACCATACCAGGTTTCTAAAGTTGTTCGCCCCGGCGTATACGAACTAATGACCATGGATGGAACAATGATTCCGCGGTCGTGGAACGCGATGTCCTTAAAACGATACTATTACAATCCACTTCCAATCAACGAAGTACAACTCCGACCACGAGTCTGCTAACCACCAAAGTCTCCACGGTCGGCTAAGTCATACGATCGTCGCTCTACATGATAACCACTTGTTTTTTTTTTTTAAAAAAAAAAAAAAAAAAAAAAAAACCGATCGTAGTCTTACCCCAGACTACGACCGTCTCAATCACGAACTACGATCGGCTTGATCCCTCATCTGGGTACGTAGGCAGCCTCATTTAAGGTCCAGGTCCCACCAAAAAAAAAAAAAAAACCGATCGTAGTCTTACACCAGACTACGACCGTCTCAATCACGAACTACGATCGGCTTGATCCCTCATCTGGGTACGTAGGTAGCCTCATTTAAGGTCCAGCTCCCACCCAAAAAAAACAAAAAAAAGAAACGATCGGCATTTCCCCTCACTTGGGTATTTAAGAAGCCTCGTTCCCTACGTTCGATGCCCTGGCCAGGCATCTGACAAACAAATACGCGTTCGCTTCCAACGCAGTAGGAAAACCTACAACCGTAGTCTGGAAACCACGAATTCCTGACCGGTAAAACCTATCAGCCAGACCCCGACTTGCACCGAATCCAAAGAACGTGTAAGTACAATAAGCCGACCACGACTCGCACACTTAACCACGAGACGAATTCCGTCTTAAGCCTGGTCCCGACCAGCAGACAAATTAGCCTGGTCCTCCATCGCGCAAACCGACCAGAGCCCCTCAAAGCAAAAACTGGATGAAAACTCAAAATTCAAAAAGGAGAAATTACGATTTCATAAATTGAAGAAAAACCCGACCATCAGGGGTCGGGGAACAGTACATACACGCTCGTCACGAGCAACAACAAAAAAAAAAGAGAAGAAAAGAAAAGAGTACAGATCACATCCACTAAACTTTCGGCTACATCAGTCCGACCAAAAACACAAATTAGAAGTTGACGACATCAACATCATCAATTCCAGGAACCTCGGGAGTCACGACCAGGTCTCCAGCAGGATCAACAGCCATAGAAGGTCCCTCAGCAGGCTTGGTCGAAGCTCCAGCAACCTCCGGAGGATGCTCCACGCTTTTCGCACGATCATCGACTCCCAAGGAACCCTCGTCCTCGTCGGTCTCAGACACATGAGAAGATCCGGAACCATTCCTCCCACCGACTCTAAGTATGACTCGAGAGGACCGCGGATCGAATTCACCATCACCTCGAACTTCCTCTTCGCCAGAAGAATCCCACTCCTCACCGAGGCCATATCGACCAATCCTGTTCGGGGTGTCCACGGGAAAGACGAGCTCCTCGCCTGGGATCCAGCTAGCACGGTCGGGGAAGGTGAAGTCTTCATCAGATATCTTCTCAACGTCGTGAGCAGCAGCCATCTTAAGGTACTTCTCCAGGTCTTCCTGCAACCTCTCCACCGCGCCCTCAGGAGCCGACCCTTGCTCCTCATAGAACGAGAGGAAGGCTTTGATATGACTGACCGTCGACGATATTTGATTCATCTTTTTGGAATCAACAATATGACGACGTATCTTCTCAAATTTAGCTTCGACCTTCTCCCGAAGCTCGGTACCGACCTTATCGATCGCATACTCCCCGAAGTTTGTGGCTGTGTCGCTACGCGAAACTCTCAGGCGTTTCATCTGCGACTTGGCTAGCTGGTAGATGGATTGATTTTTCCCCATCATGCTCTGGACCTCGTCCTCCCACTTTGCCGCCTCCACCTTCAGCTCTTCATTCTGTTGCTCCAACGCCAAAATACGACCAACTTCTCTTCGGTAGCAATGGTCATATTTTTCATCCTTGACTTAAGGACCCTGTTCTCCATGATGAGCTCATGATTCTTTTGCAACATCCCCTCGTATCTAGTCCTCATGAAGTTGACGTTGCTCACCATCTAGCAATATACGACCATCAATATCTTCGCCAAAAAAAAAAAAAAAAAAAAAAAAAAAAGCACTTACCCTGGTCAGGTCGACGGAAAAGGCCAAAAACTCATTGCGCTCGACCATTTCGTCGGACTCAGGAACAGGCCCCCTGGGATGACCCTGAATACAGCGCACGTATTCCCCACATGCTACAGGGTCCTCAAGAATGTGGCGGCCCTGACCAGCGAACCGGAGATTGAAGTCATAATCGTCCCCAAACGACAAGGTCGCACCGACCGCCGTTTGATCACCGACCCGTTCCTCAGCATCTCGTTCCTCGAGATTAGGACGCTCGACGTTCGCAATTTCGGAAACGACCAAGCCTTTATCTTTACCCTTCTCCTTTCTGCTCTTTTTCGGATCAGACTCAGAGCGCCTCCGATCGTCCTCGCGATCTTTCCTCTTCTCCGACCGCCTCGCTTCCGAACCACCGATCGCTTTCGAACCCTCAACGGACCTCATCGGGGCAGCAACACCAACCTTCTTCGAAGAATCGTCGATCACGATCCCCTTCTCTTTCCTTCTCACAGCAGAGGATGCAGCAACTTTGGCCGACCCCGAACCTACGTTATAAACTACAACGTCCAAGTCTTCAAGCCCCATGCTTCCTGCTTCTGAACTCTGTTTTTTGGACGGTCTTTTCTTTCTGTCCTTCAGAGGCCGGTGAGTATACGGCCCGATCTTGGCAAGAGGAATGGTAAAGTCACCTGAAATACAATGTAATCAAATCAGGAATCTACGATCGCTGAAATAAGAAACAATCAAACACACCGACCGCAAACTGACCTGTTGTAACGCGACGCCGACAACGTCTGATCCTCTGTTCGATAAAATCTCCCCACTTCTGTTGGCCTAACTTCTTCAACTCATCAATCAGGGAGAGCGCGCCTTTGGGAACTGGTTCGAGCACTTGGAGTTTCCTACCTACAAAACAAAAGATAGATTAACTATCAGCTAAGACTGGAGGTCGGATATAAAGAAGTAAAGCATACCAATCCTAGAACTTCATCCGGCATGAATTACACCGGTGAAATCTCCGATCGCGTATTTATTGATCCTCACGAAGAAATATTTGTTCTTCCAACGCTCGATTCTACTGCTAACCCCGGTCAAAATCATACATCCCGACCTCATTGAGGCGTAAAAACGACCACAATCCCCGGACTTCGCGATCCCTACCATCTCTTCGAGCTGAGCTAGATTCACCGACCGTCCCAATTCAGCAGCCATAGTCAGAATCGCGCAGATGTTGCGATATGAGGCGCAAGTGAGTTGAGAAGGTGCAACGCGTCGAGCCTCGCAATATTCGAGCACAAGCTTAGGCATCGGAAACCACATCCCTCCGTGATTGAAGTAGCATTCGTACAGGCACATGAAACCTTCAGGAGGAGACCAGGGACGCTCATGAGGGCGAGGGATTCTGATATCAACGCCCGACCAGTCATCATCTCCCCGAATCCTCTCGATGGTTTCGTAGGAACTGGAGGACGCGATATCATCACTACTTCCGGGGAAGAGATCGCGTGACAGCCCCGGGGCTCGAGGTATACGTACCGGTAACGCATGATCGATGGCTTCTTCACCACCAGCTGCCTCTTCGACAAATCCAACCAAAACTTGCTCTTCAAGCTCCAGATCTTCGCTCTCTTCGATCGATAGATTGCGAATGATGTTCCAGCGTTCGGCGTCCAGACCATCAGCACTCTCAATGGCCGCACACTGATTGTCCTTTACTTGGTCCGCATGAACCGGTCTAGAAGACGATGCACCCCCTTTATCTGACAACCGCATCTGGTGAGATTGATCGATCGCGAGTGATACTTCCAAATCTTCAGAGCTAGAACCGGAGTTTGAATTCGAAGAAACTATGACCGGAGACTTCATTTTGTGGTGGTCGGGATCAGGCGAAGAAAATATATGATCGTATAAATGAACGAAAATGCGATCGACTAAAAGTGCGGAGCGAACAACGAAAATACGATCGACGAAAATCACAGTTAAAGCTAAGAAAAATACGAGCGGGGTTGAGAGAGAGTACCTTCAGAGGAAGCTGCAGAGAGAAAAATGGGAAAAATGGAGGAGGAGATCTCGTTTTTATAAGAGCAGGAAGTCAAAAAAGCGCTCGGCTCAAAACCCTAGGCACCTCAGCGAGCGACCATTCAGAGATCGACATCCAAGATGGGCTTTTTAAACGTCATGGGTCAAGCTCAGCCCGACCTGCAAAATTCAGCCCAGTTAATTTTCAGGCTTTGGGAGGGGGCCTACTGTTGGGCATAGATTTGGAGGCCCAAATCTACTTCTTATGTCAAAGCCCATCAGAAGCTGAAGGCCCAATATTTGTTAACTAAACCATAGTGCTTTTCTCATTTAGTTACTTTATGTAACTATAGTTGCATTAAACCTTAGATCATTGTAACTATAAATAGTTGTCACATTACTTGATGTGACAACTCATGACAGAATACTGAGAGTAGAGCAATACGACCGTTATCTTTGCATGCGACTATCATCTTTCGATACGATCATCTCTCGTTAATACGATCATCTCGTTTAATACGTACACCTTATATTTATACGATCGTATCTATTTTTACTTAACAGACATCTCGGCCTCTCACAATATACGAACGTATTTTCCCGATCTTGATATCAACAACTGAGTGTGAGTTTTTAATTCCCTGAGGTCATCTTACCTATCAGCAACAATGGCGTCGAGTTCTTCTATGAATTGTTCAAGCGTTTGTCTCACATTTATCTAGTTTTCCAATGCTTATGTTTTGCTTTTGTAACATTGTTTTTATAAGCGTTGACGGCTTTGTTTTCATGGTTTGTTAGTATTTTTTCCTTTGATGAAGAGTAACTAATATTTTGTGACAAAAAATTTCTATAGTTCGTTACCTTTTGTTTCTAGGTATATTTATATAGTCCATCGGTTTTTGTTTTTAGAAACATTTCTATAATTTGCTGGCTCATATAGTTCTCTCTTGGATTTCAGTATGATCAGTACAATATAACATTAGAAGATAATGAAAACTTATTCTTGGTTAGTATCAGAATCATGTTCAATATCAAGTGGATGATTCATGCAAAGAATCATATACACATTTAGGGTTGCGATGATGTTACTCCCATGGTGAATACCCTATTTCTGGTTGGCGCAAAAAAAGTTAGCCACTGGAAGTCTCTTTACATTAAAAAAATGAAAGGCCTTATTTGGGCAATAACTTGAAGAGAGGGGACGAAATGTCAGGATTTTGAAACGGACTACTCGGATCTGATGGATCTTGTCCTCTCTCCAGAAGAATGGCTAGCATTCGCGATCCTATCTGAAACGATCCGACCCATTTTTTTTTTTAACATTTAAAACTTAGACTCAGGTTAATGTTCCCATAAACGCTAACCCTCAACATCCAAGCAAAATACAACGATCAACAGCGGAAATCAAATAACAACTTAAACAAGCCAATTCCATTAACCAAAAGAAACATAGCAACCAATTCAATAATATCCAGTCCAAAAGAATTCCAGAACTAAACCAACAACGTAGGCAGTCATATGCAAAACAGAAACAAAAGCCAAACAACCGGGACCCTAGATCATCCTCTTCTTCGTAGCCATGATCCCACGGTCACACTTTGCCTTTACCTGCATCACATGGAAAAAACGAGATGCGTGAGTATTATCATAAATACCCAGTGAGACGGTTATCCCATCTACGACTGCACACTCAGGCACGATGGACCGCTCAAGCAAACACAAAAATCACACAGCAAACATAAACGGCTCAACGGCCCAAAATAGACGTGTGTCGATCGACACTACCACTAGGTGTCAATCGGTACACTGGTCCAGTGTCGATCGACACAACTCACTAGTGTCGATTGACACTCCACATACCAGGTGCATGTGTCGATCGACACACTCGCTCGGGTACCTGTGTTGATCGACAAACCTCAGTGGTGTCGATCGACACAGACCACATACTCGTCAGAATAGAACCTTCTCCTCTCTGGTCCGATTCCGAGCCTGCGTAAACCCATCAACCTGCAAATAAACCCCAACCAACACCATAACAAGTGCACAAAATCACGAAATCAACAATCCATGAGCAATCAATACACACAAACCTATGACCACGAATCCCTAACGATCCATCGACACTCACCTTTAGATTTTTTTGGATAAAAAACTGATGGAATTGAGACTAGAATCGATATCCACTACAACCACCACAAAATTCCACTCCAAAATACCCAAGAACGAAAACTTTCTCACAAAAGCTCCCAGGAAACAAGAGAAACTCTTTGAGACTTTTTTTCACTGATTCTGCCTTTTCTTTTCGTTCATAAAACGGCCAAAAAGGCTTAAATACAGAGCCCTACGTTCCTCAAACCGAACCGACTCAAACTGACAGATTAAGAATCGAAACAGAAAACCGCTCAATAAAACTATGTGGATCGACACACCTCACCTATGTCGATCGACACCCACTCTAAATAAACCGGCCTCAAGCCAAAACACGTGTGTCGATCGACACACCTCACTAGTGTCGATCGTCACAGCTTTCCAATTTCTCAAAACTGGATCACGGGTGTTACAAGTCTCCCCCACTAAACATGGATTCGTCCTCGAATCCCGGAACACAGCCATCTTGGCTTGCCACCTGGCCAACCTGCCAGTAACACCGAAGACTACATCTCCCATACCCTCTTGAGGCTCACATCCGTCCTATGCATATAGACCCGTTTCAGACATTGATCGCTCATAACTCATAACCAACCACACCATCCAACTCTCGGGATCGTCACCCCTCAAGCTCTCGGTGCCTCGTACCAATCCACCTCAGTCCGCGCAGTCCTGACGGTGTTCGGTACCAACCATCTTCATACCCCTCAAACCATCAAGATACACAGTTTGTCAAGCTCTCGGTATACAGGGAACTCACGATCCCCTGGAGAGACGCACAGATCACATCATTACAGATCATGTCCCTGCAGAGTCTCACCGGAACTAGACAGTTCTAACCACTGTAAAACTTATATTTTGAGATTCTCTAAACACATAACGCACATAACCCGTTAGAGTTCCACCGTAACTGGCAAGTTCTACACGCTAGAAACTTCCATTTCGAGGTTCTCTAATCACATACACATGACTATCAAAGCCAAACACATAAGAAATACTCAACTTATTAATCTGGAAAAATGTCATAATCATCAGTCATCACAACTTAAATGAAAATACATAATCCACAACCACAATCCTCACCACACACGGTGACTACAACACTAAACCGAAACTGGAAACCATAAAACAAGTTCACTCTTCGCCTTGCTTCTCAAACCATTTCTTAAACTTCGTTTTCATCTTAGCCTCTTGTTCCCAAGTTTACTCCTGAACACCGTCACAGTCCCACAAGACTCTCAACAACGGCACTCTCTTCCGGTGCATAACCTTGATACTCCTCTCAAGGATCCTCACCGGCCTCATCCCAACAGTCAGATTAGGCTGAAGATCTGCAGGAATTGTCACTACTACCTCCTCAGATGTATGCAAACATCTCCTGAGCTTCGAAACATGAAACACATCATAAAACTTCTCCATGATCGAAGGTAGTTCCAACCGATAAGCAACTGGTCCAACACGTTCCACAACCCGGAACGGACCCATGTACCTCGTACTCAGCTTATCCTCTGGTATGGAGCTGTTCAGACCCCGCATCATAGCCATCTTGAGATACACACGGATCTTGAGCTTGTCTCCAACTGCAAACTCCAACTCTTTTCTCCTCTTATCGGCATAAATCTTCTGCCGATCTTGAGCCTCTTTCATGTTCAGCTTCACGACACGGATCTTCTCAACAAAATCAGCACCATAAATGCTCCTCTCCCCCACTTGGGTAAAACATAGAGGTGTACGACATGGCCTCCCATACAACGTCTGAAAAGGAGCAATACCAATACTCGCATGATAACGGTTATTATAGGCAAACTCCACCAAACTCAAGTGATCCGCCCAATGACCACCCCAATCCACACACACATCCTCAACAGATCCTCAAGTGTCTGAATCGTCCTCTCGGACTGCCCATCCGTCTGAGGATGATTTGCTGTACTCATATGTACCTTAGTGCCCATCTCAGCCTGAAAAGCTTTCCAGAACACTGAAGCAAACCTCGGATCTCTATCCGACACAATACTAGCTGGCACTCCATGCAGCCTCACAATCTCGTTCACATACTTCTTAGCCAAGACCTTAGCTCCATAGGTCTTCTTAATGGCCAGAAAATGTACTGACTTAGTCAGTCGATCCACAATAACCCAAATGGCATCGAAAGTCCGAGAAATCGGCAATCCTACCATAAAATTCATGGTAATCATGTCCCACTTCCACTCTGGAATGGGTAAAATCTGCAATAAACCACTCAGAACCTGAAGCTAGCCTTCACTAGTTGACAAACGTTGCAAGCTGCAACCCAATCCGCCACATCTCTCTTCATCCCGACCCAGTGTAATACCGTTTCAGATCACGATACATCTTAATCCCCGGATGAATAGCAAACTGGCTCACATGAGCCTCTCTCAGAATCTCCTGCCTCAAGTCCTCATCCTTAGGCACATAGACTCGTCCATGCACTAAGATAGTCCCGTTAGCAGAAACCTGATACTTAGAACCCGCAGCCTTAGAGAGATCAACCATCACCTGATCCTTCTCTTGAGCTACTCGAATCCTACTCAACTGATCTGCCTGGTCAATTGCCTCCAACCCCAACAGCTCCTCCGAGGTAATACACAACCTCAAGGTACAAATCATACTCACAAGAGTCTCCACATCTCGCTCCTGAGATGAATCATACCGCCTCCGACTAAGAGCATCTGCCACAGTGTTAGCCTTACCAGGATGGTAAACAATGTCCAGTTCATAATCTGCCAACAACTCCGACCATCGCCTCTGTCGTACATTCAAATTCTGATGAGTAAAAATGTACTTCAAATTATGATGATCGGTGAACACCTGAACTCTGCCACCATACAGATAAGACCTCCAAATTTTCAAGGCAAAGATCACTGCAGCCAACTATAAGTCATGAACATTATAGTTGCCCTCGTGCTTCCTCAACTGCCTCGAAGCATAAGCAATCACCTTACCCTGCTGCACCAGCACGCAACCCAGACTTACTCCCAAAGCATCTGTATACACCACATAAGGCTCCCCCGGCTCAGGTAACGCCAACACTGGTGTACTAGTCAACATCGTCTTCAGCTTCGCGAAACTCAGCTCACAATCAGCAGACCACACGAAAGGAGCATCCTTTCCTGTCAGCTTCGTCATGGACTGAGCCATACTCGCAAAACCATTAACGAATCTCCTATAATAACCAGCCAACCCAAGAAAACTCCGGATCCACAGAAACTCCATCTGCAGACACGATGTGACCCAGAAAACCCACTGCCAGAAACTACACTTGTTCAACTTAGCAAATATCTTCTACTCGCTCAACTTCTCCAAAACTCTCCTAAGATGTACCTCATGCTCCTTTGGACTCTTCGAATACACCAAGATGTGAAAGTGCACAACACAGGAATCTGTTCGGAAGGCGCCGAGCCAACGCTTTTACTATTATTCTGTATAAGTATTCTTTACAATTAATCACCTATATAGATCTATACAAGTTCAAACCCTAAACTTATCTATATTCTATAACAATAGTCTAAGCTACCCTACACGATTTCATACACACGATGAATCGAAGGGTACGAACACTCACCTCTAAAGCTTCCCTTTTCGCTAAATTTTTCTCGGTTACAATCTCTCAAAATAGGCTAAAAGTGTTGACGTGCCTCACGATCCCACTAACCTATTTATAAGACTTCGAATACTTAGAAAACCCTAGATTTGCCAAATATTCTCATAATATGCAAAAAATAAAACTTCCTAGATCTTCTCCTTGATCTTCAAGTATTTCCTTTCCATACCGTGATTCGCTGAGATCCTTCCATCTCTGCGTGTATATCCACTATCCAGCTCAGCAACGACTTGGACCGAAACTTGCTCGCTACTCCGTTGGCTTGCTCCTCACTCCAAGCTCTGAGACCGTCCAGGATGCTGTTCTCCAAACAACTCTCTGTTGATGCACAGACTCCTGATTCCTCACAGGCGTCTGCATTGATGTTGTTGTCCGAGACAGCTCTCTGATATGCTGTTGTCCGAGACAGCTCTCCGATGTGCTGTTGTCCGAGACATCTCTCTGATGTGCTGTTGTCTGAGACAGCTCTCTGTTGATGCACAGACTCATGATCCCACATGCGTCTGCATCTTCAATCTCCCCCTTTTTAGCTTAGTTTGATAATCCAGCTCTCCTCTCCTTTTGTACCTGCAACCAGATCACACAAAAGAACCACAACACCCAAGAATATCCAAACACATACTCACCAAAAAGGAAGCGCACAAGTATAATCATAACATATCACATACGGACAAAGTTACGATTACCCAACACACAAAACAGAATCACACCTAATGTGATCTATCCGAAAGTGATTGGTCTTCGACAATAATCATAGCACACCACACACGGATAGTGTTCTGATTACCCAAACACACAACAAAAATACACCTAATGTAATCTATCCGTAGTGTGATCGGTCTTAAGTTCAAAAGTAATTTTTAAATTTTCAAACCACATGCCAAGAACCAAGAGATGCCCTAAATGATCTAATCAATTAAGCACAAAGACAAACAGCTCCCCCTAAAGCTATATCATCCTCAGTCTCTTTTTCTAAGCACAAACAAACATCTGTGTTCTAGACAAACAACTATGTCCTAGACTCAGACTCAACCTCATCTCCCCCTGCTTGATATCATAACTAAGGTAAAAACACCATAGAGAGCACATAATCAATCATAAGATAGAGAGCGACTATATACCTGCCAAAGCATCCTCAAGGATCTGAATTGCATGTCTCAAGGCTTTGCGCAGCTAACTGTCTCCAGTTCCACTCCTAACAAGCTTCTTCTGAGGCCTGACTTGCGGCAGTGGCTCATCCTAAATCGCAGCAACATGATGTGATCCTCCAACAACTGATTGATCAGACTTGGAAATGGCAACAACATCTTGTATATGTCATGGACTGCGTCTTGCTTTGGTAGCCCGGATTCGTTGTATTGAGCAGCAGACTTGAGTTCTACAACATCTTGGTTTTGCGCATCAGTCATGAAGTGGACTAAGCCAACCTTTGCACATTAGCTGTAGCAACCAGAACTTCCAGATCATTGACATTTGCTCCCCCTGAATCTCAGGCCCAAGACGTTGATCATCCAATCATCCGAAAGGCTTAAACCAAGTGACCCACCTTGTACAGAACCTTGAACCTTGTCTTGTTTTTGTGTTCCTTGAGAAATACCAGTCCAAACTCCAGATTTTGAACATAGCCTTCTTGGTAACAACTACCTTAGTGACACAAGTGATCTAACTCAAGGTATTGACCTTATCCCAGTTATGAATTCAGCCAAACCACCTTCAAAAGATCTTGACATCAGCAACTAGATCATCATTAACATCCACATCAGGGAGACTAACCATAGCTTCGACCCTTGCAAGAAAAGCAGTCATACTCATGATCGTTGGCAGTTACTTTTCCTGATTCAGATCCACGGGATGTTGAGCCACACATAGCTGATTTACCAGGCTCATAATCTTGAACCCACACAGCCACTAATTCTTCCTCAACTCTCACAGTAGGAAAATTTGTTCACAACTTTCTGACAACCACGGTCATAACCAATAACATTTCAGTGACCATACTCAGAAAAACACCATCCTTGATAATCCTTCTAACCTCAAAAGAATTTGCAAAAACTCTACCATTCGTTCCACATTCAACGGTTGAGACACGAAACTCATACCTTGATTTGCACAACGGAAGAATGGAACCTGGTGGCATCAAACACTTCTTCTGAACTAGACAGCTGAGTTCTAACAAATCTGACCTGAGAAGACGACGCTCTATCATGCAGAACCGAGCCGACTCTTCTTCTACATTAGATGAATCACATCACTGTATGGGGAAACATGATTGTGACCGTCTAATACTTTGCAGCAACATACACACATTAGTCTCAAGGCTCTGACTGTGCATTAACATTTCCCCATATGATAGACCCAGCCACATTGGTTTTATCCTAGAATTACTTTGATTCACAGGACTCTTAATCACCACCTCTCTGTTCATCCACTCACACCAGTGATAGACCCCTGACAGAGAGAAGAACAAAGAGAAAATCTCTCGACGTCGAAAACCATCCCTCGTAGGAACACACATAACCAACCGAGCTCTTTAAAAAATCAACACCCATTGCTTGAATATATCACAACCCAACAAAACAAGTCTTCAGCTTGATTTTAGGACTTTGGAGAGTTCACTGAAAAGGAATAACGAATTGAAAACCTTCACCTAGGTCGACAATAACCATTTACTTCCTCCTTTTTCCTCCTTTTGATTGTTGTGACAAGGACAATCCTAGACTTTTCCTCCAACTCTTTGAAGAACCTGCAGACAACGCCTCATGTGCCTGTTTTCATATCACGGACCTGAAACCCCTCAGGGACCTGAAATTACTCAGCGACCTGAAATCACTCAACAACCCATCAATGCATACATGTGATTGAAATATCACAATGCTGATCAAGAACTTATTAGGTTCACTTGTTCTCGCCAAAACACTCATATTAGCACATTGAACACTTTTGAATATCAAACACAGCATGAACACAACCATTTAGGAAACCCAAATCACAAAGACTATATGAGCGTTTTTAACTTTTGAAAGTATGTTCATTACCTTTGAAATCCTGCCGGCTGATCACTGTGCCCCGAGACCTGATCCAGGCCAAGCACCAGAACATGTCAAAACCTTTTATATTAAAATAGCTTAATCCCCGGGTTCGATGGTTAGTCTATTCGTATTGGCATGCCCGCATCCTGTACAACTCAGCTTGCAACTTGGTGATTCCAAAAACAGAGGCTAGAAATCTTTCTGAAAGTGAGGGTAAATCATCAGAGAATGCCATCACTTGACTTCTCAGGCATGTAAGCATATGATTAAGCTCTGGAGTTGCCTATTGTATTTGAAACTCAACTCTCTTTTGATGATGGTACTCTAGTGGTATAGCACGCGCATCATGTCACTGAACCATCATGTCGATGTTCCTTTTAATGACTCTATCACTTGCGCATCGCATCTTCTTGTTGAAGATCCCCATACACGGAGCTGTGCATTTTCAACACAAACACATTACTTAAACATCCAGCTCTTTGTGTTTTGTTTCTTGCTTTCGTAACCAAGACACATCACTTAAACAACCAGCTCTTTGTGTCTTGTTACCTTGCACAGCTACTGGTGTGTTGACCCTTCACTACCACACAACTACTGCATTCTCAACACAAACACATCACTTAAACAACCAGCTCTTTGTGTTTTGTCCTTTTGCACTCAACACAAACACATCACTGCTATCCAGCTCTTTGTGTCTTGTTCTAATTACAGCTCTTGGTTTTGTGAAGGTCAACTACACAAACAGCTGATGCCTCCCAACACAGAAACATCACGCTGATTTTCAGCTTACTGTGCTGAGAGTTTCTTTGCACCAGCGCTTCCTCATCTTTCAGCCTTTTTTGCCTTAGCTTCTGTTCACACACTTGTACTTGATCATACAGGACCGCCATGACAGACAGCTTTTTTCCATCAAACACTACATAGACAAGAATCAACATTCTTTGAAAAACAAGTTTTTATACATGTTCCAGCACATGTTCATGTCTCAATACACAAATCTCAAAATTAGATCTCACAAATGCCAATAGCTTCTTAGATTAATAAATTGGTTAAAATCAAGAGCTTTTGTGAATAAATCAGCAAGTTGGAAATCAGTGCCCACATATTATATCGTAATCAGTTTCTCCTCAACAAATTCACGAATAAAATGATGCCTGATATCTATGTGTTTAGTACGTGAATGTTAAACTGGATTCTTAGCAATATTGATAGCACTCTGATTATCACAATGCACTAACAGGGAGTCTGAGAGTGTACCGTAATCAGCAGCCATCTGCTTCATCCATAGAAGTTGTGTGCAACAGCGTCCCATAGCAATGTACTCTGCCTCATCCATTAAGAGAGACACACTGTTCTGTTTTTTGCTATGCCATGACACAAGATTATTCCCTATGAAGAAACATCCATCACTTGTGCTTCTACGATCATCCAAACATCCATCCCAATCAGCATCACCGTAACCAGCCAGATTCTTGTTGGTGTCCTTGGTGTAGTATATACCCAAATCAGCTGAACCCTTCACATACTTGATGATCCGTTTAACAGCCTGAAGGTGAGATATCTTTGGATTGGCCTGATATCTGGCACACATCCCTACACTGAAACATAGACCTGGTATACTTGCAGTCATATACAGCAAGCTTCCAATCATTCCTCTGTACAACTTCTCATCCACATCTTCTCCATGTTTATCTTTTGATGGCTTGGTAGTTGTTCCCATTGGTGTCTTTGCACTCTTGCATGTCTGAAGATTAAACTGAGTCACCAGATCTCGAGCATATGTGCTCTGTGTGTCAAAGATTCCTTCATCAGTCTGTTTCACTTGGAAACCAATAAAGTATGTGAGCTCACCAACCATACTCATCTCAACCTCTTTCATCATGTTGTTAACAAAAAACATCAACCAGCTTCTGATCAGTAGACCCAAATACAATGTTATCAACATAGATCTGGACAAACATCCCACTCATGTTTTTTTCTTAGTGATAAACAGAGTCTTGTCCTCACTTCCTCGTGTATAGCCTTGACCAATAAGAAATGTGGTCAGTCGCTCATACCATACTCGTGGTGCTTGCTTCAATCCATACAATGCCTTCTTCAACTTGTAGACATATGCTGGATAACTCGGATTCTTAAACTCTTTAGGTTGTTCAACATACACTTCTCCTTGCAGAATCCCATTCAGAAAAGCACTCTTAACATCCATCTGATGCAGTATGAAATTAAGCACACACGCCATCCCAAACAAAAACCTAATTGATTCTAGACGCGTCATTGGAGCAAATGTCTCATCGAAGTCAATTCCTTCAACTTCAGAATATTCTTGCGCAACTAACATTGCCTTGTTTCTCACACCAGAACCCTAACCATCTGTGTTGTTCTTGAAGATCCACTTAGTGCCAGCCACGTTCTCATCATTTGGCCTTGGCACCAAAACCCATAATTGACTTCTTTCAAATTGCTCCAACTCATTTTGCATTGTAGCAATCCAATACTCATCTACCAAAACCTCTTTATGATTCTTAGCCTCGATTTCTGACACAAAGCATGAGTAGCCTGCCAACTTCATGTAATCAATCCGATCAACTTTGCGCTTGACCCTGCCTTTAGAAATATTTCCTATGACATCCTTCTGACAATGGTTTCTGGAATCTTCACTAGAGCTTTTGGACTTGGAACTCCATCGTCTGATTCAGATTCAGACTCCTAGAGAGCCTTAGCAGACTCTTGATTAACTCCTTCACCCTCCTGATGATCTTTCACATCCTTGGGTGACATGTTTGTTATGTCCACCAGCTTGACATGAGTCTTCTAAGTTAGTGCATCATCAAACAAAACAACCACACACTCTTTACCGGTAATGCTCTATGCTGGACTGGTTCCCGTAAAGTCCATATGAACAAGATCTTGAGCCTTCTTAGTCTGAATGTCTTGAATCTCTTTAAGTTACGTCACGACTTGTTTCCCTTTGTTGCAAGGATAACAAATAAACTTATGCGATGCAGCAACCTTTGGTACTCCTCTAACAAGATCCTAACTGATTAGCTTGGTCCTTGTTCTGACATTCTTATGACCAAACTTTTGATGCCACATCTGCAGCTCATCATGCTTTCCATTATTGGGACATTCGTCAGTCTCTTCCCATACATAACAGTTCTTTACTGTCCTGATACCTCAAATCTTCACCTCTTGATTCTCATTCAGCGCTTTGCAGTCCGTCTTGGTAAGCACCACATCATACCCTTTGTCACACAACTGACTGATGCTAATAAGGTTTGCATGTAGACCTTCTACAAGGAATACATCTTCCAACTGAGGTTGATCTGGTCCTCCAGTTTTTCCTTTACCTCTGATCCTTCCCTTTGCTCCATCACCAAATGTAACTCGCCTAGTGTTCACGTTCTTGAAGTCCTCAAGATAGTCCTAATGCCCTGTCATATGTCTCGAACATCCACTGTCAAAATACCACTTGGTGTCACTTCCTTTTGGCCCATGGCCATCAGCAGTGTAAGCAACATTGCAGTGAAGGTCACTCTTCGCCACCCAAACCTTATATTTCTGTTTTTGACCGGGTACACATTGTAGTGAAAGTCACTATTCGCCACCATCTTGTGGTTTCCGCTTATTCACATCCATCTATCGTCCGACCATCCTACCTTGTGATTGTTGCTTCCGCAGAACCATCTTTGGTTGTGACTTAGTCAATACCCCTTGTGATTTCTGTTGATCCACATCCAACTGTCGTCCAAACATTCCATCTTGTGGTTGTTGCTTCTGCAGAACCATCTTTGGTTGTGACGCTTTTACAAACACACGCTTGTCTGTTGAAGGTCCACCTTGATAACTTAGACCCCAATGCACTTGTCCTGACTGTCCAACATATAGAAGCTTGTCCAGATCTTTGGTACCTTTACTTAGCATCTTGATGTTCCGTAGTTGTTCATTTAAACGACCTCGTAACACTTCAGACTCAAATCATTATGTAGCATCAGATCATTGGCAATCAACTTCTGATTTTCCTCTTCTCTATCTTTTAACTTAAGCTTGAGCTGATCAACAATGTCCTCAAGATTTGTGGATCGGATCTCCTTATCAATCTTGTCATATTCAGCACGCACACACTTGATTGAGTCACTTAGCTGTTTGTTCTCACTAGCCAGCTCCTTGTTTGCATCCTGAGTCTCAACGAGATGCTTCGACAGAAGCTTGTTATTCTCAATCAGTGATAGATTGGTTTCATCATCCTCAATGATACCAAAGTATCCTTTACAACTTTGTGACTCATCTCGCTCTTCATCTTTTGAATCACTGTCAGGCCATGTCACAATTCCTTCCCTTTGGTATTCTCAACACACTCGTCTCTTATGTGACCCATGCCTCTGCACTTTGAACACTTCAGTTGTTCATGTCGTTCGGTCGTAAGACAATTTTTGACAAAGTGACCAAACCCTTGACATATGTGACATTGTCCATTACTCTGCTCCAGACTTCTGTCAGCATCAACTCTGGTCTGACTGCTTCCACTTCTCTGTTGAGACAAAACACCTCTGCGTTGACCTTGATCCAACCTCATGAAGTGCTTCTTCACAATCAACCCAATCTGATTCTCAAGCTCATTTGATTTGTTTTCATCCAATGCATAACCTTTGGCTTTGGCTTCCAACTTTTTCTTATACTCCAATTCATAAGCTTGCATCATACCAACCATTTGACTGAATGACATCTCATCAGAGTTCATTGACACAAAATTTGATGTGCTCAAATTTGCTCTGAGCTACTCTCTCAAATTAAGAGATCAATTGTAGTAGGGTCGAATCACTAGGAGTCAAATCAAATGATAGGAATACTGACTTCAAATTCGGCTAAGTAAAATAATATAAATTAAATAACAAACTCAATTGGTAACAGGAAAGATAGTTGATTTCAAATTCAATTAAACAAAGAGTTAGGCTTTTGGGTAATTCTCAGGATGAATCAGAATTGCAGGTTAAACAGAATCAAGATTTAATTAAGAACCGTTCTAGAACTTGGAACACTAAAATATAATTAACCAACTGTCGTTGCGAAAACTAACTATGTCTAAACCCTAGAAAACCAAATTTCTTTGCGAATTCAATCAATTTAAATAAGCTTTAAATTCAAGTCCAATTTGTTCACAAAATCCCTAAACCAAATTTCTTTGCGAATAAGTAATTTTGCTCACCTAAGATCTAGTTCTGGTTAATCAATTACACTTTCGTGTCAATCTATCAACCTAACATATCCAAATTCAGGGTCGCGAATCCTAAACCAGAGTTCAAGCAACCTAGGTGAAGAACCTAATAGATAATCCTAACAATTCATCATCATTCCATTCGAATCACCCTAAACCTAACAAGCAAACTACTCAGACATGGAAGCAAAGCAAATCATAGCTGAATAATAATACATAAAGAAAGAGAATAAGAATAAGAACAATAGGATTCCAAGAATCTCAAAGAACAAAGTAAACTTGTCTCCCTAAAAACCCTAAAAATTTCTCTCTAAACTTTTCTAATTAAATCTAAAGTTCTGAACAAAAACCCTAAAATAAACTATTTATAGAGGTAAAACTCGTGGTGGGCTTTTATGACGGTCTATTGGTAACTTTTGGCCCATTAGTGGGCAAATTTCCTTCTTTAAAACGTATTAGGTCAGTTTCTGCGAAGGCCTGTCGATCGATCGCCTATGTGTCTGTCGATCGACAAGTGTTAACATTGCTATAGATCGACAGGTCTTCGTGGGGCTGTCGATCGACACGCCAATCTGACGGCAATTGAAAATCCGTTCTAACGACTTCAGCTCCTCTTTCCACAATGCTCCAAAACGTTCCATAATCATGAATTAAGCTCCGCACGTACAAAAATCTGCAAAGACTCTAAAACACTCGAAAAACACCGAAAAGACCCGATAAAACCGGGTTAAATCATGGTCAAAAACGGGTAAAAACCATGATATATCACACATCAATGGCTGACTTGTGCGACTGAAACTTTTCTGGCAGACTCCTGAGGAACTTCTTCACCAACTTCTTGTTTTTGTACTTCTTGCCTAGAACAGCTGCTTCATTGGCGATCGCACTCAACCGACCACTGTAAGCTTCAATTGATTCATGTTCATCCATTGTCATCGTCTCAAACCTTGATGCCAACATGTCAATCCGAGTCCTCCTTACACTGTCTGTCCCTTCATACTGAGTTGTCAACTTATCCCATGCCTCTTTGGCAGTAACACAGCTCTGAACTTGTTCAAACTGGTGCTGAGATAACGATCTCAATATCAGCGATAATGCCTTGAAGTTGTACTTAGACTATGTCTTTTCCTGAGCAGTCCAATCTCTCTTAGGTTTCACCTCAGTGTCTCGTGCATCGTTCACCACTGTAGGTTTTGACCAACCTTCTTCCACCAGAATCCAAGCGTCTACATCAATCCCCTGAATTAACGCTTGAACTTGCACCTTCCACCAACCAAAGTTCTCAGATTCCATAATCAGAGGCCTGGACATCACATACACGTGTTGTGGGTTCTCCATACTCATCTCAGGATCTCACCTGTTCGAAGAAGCAAACGATCTTTACCAAATGTCTGCTATGATACCAATTGAAAGTTCAGAGAACGAGCACAACACAAGAATCTGTTCGAAAGGCGCCGAGCCAACGCTTTTACTATTATTCTATATAAGTATTCTTTACAATGAAATCACCTATATGGATCTATACAAGTTCCAACCCTAAATATCTATATCCTATAACAATAGTCTAAGGTACCCTACACGATTTCATACACACGATGAATCGAAGGGCACGAACACTCACTTCTAAAGCTTCCCTTTTCGCTAAAGCTTTCTAGGTTACAATATCTCAAAATAGGCTCAAAGTGTTGACGTGCCCCACGATCCCACTAACCTATTTATAAGACTTCGAATACTTGGGAAACCATAGATTTGCCAAATATTCTCTTAATATGCAAAAAGGAAAACTTCCTAGATCTTCTCCTTGATCTTCAAGTATTTCCTTTCCATACTGTGATTCGCTGAGATCCTCTCATCTCTGCGTGTATATCCACTGTCCAGCTCAACAACGACTTGGACCGAAACTTGCTCGCCACTCCATTAACTTGCTCGTCACTCCAAGCTCTAAGACCGTCTAGGATGCTGTTCTCCGAACAACTCTCTGTTGATGCACGAACTCCTGATTCGTCACAGGCATCTGCATCGATGCTGTTGTCCGAGACAGCTCTCTGATATACTGTTGTCCGAGATAGCTCTCCGATGTGTTGTTGTCCAAGATAGCTCTCTGATGTGCTGTTGTGTGAGACAGCTCTCTGTTGATGCACAGACTCCTGATCCCACAGGCGTCTGCATCTTCAAGATGTCATCGATGAAGATAATCACGAACTCATCCAGATACTCCTGAAAAACTCCGTTCATCAACCTCATAAATGTGGCCGGTGCATTCGTCAACCCGAAAGGCATAGCTACAAACTCAAAATGCCCATACCGAGTCCTGAAAGCTGTCTTCCTGACATCAGCCTCATCAATAGGAATCTTGTGGTAACCGGATGCCAAGTCAATCTTGGAGAACCAAGTAGCCCCTCTCAATTGATCCAACAACTCATCAATTCTCAGAAGAGGATATTTGTTCTTCACAGGTTAAGCCCTCGATAATCGATGCACAACCAGAAACTACCATCTTTCTTTTTCAGAAACAACACCGGGGCTCCTCACGGTGAAGTACTTGGTCGAATAAAACCCTTATCCAACAAATTCTCCAACTGCTTCTTTAGTTCTGTCAACTCTGTTAGAGCCATTCGATAATGTGTCTTAGACAACGGCGTCGTTCTAGACTCTAACTCAATCGTGAAATGATCAGACCGAGATGACGTTAATCCCTGCAACGACTGAAAAACATCCTCGAAATCCCGAACAACCCGAATATCCCTCACCGCAACCCCACCAACAGCCTCCAGCATCACAATCGTGGCCAGGTAAGCCTCGCAACCCTTCTCAATCATCGCCTCAGCCTGGACAAGTGAGATCACAAGACTACCTGAAGTCGATCTCACTCCATGATAAACCAACCTACCACCATCACGCTGGAACACAACACGACCTCGATGACAATCAAGATGAACTCTGTACCGATCTAACCAATCCATACCCATGATAATATCATACAGTTCCACTGGACTGAAGACCAAGTCCGCTGGCATCAACTCAGCAGCAACCACAATATATACACCTCTCGCCTGGCCATGTGTAGCTAGGAACTTTCCTCCAGCAACCATAATCGGTCATGTCCGCTCACCAGCGTCACTCCGGATGCCACTCCTCTCTGCATAATCCGGAGTAATGAAGCAATTCGATGCTCAAGAATCAAACAACACATGGGACTCACAACCTCCAACAAATAAGATCCCTACACAAATCTCATGTGCTAAAAAACTCAAATTCCAGATCACAGAATAAACAATCTAAAAAAAACAAGAATTTAAACATCAAAGAATTTACCAAGTCTAAGTTACAAGGTTACCTGTAATCGGCCTCGTGCTCGGCTCACTAGTTGCAGTAACAGCCAGCGGACGCTGCATCGCCGCAATCTGATCCATAGGCTGCACTGCTCATACTGAGCTACTGGCTAGACCACGGCCACTGCCATCGGCTGCAACTTAGCACAGTTCGGCCTGATGTGTCCCGACTCACCGCACTGATAGCACACCCAACCCAGTCGAGTCTCCTTATACTTAGGGCAACTAGCGCTCTTGTGGTTCAAACTCTCACAACCATAACATCCTCTACCACTCTGGCCCGGCCTCAAAGTGTCCTCCCACTTCCTCCTATGTCCCTGGGCAGGATTGCCGCCCTTGCTAGGACCCACCTGGTGCATCTGCTGTTCAGGCCTCCTAGGCTGAACAGCTAGGTTAACCACCACAGCCTGCTCCCTCAGGTTTTCCTCGATCTGTGCAGTAGTCTCCACCAACTTTGCACCGAGTCCTCAAGTCTAGTCGAAGTCCCCGCAAGAACATCCTAATATGAGCCTGCTCATCCTCCAGACTCCTACTATCATAACCCAAGAGTCGGTTAAACTCCACATCATACTCCAAAGCTGATATCTCTCCCTGAGCCAGATCCAAAAACCTCACCTCAAGACGATCCAACGCCTCCTGAAGAAAGAACTTGGCATTAAACTCTGCCACAAAGTCAGCCCAAGACATCACCGTCCGAGCCCGTCTTGTCGCAACACCCCTCCACCAGAGATGTGCATCACCGTCCAAATAATGGACTGCCAAATCAACCATGTATTCCTTAGGACACCTAATCGAGCGAAACCTATGCTCCAACCTCATCCTCCACTCATCAACCTCCTCAAGCTTAACACCTCCTGCAAAAGAACCCGTACCGATCCTCTGCATATGCTATATCATCCGAATGTAAGACGAAACCTCGGCTGCACCTCTGCCACACATGGCAACACTGGAGCCTGCACTGGCACCGCACCCGGTAGCCGCTCCAATAACTGCCTCAACTGATCAGCAAAACGATAATCTTCAGCCTGGGCAACACCTGCGGCCGCAACCGCATCCCTAGCTGCGCCAACACCCAGCCGTAACATGATCCACACCGGCCCCAACAGGACCCACACTGGCCCCAACACTGGCAGTCACACTGGTGGTCTGACCAACATGCAACGTCAGCTGAACTGTCGCAGGCCCATGCGTGGAACTTTGAGCCTCACTCACAACTGGCTCGTCCACAGGTCCACGACCTCTGCTTCGGCCTCCACGGCCTCCACGCCCACGCCCTCTAGTACCTCTAGTCATCTCACTATACTTAGCAAAGCACCCAACTAAGTACTAGACAAGACCAAAACAAAACACAAACAACACTTCTCGTAGAATCTCATTGAAGGCTCGAAGGAAGATGATGTAGAACTCCCAAACTCACAGAATTGCAATTTAACCAAATTCAAAATCCTAGCCCGTTCTAAAACCGTAAGGGCTCTGATACCAAACTGAAACGACCCGACCCATTTTTTTATTTTTAACATTTAAACCTTAGACTCAGGTTAACGTTCCCATAAACGCTAACCCTCAACATCCAAGCAAAACACAACGATCAACCAGCGGAATTCAAATAACAACTTAAACAAACCAATTCCATTAACCAAAAGAAACATAACAACCAATTCTACAATATCCAGTCCAAAAGCGTTCCAGAACTAAACCAACAACCTAGGCAGTCCTACGCAAAACATAAACAAAAGCCAAACAACCGGGACCCTAGATCATCCTCCTCTTCGTAGCCATGATCCCACGGTCACACTTTGCCTTTACCTGCATCACATGGAAAAAACGAGATGCGTGAGTATTATCATAAATACAAAGTGAGACGGTCATCTCATCTACGACTGCGCACTCATGCACGATGGACGGCTCAGGCAAACACACAAATCACACAGCAAACAGACGTGTGTCGATTGACATTACCACTAGGTGTCGATCGACACACTGGTCCGATGTCGATCGACACACCTCACTGGTGTAGATCGACACTCCACAGACCAGGTGCATGTGTCGATCGACACACTCTCTCGGGTACCTGTGTCGATAGACATACCTCAGTGGTGTCGATCGACACAGATCACAGACTCGTCAGAATCGAACCTTCTCCTCTCTGGTCCGATTCCGAGCATGCGTAAACCCATCAACCTTCAAATAAACCACAACCAACACCACAACAAGTGCACAAAATCACGAAATCAACAATCCATGATCAATCAATACACACAAACCTATGACCATGAATCCCTAACGATTCATCGGGCCAGAAGCCATGGTCACACACTCACCTTAGATTTTTTTTTATAGAAACTGAGGGAATTGAGACTAGAATCGATATCCACTACAACTACCACAAAATTCCACTCCAAAACACCCAAGAACGAAACCTTTCTAAAAAAACTCTCAAGAAACAAGAGAAACTCTCTGAGACTCTTTTTCACTGATTCTGGCTTTTCTTTTCGTCCATAAAACAGCCAAAAATGCTTAAATACGGAGCCCTAGGTCCCTTAAACCGAACTGACTCAAACCGGCCGATTAAGAATCGAAACAAAAAACTGCTGAATAAAACTGTCGATCGACACACCTCACATGTGTCGATCGACACCCACTCAAAACAAATCGACCTCAAGCCGAAACACGTTTGTCGATCGACACACCTCACTAGTGTCGATCGACACACCTCACTAGTGTCGATCGATACACCTTTCTAATTTTTCAAAACTGGATCACGGGTGTTACACTATCCGCAGAAATCAAGGTGTTGCAAGCTAATTTTTACCGAATATCTCAATTGTTGATCCCCCGATTTCTCAATTCGAAGGTGGCATGTTTAACCTATCCGATATAATGTATATTTTTTTTATGTAAAGGACGGTCCACCTAGTTGGATTTCCAATTATAATAACATTTTCGAAGTTATAATTTGGTCGAGAAAAAAAATTAATAACAAAAATTATATTGAAATAATATTATTTTTTAAATAGTTTTGTATATAGGGTTAATTAGTGGAATAATAGGTTTGAGCATATTAATTAATAAAGTAGCATGTGTAATATGAAAATTTAGTAAGTAACAAAGAGAAATAAAATGAAATGATTATATCCTTCTATACATTCAATCAAAATTATCACATTTAATGCAAATTTAATGTAAATTTGTCTTGTAGTAGTTATCACATTTAACTTTTTATAAATAAATTTGAAATTGTCATATATAAAAATAAATTACTTTTTTACATTTAAAATTGACATAAATAATTTTTTTTTCTTCTACATTATATGTTTACTCAATGAATGAATTATATAGTTAACTATATCACAAATTAGAAACTGTGAATATATTATGTATATATTTAATTTTTTCACAACCTATATTTACGCATAAGATAGTTCACTATTATATACTGTATATATAGAACTATATCAATGTGTACTAGTTAGCTACAAATAAATATTAATCATTTATATAGTTAACTTTATTCACAAAACAATCAACTATACTTGTTATATTCAACAATAGTTCATTATTATATACAATTAAATATATTCATAAATAGTTCAATATTACGCAATTTTGGTGTGAAATTCATTATATCAAGCAAGTAGTTAGTTCACTATTTATATCAATAGTTTTCAATTTGTAATATAGTTCACTATATAATTTATTTATACAAACAATAATTAATTATTTTGAAACGTACAAAAAATATGGCTCTTTTAAGGAAAGTATAATGTAGAAAAAAGAAAAAGAAATGTTATTTCAGTGAAATATTTTTTATATATGTCAAATTTAAATTTATTTCTAGATGAAATTATTATTATTTTTATTTATGGGAAATACCAATGAATAATACTCTTAAGATACAAAACATATAATATAACAAGGAGTAAATCAGAATTTAATTCATAATATTTTGTCCTCTTGATTTCCAGTTATACCCTTCTAGTGAATCTCTTGATTTTTTACCCAAACAAGTTTTAATTAAAAAAAAAAATTAACTCAAACCTAATCAGCTTTGCTCTCCTCTCCTCACGTAGCCGCCGTAGCCACCAACACAATATATGAGATCTCATCGTTCCCTTTTTATTCTCATTCCTTCTTCTTAGTCTCCTTCACGATCTCGTATTTCATTCATCATCCTTCACGATTTCGCATTTCATTCATCATTCTTCTCAAATTTCCCTTTGTTTTTCTCCAATTTCTTATAATCCCTCTCGTTATCTTCCATTTCACCCACAATTTTTCTTGTATATAAAAACCCAAGGTAAGTTCGATTCAATCATCATACTGACGATGAAAGATCCCAAATTATCTCAACGATTGTTCCGTCGTCGTGACCCCAAGTTATCTTCATGTGGGGTAAACTTTAGTGCTAACAAAACTCGTTTGTAACGATTCATGAGGCTACGAGTATAAATCTGAAACTCGGAAATCAATCGATAGGTAACTATTGTAGCCTACTATTTTCTATGTTTTATTTCCAACCTTTAAGAAGTTAACTATTTTAGACGACTGAGTGTAATAGCTAACTATTTATATGTGTGTAGGTGTAATTGAATTTTCTGTAGTGAACTGTATGACTCGAAAATAGTGTACTATAAACTGGAAAAGCTTGTGTGTAACGAGTCATGAGGCTGCGAGTATATATCTAAAACTCGGAAATCAATCGATAGGTAACTATTGTAGCCTACTATTTTCTATGTTTTATTTCCAACCTTTAAGAAGTTAACTATTTTAGTCGACTGGGTGTAATAGCTCACTATTTATATTTGTGGAAGTGTAATTGAATTTTCTGTAGTGAACTGTATGACTCGAAAATAGTGTACTATAAAATGGAAAATAGTGTACTATTTTGCCTACAAATTGTATGACTGGAAAATAGTGCACTATATATTTTGTCTTTAGTGAACTATTAATGTTTACTATGTGAGGGGCAGACTAAACTGTAGTGCTAACAAACACTTTTTTGCCGTGGACATAGTTGCAGATGCATGTGCAATGAGTGGCAAAGGAAAGGCGATTAGTCTGGACGAGATGGTGGTCGGTGAAGAGTCATTGTACGAAAGTGAGAATGATGACAAGAAAAGGAAAGGAGATGATGGTGATTGGCATAATTTTGCGTTAATGGATTGCAAATCTATCGAGAATGATGACAAGAAAAAGAAAAGGAAAGAGATCACAGGTGCTGTCATACGTGAGGGTGGGGAATGCTCTCACAACTGGCCTTGCACTTTGGATATGATTGACTCAGGTGATGATGCCGACAATGAGGATGCTATGGCTCGAGTGAAAGTCCGGCCATGTGTCTTGCAACCATGCGCAGATGAGGCTCAGAATTATGTGATGGCTAACTTAATGGTTACGTATAGGGATGCACCGCCTGTGTTGGGCGAAAGTGTGAATGCAGGTTAGGTTGGTTAAGCGTAGTGTTATGTTTACTGTTATTGTAGTTGACTATGATATATTATATTATTGGTGGTAGTGAACTACAATGCGAGTATAGGTTGACTACGTTGTACGTTTTTACTGCTACAAATTTTTTTTTTACAAAAATTCTCAATTAAAAGCCAGGGGTATTTTCGTCAGATCTTGTCACCAATATGTTACTTACTTAAATTTGGTTTCATAACTGTTACCCACCTAATTAGTGACATCAAACCTATTATTAGCCTAATTAACCCTTTATTTATTACAAATAAATTAACATTAAATATGATGAAATTTGACAACATTATCATTAAGTGTGGTGAAAATTGACAACATTAATTGAATTTATTTTTGGTAAATTAGTCAAATTTAATTTTTCTTTTTGTTAGTTACCCAATTTTCCAATTGCACGTGTTACTTTATTAATTTATATGTCAAAACATATTATTCCACATAATTTCCGTGGTATATATTACACTCCAAAAGTTTGATAACTTTTGATATCATAAAGTTATCTATGAAAATGTTAAATTTTATCTGTTACCGAATTATTTAGTTAGTAGAATTGAACTTTAAAAATCAGTTTTGTATATAAAACAAATTAATGCCAACGTTAACCCAAAAAAAAGAAAAAGAAAAGTTGTCAAAGACGCACAACAAAAGACACTTATAAAAGTATTTTTACTTGTTTTGTCTCGTTCATTCGCATTTGCCTATTTGGCAATTGACTGAAGTTGCAAGGGAGGAGACCCAGAGTTCTTCTTCTTCTCCGGAGAAACAGGTAAGAACCAATTCTTCTCGGAGAAATGTTTGATTCTTTTTGGATTTGATTGCTAAAAAAAGTCAATAACTTGGTAGAGAGATAAGATCGAACTTCTCTTACTGATTATCATATGTTGATTATTGATTTGGTTATAGAGTCAGCTTCGAGGAGGAACTTGATCTTTGAAAATCCATTACTGTTTAAGAGAGAGAAAGTAGGAGTTGAATGTTGAGTAAATTTCAGATTTGTGGTTTCTTGGAAAAAGAGGACTTACTTGCGGGGCAATTTGCTTTCAAGATTTTGCAGATTGTGTTTCCATTTGAGAGCTGAGACCACTTAGAAGCTGTCATGCCTTCCGAGATCCCCTCACAGCAGCCGGACCTGAACACAGCTGTGAACCAAGCTCCAACATCAGAAGAGGGTCCAGAAGTTTCAATCTTAAAGATTCAAGAGATCGTGAAAACTTTGCAATCTATTTTTCCACTTAAGCAACCAGAAAAACTAAGGCCGACTCAAAGCAATGTTGGTCCTTCTACTCTGGCCACACCAACGAGTCCCCGTCCAACTCTGACCAAAGCACCAAGTGCCCCACCTGCTCCTCCAAACAAGGATGAATCCGAGAATTCTATTCATAGGCTGAAACGTAATCTCTTTCTGCTAGAGGCGGATGTGAAGAAGATTCGGGAACTTAACACAGACGTTGCAGATGAGGTGAAGAAACATATTATTCCACTTGATAAACTGCTTAAAAAAGTGGAAGCCCAATCCGTCAACGCTAAGTTGACCGAAGGTATGAAGAAAGACGTGGAGGAGATCAACAAGAAGATCTTTAAGTTGATGTGTGATGTCCCTTTGTTGCCTAACAAACGTAGAAAACCGGGAGGTTTAGATTCCGAAGCTGGTGATGGGGATAATAATGGCAAAGGTATTTTTTGCTTGCACGGCATCCATGCTTATGATGAATATCTCAAAACACGCGCAGTTTACAGATATGTAGAAGACGAATTCAAGAAGCTTAGTGATACTCCACTCCTCCAGATTTGTCTGCTGAGCTTTGCCGTGTTCCCGGAGAATCAAGAGGTCAACAGAACGATGCTGATGTATTGGTGGATTGGAGAAGGTATTCTGCCTGTTATAGGAGCCGAAGATGGCGTGAAGAAGATTCTCAAGGAATTTATGGACAAAAACTTGATTGAAGCAGTGGAAAACAAACGCAAAGTGGAGCCAAATAGCTATAAGATGAGCCCTTTTGTGCATTCTTCAGTGGTACTTATCTCCGAGGAGATAAAACTTTTTGATATGTATCAGAAAGGGGAGAAGCCAAGAATGAAAGAATCAAAGCTGCACAAGGTATGCCTTGTGGATGGGTCGTCAAGCCAGGCGGAAGCAAAAGCTAATAAAATGCCAGCAGCTGAAATTGAAACAGTGTTTAATGTTTCAGAGAGGTTCCCGGATTTCACATTCAAGTGGTTTTCGGAGGAGCAACCATCACGAAAGAAGATGATTCGTCTTAAAAAAATTGCGTACCCGGAGCTCAAGGTTTTTTATTTGGGAAGATGGGAGAGAACGGCCAAGCGACACATCGAGATTGAGAATCCTGAGTATATGAAGTACTTGAAGCATATGACCAAACTCAGACTTCTGAGTTTCCAAGGGATCTCAAGAATTGAAAGACTCGACGATGCTGTCTGTAAGCTTCATGAGTTGATCATCTTGGACCTCAGAGCTTGCTATAATCTGGAGAAACTTCCAGACAAGATAAATTCACTCAAGGAGCTGATCTACTTGGACATTACAGATTGCTACATGATAGATCGCATGCCCAAGAGGTTGTCGTGGCTCGTTAACTTGGAGGTTCTCAAGGGCTTTGTGGTTAGTGATGCTCATGAGGATACGGTCTGCACGCTGGCTGAGTTGCAGGAGTTGACAAAGCTTAGAAAGCTAAGCATTACAATAAACAACGGGGACTTCTCGGTAACAGATCTATTCCGGGCTATTGAGGGTTTCGAAAATCTGGAAAAGTTGAAAGTGGCATGGGGAAGTATTATTACATACAAGAAAAACACAGCTACTGGGATACAAGGGGTTTTAGAAAGAGCCATAACACGCATTAATCCGCCCACACCTCCCCCTGTATTAAAGGATCCAAAGCTTCCCAAGTCATTGAGGAAACTGGATCTGCAGTGTTTTCCTGATGCAGCTCTTCCCCCATGGCTTAAGCCTGAAGAACTACATTATCTAGAAAAACTCTACATTAAAGGAGGAACGGATCTTACTGGATTTGGAACGTCATTACCTGATAAGCCAACGGAATGCAATGTCAAGGTTTTACGTCTGAAATTTCTTCCCAGGCTAAAAGTGGAGTGGAGGGATCTCAAGGAACTCTACTTTCCAAACCTGAAATTCTTGGATAAGTATCAATGCCCTCAAGTTAGTCTCTGCCCCTGTGATGGATTTGGAATCTGGCGCAGCCCCTGAAAAACATCAAGTCTAAACATTTCAGAACTGAAACTTTCTCGATTTTCCGCATTTTCCATTAATGTCTTTGCTTGTTTTGCTTGCAACTGTTGTTGTTTATGAACAGTTGAATAAAGGAGTTTGGAGTGTTTGCTTTTGCTTATTCTGTGATACTTGTGGTTTCTAAAGCTTGCTATTTGATAAACATGTCTCCTTCATATGCTATAGATTACAATATTTCTTTAGGGATTTGGCTAAACAAGAAGCATGGGTACACACATTTCAGAAAGTTTGGTTTAACTGAATCAGATGAAGAAATCACTGAAAATGCAGGTTCGTGTCATGATCTTGGTACTCTATCAAACTATCAATTGGCAAGAGATAGAGCGAGGAGGAACATTGTACGTCCATCAAGATTTATTGATGGGAGTGAAGTGGCATTTGCTCTTATAGTGTCTGAGAGATGTCAAACACTGAAGAACCTAGAGATTTTGCATAAGCAAACGTGACACAAGAGATGAATTCTTTAGCAAAGAGTGAGAAAGTGTTTCTTCTAAAGAAGTCTCCTCTGATGGAATAAACGTTTTGATCAGTTTACAATGGATCATATTTTCATCAGAAGTCAACACAAAACATATAAGTGAAATTTATTATGTGTATTTTTTTTGTATGTCGATGATATGCAATTAGAAATGCAAGTGATATCCATTGACACTGATGCAATTCTTTACTCGAGTGCAGCTGATAGCAATAGCATAATGTATGAAATGCTTAGGTCAAACCCAAACTTAACATACATAAATTGGCTTGGTGAGTACGTTCATGAGTAACCCTGACAATGTTCATATTTATTTAAACAGTAGTTAAAATTCGCTTGGTGATTACGTTTTCATGAAGTTAGTTTATACAAAACAGAGAATATGATGGTGTAAATTGTCGAACAGTAGTTAAGTATCTAAATCGGTGTTCATCATACAAACTGATTGGCATATAAATTTAAAAGAATTAAAATGCACGGGGGGGGGAGACTATATATATTTAGTTAGTTATATACGTTTTGACATTGCTAATGGAATGAAAAACGTAACCTCTCTGTACCATTTTACTGTATATGTATATATATACATACGTTTTCACATTGCTAATGAAATTAAAAACGGAATACGGTTAAAGAGAATTTCATTTCAACCTCTATTTTGAAATAAAAAATATGGTGGAGTTAAAAATGCCCTAAAAGTTATATATATATGTTATATATACATATGTTAAACCACAATTATAAACTTAAACCATAGAATAACATGCTGAATTTAAACATTTTTTTGCATAATTGAAGTAATACTAATTGCCATATCGTCCTATGTATATAACTCAAGAGCACTGCGTAAATATGTCATCTTTTGATATTGCACATATTTTTTTATGGCATGTAACAAATTAGAATGTTTAGCAAAAAAAAAACGTAACAAATTAGAAAACATACATAAAGCGACTTCAATATTACAAACATTTATGTTAAATTCTTAATTAGCAACAACCACATGTATTTATAATTTTATACAGCCAATAATGTAACTTTATATGCCAATTTGTAAATTCGTTATAGCCCGCATAATGTGCGGGACCGGTCACTAGTGGCTAACACCAACATCACACATCCCATTATCATTTATGATTTACTCAATTTTTTTTTTCCATTTCATTAATCAATTGAGAAAAGAAATTTACTATGAACGTGGTAAAAAAAAAAAATACAACGGTTAATATTCATAGACTGGTACTAAATACTGAAATTTATTTCTCAACAGACAACAACCCTACTTGTCTAAATATCTAGAGAAGTCAATGTAATCTAAAATTTAATGGGTTTCCACTTGTATTTACTAAGTCAATGCTTCTCTTAACCATGGTTAGAACAATAATCACGTACGACATGGAAGACATGATTTTTTGTTTGTTCAGGAACATGTAAACATAACTACTACAGTAGTAATCTATTTTCATTATAAAATGTGAGAAAATTGTTGGCATTATTACAATTTACAGCTCACCTGACACTTTAACTTTTATATATTGAAAATAATTTAGAGTTCACGTCTTTTTTTTTGTTTCTTCTGTCACCGGTCTTTCTTTATTACACTCACCAAAGTCTTCTTTAAAAAAAAAAAGTCTCTAATCTTTTTTTTGTTTTTAATTCATTCAACATGCATTATTCAATAAAATTTAACCTGATTAGCTACCAAAAAGATTAGAAAACTTCAAATTATTCTATATTGCATATCATTTAACAGCCTTATGCCGCCAAGTCAAACTTTGTCATTTCAACCATTCTATTAATTGATAATAGGTATACTATCAAATTGAAAATAATCGCTTTAAAAGATGTTAAGAATTTTTTTTTTAACGTTTGCATTGATTTATTATTTTGTTGCAAGTTATGAGAATTATTACAAAGACGATGCTACCACGGACAATTCAGTCCGATCATTATAGATCTACGACAGACGACACTTTCTGCTTTATGCTCGTGATGGATACCTTCTACTTTTACTGCGTGAAATCATGGCGATAGTGGACCTCTTGTAAGCTTACTTGAGTTACTTCCATTGATCGGCAGATTTATTAATAAAATCGTAATATATGAGAATCAAACCCCTGACCTCCGGGTGTAGAATCCTAATTAAACATTTCATCAATCATTGGTCCAAGGGGCTTCCACATTTAAAAGATGTTAAGAAATTAAAAGTAACATTTTCTTTGCTAAAAAATTTCAAATACAACATGTCCGTTAAAAACAACCAATGTTTTGATGTCTTATCCGGGTTAAATGTGATCCGATAACTTATCCGGGTCGGGTTTTGTGTAGAATCCGGAATATAATTAAACGGAAAAATCCATAAAAAACCGTAAAAAACCCGTTGACCCGGCCAAAACTGGTGATTCGGACCGGCCGGTTTTAGGTTTTAAAGATTTTTTTTTAAAAAAAACTTGTTTAAAAAAAATTCATGTAAAAATTTAAATCAATTACGTAAATTTGGTTTTACATATGCTTAAATCAAGGAAGTCAATCACATTAATTGCGTTAATGATATTTGTTTACCATATGTAAACTCATTTTAATTATTATTCTTCGTTTTTTGTTTCCTTAAACATTCATATTGATTACATTGAGAATATTATACTTCTAAAAAAGTAAATTTGTGTATTTTAATGGATTTTAGAAATCTGAGATAAATCCATGGATTTTAAAATCCATAATAATAGATAACGTGGATTTCAAAATCCAATAAAATGGATTTACAAATCAACTAAATGGATTTCATTGACTAACCAATAAAGTAATATCAACATCTAACTCATTATTTTCATGTGATATATGTCTTTCTCGTTCTTCAAAGATTTCTTGTTCTCCCGTATTTGTTGAATCTATGTTTGAGTATACTTTTAACAAATAAAACTTAACCCATCAAAAACGAACACTAACACATACACCTTTGTATCTTTATATATATTATTTACGATGATTAGTATATGATTTCGCAATAATATTCATTAAAATCCTTATTGTGAAGAATCATAGAGAAATTGATCACGTGAATAACAAGAAAAATGAACAAGTCTATAAAAAGAAAGAAACAAGAAAAACATACATAAGATGATGAAGAAGAGACGAAAAATACATACGTGACACAATTTTTCTATTATTTTGTTTGATGGTGTTTTATTTATTGGTTTGATTATTTTAGTTGATTTGTGGATTTATAAATCTGTGTTATTTGATTTGTAAATCTTATAAGATTTAGAAATCTTTGTAAATCCGAAGGTTTCCCTTCGGATTTGATCCTTTGTATTTTTGACATGAAATCCTTTCAAATTCATTAAAATCCTAAGTGAATCAAATCCATAAGTAAATCCGTAAGATTGAATAACACGTGATTTTAATTAGGATTTATAAATCATAGAACCAATAACACCGGATTTTAATATGGATTTTAAAATCATAGAACCAATAACACTAGATTTTGTTTGGATTTCCAAATCTATTAAAATCCATAAACCAATAACCCCCTCTAAAATAAAACAATCAATTCTTATACATATTTACTTTAAGAAATAACATATAAACTACATAATTATAGTTATATATTATATAATTATATCATTAATAATCACGTACATGTTTATATCTATATATATAAAAAGACCTTTTCTCTCTTCTCATGAAGACACATCATCTTCCACATCATTGCCACATCAAATTTAATTTAGAATTTATTATTTTTAATTCAAAAAAATTATCTACATGTAACATTAATTATGCATTTGTTAACATAAGAATTTGAAAAGTCATTATTATAGATATTGGAATAACAAAATGTGTTATTTTAACGAAGAAGAAATTAAAATGTTCATAGAGGAATGGAAGATAATAAAAGTTCTATATAATTACATAAATCATGTAACTTATATCATGTAAAAATTAGCAATAAAATATTAATCAAGTTGCTCATAAAGACAACCATCAAAGAAGAAACCGAAGAGTATGTGAGAGCTTCATCATCTTCTTCCAAATAATCTCTTTCTCTTTTATAATGGTTGTTCCTCTTTTCTATACTTCTATTTAAAAAAAAAAATCTAACGCAGGGAACACATCTTCAGTTTGACAAGTACGTGACTCGAAATGTACATAAGGCCAATGGTATCTATTTCATATAACATGTTAGGTTTATGAAAAATATTGTGGATGATATTAGATCGATCAGGAGATTAAACGAGTTTGGTATGGTGAAATTTGATGTTCTTCTTTCTCAAAATATGAAGCAAGCTTTATATTTCACATTTACTATGAGTTCTAACCTATATATATAAAGACATTTTCTCTCTTCTCATGAAGACACATCATCTTCCACATCATTTCCACTTCAAATTTTTATTTAGAATTTATTATTTTTAATTCAAAACAATTATCTACATGCAACATTAATTATGCATTTGTTAACATAAGAATTTGAAAAGTCATTATTATAGATATTGAAATAATAAAATGTCTTATTTTAACAAAGAAGAAATTAAAATGTTCATAGAGGAATGGAAGACAATAAATTTTTTTATATAATTACATAAATCATGTAAGTTATATCATGTAAAACTTAGCAATAAAATATTAATCGAGTTGCTCATAAAGACAACCATCAAAGAAGAAACCGAAGAGTATGTGAGAGCTTCATCATCTTCTTCCAAATAATCTCTTTCTCTTTTATAATGGTTTTTCCTCTTTTCTATACTTCTATAAAAAAAAAATCTAACGCAGGGAACACAACTTCAATTTGATACGTACGTGACTAGAAATGTACATAAGGCCAATGGTATCTATTTCATATAACATGTTGGGTTACGAAAAATATTGTGGATGATATTAGATCGATCAGGAGATTAAACGAGTTTGGTATGGTGAAATTTGATTTTCCTCTTTCTCAAAATATGGAGCGAGTTCAAGAGATCATAGAGGTTTGGTTAGTCCAAACTTTGTTGAAATTCTTCCATTAAAACTGGAAAAACTTTGATGTTCATTTGAAATAATGTTTCCTCTTTTTATGTTTTCAAGAATACATGAAAACCGGATGTTTATTAGTGCTAAGCAAGAAGGACTGATAAAAAGCTTACCTACTTGAGGAACATTTCTCAAGATTTACCATTTCATTTCGTCCTCGATAATACGTCTTTTTAGTTGTCTTCCTCATTTTGTACAAGTGTAATATAGAATTAAGTTTCAAGAAAAATTATTCAGATGGTTCGTGATGAAAGCATGAAAGAATGATGATATTTGTAAAGCCGAAAACTAGATGATAAGTCTTCTTTTTCATGAAGATAAATTAATTCTTTAGTAGGTGAAGAAGTTTGATAAGAGTTTGGGAAAACGGAGAATTAGTTCTTCAGTAGGTTAAGAACTTTGAAATTCGGGGAAACGGAGAAATAAAACCTCGAGACTAAGCTGAGAAAGTAAAAGTATAAAATGGAATCCAAAGCCAAGAACAAAAGCTTCACTATACGCCTTTTAACTTCACAAAAATGCATCTTTTAAGCTTTTTCTCATTCTAATATAAGTTACATGGACTGTTCTTTTTTTTTAAAGCAAAAATTAAAGAGAGAGAAATTAACAATGGAATTAGTCAAACTGAATTCATTATGAAAACTTTATGAGCAAAATGATAACATCGAGATATTGACAAATGAAGAAAGATAATGCTTGAGAAAAATAGACCTTAAGATGAACATCAACTTTGTTCTTGGTTGGATCTCACCAGATCCATCCTTACCTTTTCTTATTTCTTAACCAATGATTAGAAGAATGATTTACATAAATTTCAAATTTCAAATGAGCATGTTCCATTTTTGGTAGAAAATGAGTCTTTCATGAAGTAATGGAAGGTTTGCATCAACATTGGAAGGACATGGAGGTTGTGAAAGTGATCACGAACGCAGAAGATTTAATGAACTAAAACAAAACCATAACTGAAAATATAGTTAGAAATTTGGCATGCGCGTAGCGCATGCTTTCACCTAGTATATATATATATTGACCCACAGTTGAACCGGACTGATCCGCGATCGACCCGGTGATCCGTGACCCGGAGGTCAATCCGGTTTGTCATCCGGTTTGTCATCCGGGTCGGGTATCAAAACATTGAAAACAACAATATATGGTCGACAATATGTAATCGATTCATAATGTCGTTTAACCATTGTGATACGTGTTACTATTTTGAAAATATTCCTTCCGTTTTTTGATATAAGATATTATTTTATATGATATAGATATATAATTTATCACATATATAATATAAGTATGTGAGTTACTCCCTCTATTATAAAGTGTCGTTTTAACCAATTTTATTTTATTAACTGATGTTTTAATTTGTTATGTAAAATTAATTATATTTTTATTCTTTCTGACTCTTTATATGAGGTATACTGATTTATCATTGGTTAAATTATTTTTAAAGAGATAATAAATGGTCTCTTAGTTGAGAAACAAAAAATAAAATTTTAATTTATGTACAAAAAATTTAAACGTCATTTAAAATAAAATAGACGAAGTATTATCTTAAAGTTCTATATTATAATTTGGCACTTTAAATATCATATATCTATATACGATGAATACATTTCAAAGATACATGTAAAAAAAAATAGCACAGAAAACTTCACCTAAATTTTCCCCCTTACCCTTTTGTTATTTCTTAATAGCAACTTTTAAATTTCTCAATAAATTATTGATATCAATAAGTTATGTAGAAATGTTAATTTTGTGTGCGAATAATTATTTGCAAGCACTTTAGCATAGATAACAGATTAATTAAAACGTTAAACTTAAAATGTTACAATAAACCGAAAAATATAAAAAAGGTAGTCAAAGACCAAGCAGAAAAGGTTATAAAACTGTTTAAAGGCTTAATTATTTTTATTCATATTTTGCCTATTTGGCAATTGACTGGAGTTGCAAGGGAGGAGACCCAGAGTTCTTCTTCTCCGGTGAAACAGGTATGAATCGATTCTTCTCTGAGGAACTTGATCTTTGAAAATCCATTACTGTTTAAGAGAGAGAAAGTAGGAGTTGAATGTTGAGTAAATTTCAGATTTCTTGGAAAAAGAGAGAGAGGACTTTATCATTTTTGTTAACGTTTTGGTTGTTTACTTGTGCTTTCAAGATTGTGTTTTCATTTGAGAGCTGAGACCATTAAGAAGCTGTCATGGCTTCCGGGATCCCCTCACAGCAGCCGGACCTGAAGACAACCGTGGACCAAGCTGTGAAACTGAATTCGGATCTCAAGGCGGAGTCAAAGGAAGAAGATTCAATCAAAAGGATTCGTACGATCGTGGAAACTTTGCATAAAAAGTTCCCACCTCCGCCAGTGGAACAAAAACCTAAGCCAACGGAAGGAAGGAAGTCCAAGGATGGTGAACAGTCGTCGACCAAGCCCCCAAAAGATGAATCCGACAATTCGATTCATAAGCTAAAACGTAATCTCCGTCTGCTAGAGGATGATGTGGCTAAGCTACGACTACTTAACCAAGTGGTTGGAGACGAGGTGAAGGGACATATTACTCCACTTCGCAAACTGCTTAAGAAAGTGGAAAAGGATACCAACAACGCTAAGTTGACCAAGGGTATGAAGAAAGACTTGGAGGATATCAACAAGAAGATCTTTAACTTGATGTGTCAAGTCCCTTTGTTGCCCAACAAAAGCAAAAGAGCCGGAGGTTTAGATTCTGACGCGGGCGATGAGGATAACAACAACAAAGGAATTGTTTGCTTGCACGGCATCCATGCAAATGATGAACATCTCAAAAACCGTGCGGTTTTCAGATATGTACAAGGCGAATTCAATAAGCTTAGTACTGAACGGAAGATCTGTCTGCTGAGCTTCGCCGTGTTCCCCGAGAATCAAGAGGTGAATAGAACGATGCTCATGTATTGGTGGATCGGAGAAGGGATCATTCCTTATAAAGTCAAACCTCCTGGAAAGGGAATGCCGCCTGATGAAAAGAAGAGACCTGAAAATGTTGTGAAGGAGATTCTTAAAGATTTCACGGACACAAACTTGATTGAAGCTGTTGAAAACAAACGCAAAGTGGAGCCAAATAGCTATAAGATGAACCCTTTTGTGCATTCTTCAGTGGTTCTTATCTCCAAGGAGATAGGGCTTTTTGATATGTATAATAAAACGGACAAGCCAACCATGAAACAATCAAAACTGAACAAGGTATGCCTTGTGGAAGACTCGTCAAGCCAGACAGAAGCAAAAGCTAAAAATATGCCAGGCGCATATCAGATAGAAACCGTGTTCAATGTTTCTGAGAGGTTCCCAGATTTCACATTCAAGTGGTTTGCAGAGGATCTATCACAAGGGAATAAGAGGTTCGGTCTATCCAAAAAAACGCACAAGGCGCTCAAGGTTTTTTATCTGGGAAGATGGGAGAGAACCGCGAAACGTCACATCGAGGTAGAGAATCCTGAGCTTATGATATTCTTGAAGCATATGACTAAACTCAAGCTTCTGAGTTTTCAAGGGATCTCAAGAATTGAAAGACTCGACGATGCTGTCTGTAAGCTTCATGAGTTGATCATCTTGGATCTCAGAGCTTGCTATAATCTGGAGAAACTTCCAGACAAGATAGATTCACTCAAGAAGCTGGTCTACTTGGACATTACAGATTGCTACATGATAGATCGCATGCCCAAGAGGTTGTCGTGGCTCGATAACTTGGAGGTTCTCAAAGGCTTTGTGGTTAGTGATGCTATTGATGAGGAGACGTTCTGCACGCTGCCTGAGCTGAGGCACTTGAAAAAGCTGAGAAAGCTAAGTATTACAATAAACAAAAAAGACTTCACCGTAACAGATCTGTTCCGGGCTATTGAGGGTTTCACAGCTCTGGAGAAGTTGAAAGTGGCATGGGGAGGTATGAATGAACACAACAAGAAAGACGCAACTGGTGGAGTTCAAGATTTCTTAGAAAGAACGGCAACATATATTCTAAGGACGGAAGCTGCTGCAAAACAAACTAAAAAGAATCAAAAGCCTGAAAAGCCAAAGCTTCCTCCAGTGCTTCCCAAGTCATTGAGGAAACTGGATCTGCAGTGTTTTCCTGATGCGGCTCTTCCCCCATGGCTTGAGCCTGAACAACTAGGTGATCTGGAAAAATTCTACATTAAAGGAGGAAAGGATCTTACTGGATTCGGAAAGTCATTACCTGATAAGCCAACCAACTGCAAGGTCAAGGTTTTACGTCTGAAATTTCTTCCCAGGCTAAAAGTGGAGTGGAGGGATCTCAAGGAACTCTACTTTCCAAACCTGAAATTCTTGGATAAATATCAATGCCCTCAAGTTAGTCTCTGCCCCTGCGATGGGATTGGAATCTGGCGCAGCCCCTGAAAAACATCAAAAGTCTAAGCAATTCAGAACTGAGACTTTCTCAGATTAATCAAAATTTTCTTCCACGTTGTTTTTCCCTTTTGTTGTTGTTGTTGTTTTTGTGTGTTTGCTTACTCATTTTCCATTGATGACTTGCTGGATTTGCTTGCAACTGTTGTTGTTTAAGAACAGTTGAATAAAAGAGTTTGTGTGTTTGCTTTGCTTATTCTGTGGTACCTGTGGTTCTAAAGAAGCGATGAAGGAATAAAGAAATGACTTATGATTAACTGAGAAGAACTACGATGACTCTATCTATCTGCATGTTCAAAGACTCTGATAAACTGCAGATGCAGAAGAAAGTAGACAAGGAACTATCTCTTACGGTTTCTTCAATGAAAAGGTGAACACTTTCAAACACTAAACTTAAGAAACATTGTTGACATTAAAGAAGCTCTAACTAGAGATTCTTGATTATTGATACAATATAAAGACACACAGACAACATTAAAGCAGGGAAACACAAACAAGAAATCATGAAAACAAAAGCAAGTTGATAACACAATGAAAAAGAGCTCTTCAACCGTCTCAAGCCTGAGGAGTTTGAGCAGTTGTATTCGCATCTGAAGCGGGTGCTGCGTTGCTGGCTGTTCCAATGGCAGAACCGTCTTCTGCAGCATTTTCAGAGTCAAGAAACACGGGAAGAAGAGTGGCCATCAGTCTAACAGCTAGAGGAAGACCACGAGACTTGTTCATCAGCTCATCTATGCATTTCTTGTCATTCCTTGGAGGCTCCTTCTGCTTATTCTCTATGATAGCTTCTTCGTATATATCCCAGACACTTTTAGGATCAGTCAGAGGCCAAAGACGATGTATCTCATGTTTCTCAGCAACTAGCTTCTCCGCCAGTTTCTTTTTCTCATCCCTGGTTGTGTATATGACTCTCCCACCAGACCCTTTAGGGAATCCATCTGAAAGATACCTTCCCCATCTCTTATCCTTCTTGAGTTTTTCCTCGTCATCCTCAAGAATCTGGTTCCATTCGTCTGCTTCTCGCACATCATCAAACACAATCAGATACTTCTTCCACCTCAGATTCAAGTGAAGTGCATAGAGCAGAGCAGAGATCTCCTCGGAAGCATTCGTTATACCAGTCTCCTCCCCCTTTTCCTGCTTGGCTTTAGCTTCTTGTTTAGCCTCCTCATGGATGGCTGTGAACACGCGGTCTTCAACTCCAAGATCCGTCAAGATCTTCTTCAACACAGATATCTTCTTATCCTCTCCTGCCACTGTCTCTTTGACAGGCATAGATACCCAAATCATCGGAGCATAAACACTTTTCACATCTTTATCATTAAAGATGGTCTGGCATAATGCTGTCTTCCCCACACCGTATTCTCCGACAATCACAAGACTCTTGAAATCCTTGTAGACCTTTCGATCCAACAAGAAGTTCTTCAAAGACTTGATCTCGTTATTAAAACCGTGGATTTTCTGTTTTGGAAGTGCAGAATTGGTTTCGACACGATCCTGCTCATCCTTCACCTCCCTATTCTCCAAGATTGCTGGAGAAAGATACGTTGATTTGTCAACAACAGCTTCTACTTCATCTATCTCGAGGGTTTTGTTGAACCATTTGGTATAATTAGTAGAAAATCGATCTTTGAAGTCTTTTCCGTGCTGAGAAATTTCCTGAGGCATATTCAAGCGAAGCTACAAGAGACAGAGAGGTGAATATGCAGGAAACAAGATGAAGAACAAAAGAAAAGAAACAAAAGGAAATGTAAAGAATATAGGAGAGGTGTGACAATTACTTCAGAAATACTTTAAATTACAAACACATTTGATGTTAGTCCTAAAGATAGTTATCTAAACAGTAAAACTTATTCAAATACGGTGAAACTTATAAAAATTTAATATTTAGGCATGATTGGTTTACCCGCTACCACCCGCAAACGCATTTGGTAGCGTTTGACAACAATCATGGAAAACGCTTTTTACCGTTCAGTACCGCTCCAAACCTCTCAAATCCAAAAGCTTGCGGTTGCGGTTGGATGTTTTTAAAAAATATTTATAAAAAAATCGTTTTAAAATGAAAATATATATTTAAAATTCAAAGTTAAAATATTATAATTACAAAAAATATAAATAATTTGATATTTTTAATTAATATTCAAGAATCCATCACAATTTTATAGTTATAGATTTTTCAAACTAAAATATTTTAGATAAATTTTGATTGTAAACATACATAAATTTAACAATTTAAATATAATATTAATATTAGTCTCTCCAATAAAAAAATAACTTCATTAAAATCATAACTTTCATCCAAACAAAAATTCTTTTTAAAAACAATGTAAATATTATATAAATAGTTTTCTATTATTTATTATATTGAATTAATGATTTGTATACTTTTTTATAATAATATGGATTTTGATGTTATTATTACTGTATAATGTTTTTATATTGTAATTTTATTGTTTAACCGTTACCGTTCCGCTAGTCAACCAGTCATAAACATTCCGCAAACGCACCAATTTCCAACAGTTGCACCAATTATATAAACGTCCCGCAAACGCTTCAAACCGCAGTCGCCCGCTTCCGCAAACTCTTCCAACCGCAACCGCAACTGCTACGGCTGAACGAGTCAGACCGTTAGTTGTATCGATAAATTATGAAACGATGTGTTTAATTATTGCAAGAACTAAAGTATAAATATGACAAGTATACTATAAAGTAGCCTACTATAAAGTATAAACTACGACAAAGACGCCGTCCCCACGTTGATATATTCTATGTTTTACGAAAATGATTAAAAAAAGACTAACATTTAAAGTCGTCGTAATAATATACTTTCACAGATACAGTTTTTAAAAAAGCCCTACTACACCATTTATTTAAAAAATACTCTCATATCCAACGCTAACTATTTTTTTAAGGTTTAATGTGCAGCTGTACTGGAATATTAAATTCGTAACACTATAAAATAAAATAAAGCATTCCAACTCAGGTTGTCGGAAATTTTGTCATCACACTGGACAGACGTGGGAAAATATTTATCTGGTCAATAAAAACTAAAAGCACTTATTGGTCCATAAATTTTTGACAAAGAAAAAGTCTATAAATCTACTCTCTCCGTTGTAAAATAGTTGTCATTTTACACTTTATTTTTTGTTTCAAATTAGTTGTTGTTTTACATTTTCAATGCATATTTTGGATTTAAATACCAAATTTAACCTCAAATTTTATGAAAAATAGCAATAGTCAAATTCATTTTTAAGGATAAAATAGAAATTTTAATATACGTGAAATCAGAATGACAACTAGTGTGCAAAAGAGGAAATAATTATTTATCAATATAATAAATAAATAGTCCCTACACGTCATTATGTTTTATCCTGATATGGTAATAATTGAACCAACTAGGCTCCACGAGAAAAAGTGATTTTTATTACAAAAAGACAAAGTGATTACATATTCATTAGAAATAATAATTCGATATTAAAAATCTTGCGTTAACAGTTTTTTGGAGAGGTAACTAACAAGTGTTCACATGGGCAAGCTTGGTCAGTTGTCCCCAATTCCAATTTCTAAGGCCATTTGAGATAACCTCGTATATCTATCTGATGGGAATTAGAGATATCCAGGATATCATATCCTTAAACAATACTATAATTTTAACTAAATAAAATGAAAAAGACAATAGAAATTCTTATATAATGTCGAATAAAAATATTTAAGTGTTGTTAATTCCATAACCACACAAAAAAACTAGATTAAATAAAAACAGCAAATAGGACAAGATAGATTCCCCTGGTCTCATAAGATAACCATTGGGAGCTTTGAACCATTGTTAAAAAAGAAGAAGATAAAAAGTAGGCATGGGCATTCGGGTATTCGGGTCGGGTCCAGGTTCGGGTCCTAATGGGTACAGGTTCCTTCGGGTATACTAAAAACATACCCATACAGGTTCCTGTAAGACACAGGTTCGGGTCCAGGTTCGGGTCCAGGTTCGGATACAGGTTCCAACTTATTAAACCATTTAAATATCCAAATTTTACAAGTTTCTTCTAGATATAGGTTCGAGTCTAGGTTTTGTGATGTATTTATACCCAAAATCTAAACAAAAACCTGTAACTTGAACCTGTAAAATGCATTTGAAACACAAACAAACCAACAAGACAACAAAACTAATTTAAGAATACAATTATCAATCGAAGTTTGTCAATGTATAAAACTACATATCAATGTAACCAAATCAATTAGACAAACGAATAAGAGTCAATGACGAATCACGAATCGAAATAGATCATTTAGATAGACGAACAACGGAACAAGAATCAATGACGAATCACGAATCAATCGAAGCAAGATTAGAAAGAGAATGATGATAATTGTAGATCAAACTCAAGATGCCTATGATAAAAGAGACGAGTGTGGTCGAGCTCGAGAAGGATTTGCAAAAATCGAGCTTGAAATTTAAGGGATTTCATTCATTTGAAGAATCGATGTTTTGGTGTTAGTAATGGTATTGGAAAGTCGAACCTGTAACAACAAATAAAAGTAAAACATTTAACTCATTTGTAAAGGTTCTTTTTATCAGTATTATGACAATATTATAAAAAAGATTATAGAAAACAATATCAATAAAATCCGTTTTATCATAATCTTCGGTAGATTTGACCTACTAGGCTTAGGCATACATGTTCAAGTTCGGGTACAGGTTCGGGTACAAGTTCGGGTACAAGTTCAAATTCGGGTACTAAAAACATACCCATACAGGTTCCTCTATAATTTCGGGTCGGGTCCAGGTTCGGGTCTTACAGGTTCGGGTACGCAGGTTCAGGTTATTTTGCCCAGGCCTAATAAAAAGTAAAACCAAAGGTAACAGCAGACATGAAACATATATATATTTTTTTTTTGGTAAAAGAAACATATATATTTGTTTAAAGAAACATATAAAAAGAGAAACTAAATAAAAAAGACTTGAGAGCTCTAAGAACATGTGTGTTGACTAACCTCAAGGTGCCTCCAATGGCTGCCTTCTCAGAATAACACAAACCCTTCACACACACACACAAAAAAAAAAAAAAAAAAAAAACAAGAGCTCAAAAGCAAAATACCATACTTAACCAGAAAATACCTTTTAGATGCATATGTGTTGTGTCTGAAACAACCATCGTTTCTTGTCTGTTCCAACGAATCAGGAATCAGTTTCAAAAGATGGTGAAAGCAATCCCAGAGCCTATCAAGAAAATCTGGGACGAATGGAGTATCCGAAGTATCTTAATCTTCAGTCTCAGTCTTCAAACACTCCTCATTTTCTTTGCACCTCAAAGAAAACGCACATCAAGAAAGATCTTGCTCTCTCTCATCTGGTCAGCTTACCTTCTCGCAGATTGGGCAGCCAATTTCGCCGCGGGACAAATCTCAGATAGTCAAGGAGACGATCCAGAGCCCAAAGATCCGCCCAAGAACGGTGAGCTCTTAGCCTTTTGGGTTCCCTTCTTGCTCTTGCATCTCGGTGGTCCAGATACAATCACTGCGCTTGCTCTTGAAGATAATGAGCTTTGGCTCAGGCACTTGTTGGGTCTTGCCTTTCAATCGATTGCAACCGTCTACGTGTTTCTGCAATCATTACCCAATGCTCTTTGGAAACCCATTTTCCTGGTGTTTGCGGCAGGAATCATCAAGTATGTCGAGAGGACATTATCGTTATACCAGGCAAGTCTTGACAAGTTTAAGGATTCCATGATTCAGCGGCCTGATCCTGGTCCAAACTACGCGAAGCTCATGGAGGAATATGCGGCTAAGAAGGATATGAATATGCCAATACAGATCATCAAGGTTGAAGAGCCTGAGAAAGACCCAAGAGACGATGCTAAGGTTAGGCCTGATGACCTGACTGAACTCAATATTCTCCAGTACGCTTACAAGTACTTCAACATCTTCAAAGGTCTTGTGGTTGATCTCATCTTCACCTTTCAAGAACGAGCTGAGAGCAAGCGATTCTTTAGCTCACTTAACGCAGGCGAAGCTCTAAGAATCTTAGAGGTTGAGCTCAACTTCATCTACGAAGCTCTTTACACGAAAGCCGAAATTCTACATAATTGGATAGGAATCCTCTTCAGGTTCATTGCACTGGGATGCCTTATAGAAGCCCTCCGCATCTTCACATACAAGAAGAAGGACCAATACGGTGAATTTGATGTTGGCCTTACTTACGCATTGTTGATAGGAGGACTAGCTCTGGATTTCATTGCTCTTCTCATGTTCTGTCTATCCGACTGGACGTTTATCAGATTGAGGAAGATGAAAGACGAGGTGGACGATCTAGACGACAGGTTTGATGACTTTCTTAACTTCATTCTCAGGGTCAGGGGTTTGAAGACGATTCTCGAGGTCAGCGGGTTGAAAACGGAGCAGTACGAATGCTTTAAGAGTACCAAGGAACCCGTCCACAATGAAGATAACTGGTTCACTAAGATTCTTAGACGGGTGCGCAATGCGTTGAAGAAGAGCAAAAAAGGGACCGAGAAGGATAAAATATGCCATAGAGTGCTTGACACATCTTTTATTGTACGCAGGTGGTCTGAGTATGTACATGCACATAACTTGATTGACTACTGCCTTTGGATAAGGCCGAAGCGAATCCATCATACCAAGGGTTTGATACACAAGATCTTTGACGGGCTTATCAAATTCTCGTGCATTGGATTAGTCTTCAAAGGAATTCGAAAAGCAAGTGAAATCTGTTTCAACGCCATAAAAAAGGGAAGTGATAAGACTTACAAGTGGATTGACCTTCAGATAAGTCTTTTGTGCAAGAATGGAAAACGGATAAATGAAGATCATCTTAGGCGGTTCATCTACTGGACATTTTGCCTTCTTCATCTACTTGGATATCTCATAAGAAAATTCATGGACTTCTTTGGGATCCAAGCTCAGCTAGAGGAGGTGATCTACACATCCAGTGATCGTCTCACCATGGATATGTGGGAACACATCTTTGATGAAGTTAGAAACAAATCCCGTTTCGCTGATGACTCAGAAAGCGCCATGAGGGTATCTTCAGCTAGAGGTGACTGGACTCTGCGCGACATACCCGGTGATGACGGCAAAATAGATAAAATGCGTGAGAAACTTCTACGCTATGTGATGGAAATGGATTACGATCAGAGCCTTCTTGTGTGGCATATTGCCACTGAGCTCTTATTCCAAACAGAAGTCATCACTAAAGAGAACCATGGCTACCGTGAGTTCAGTAAAATCCTTTCAGACTACATGATATACCTCCTGATGATGCAAACCACTCTGATGTCAGCTGTTGTGGGTATTGGAAAGATAAGATTCAGAGACACGTGCGAGGAGGCGAAAAGGTTCTTCCAAAGGAGGCATATCACGGAGAGTGAGGAAGAGGTCAAAGATGCAAAGAAGGCCAGCATTGCAATTTTATCTGTGGAGACTCCAGCAAAAGCTGATCCTATCGACGTTAAAGGTGATAGAAGCAAGTCTGTGCTGTTTGATGGGGGCATGCTGGCAAAGGATCTTATAAGGTACAGGGAGCTTCTAGTCAACAAGGAGCGTCAAGAACCAGAGAAGATCAAGAAGATTCGAGACCCAGGGAACAGAAATGATACTCAAGAGCCAGAGCCGGAAACTCCCGACACAAAGATGTGGAAAATGGTGAGCCAAGTGTGGGTTGAGATGCTTTCTTATGCAGCGACTAAATGTGGCGCTATAGAACACGCAGCCCAGCTAAGCAAAGGTGGTGAACTCATCAGCTTTGTGTGGCTATTGATGGCTCATTTTGGACTAGGAGATCAATTCCAGATCAACCAAGGAGATGCCAGAGCCAAACTGATCGTAGGCAAGTGATCACACAAAACCAGTAGCAGCAACATTAGGTTCCCTTCAATTGTGTTTTTCTTTGCTTGTTTCAAAGAGTATTGTCTTGAATTGTTTGCAGCTACCATATCAGCATTACCAGCAATTATTCTGTTCTTGCATCATCCGCATTGTAACCCATCTCCTTCTTGTTTGGCTGATACATCCATTGTTATGTGAGCTTGATTGATTCCTTTGATATATACTCTATAGAACCAGAAGAGAACTCTCCATAGGCTGTTCCATTCCAAATTCAAACCTACAAAATCAGTAAACAAGAACCTTCAAAATTCCAATGAGAAGAAATCGAACAAGGTTTTCACAATCTCACAAGGCGTTATAAACGATTTAGAGACTCAGATTTGACCTAGAAATCGATGATATATATTGATTTTAACCCTAACCGCGAATTGTCTAAGCTAAAGCCCTATTGAAGATAACCATACACACCAAGCTCATATGAAATTCGACCTAAAAACTCAGATCATGATCGTGAATTGTCTCCGCGAACCTTCCAGACGAAGTTATCTCCTCAATTTCGCCGCGACGGCATTTCAATCTCGATCGCAATTTCAGTGTCATTTTTTACCTAATTTTAGCTAAGAACAAGCACAAACAAAATCAGGTAAAAAATTGTAAAAATGTTTTCTTTCCGACATTAGTAAATTTTTGGAAAATAATAATCCATATTGATAAAGATAAGATAGATAAATTTCCTAAAATACCGGGAAAACGTAGTATTTCACCTCCAATAGTTTCATATCCTCGTAAATCACCCTCATACTTTGACGTCGTAGCGTTTCACCCTAATGCAAATTTAAACTTCAATTTCACCTCCATGTAGAAATTAAACGCTCAAATAGACCTAGTATAAAAATCAAAATCGTATTCCCTCCCAAATTTTTTTAATGTTGGTTTACTATAGACTAGGTTTTTATTAACCAAATTTAACAAAAACTAAACCGAGTAATAACCGTTTAATGACCCGATTAGAAACAGGAAATCGGAATCAACCCATTTTCAAACCCAGACCCGAGTTTTAACCCAACTTTGACCCGGATAAAAAAACAGTTTTATTCTTCCCCGACAAAAAAAATCCCAAAATCCCCAAATCAAAATCCTAAGAACCCTAAAACCAAAATCCCTAAATATAACTCAAATTCGACTGCGATTTGTTCATTGGAGATGGACTTGTCATTAGGGTTTACAAATCCAATAGCTGAAGAGACAAATGATGCAGAGGATGGTCGCGAGAGGACTGACTTCGACATCGAGCAAGCTCTACTCGATTTTGTCGACGAGCCTCAGGTTAGACACAATGTGTGTTCAGATGCTAATAGCGACGACCCGGAGGAGATCCGGCGAATGTATGAGAGGCGACACGAGGTTAGAAGAGGCGATGGAATCTTGTTCGAAGGCCAAATGTTCATCAATGGAGTAGCGTTCAAAGAGGCTGTGCTTGACCATGCTTTGAAGACCGGTCGCAATGTAAGGCAGACCAAGTATGATCCAGTCAAAGCCGGCTTCAGTTGTCTTGGAGGAGAAAAAGATTCTAAGTGTCCTTGGCGTGTGTATGGCTCATTCCACAAGAAAAGTGGACAGTGGAAGGTGAAGAGCTTTATGAGTAAGCATTCTTGTGTTCTTAATGGTTCATGCGCGTTGCTTAGGATACATGTTATTGCAAGGTTGTTCGTTGATAAAATCAGACATGATCAAGAGTATTTCAAGCCGAAGAAGCTTGAAGAATTGATTCGAGAGAGGTGGAGGATTACTGTGTCTAGGGGTCAATGCCAACAAGCTACGTACAAAGCTTTGAAATGGATTGAGAAAGAGTATGCTGAGCAGTTTGGTCAGATTCGTAACTACAAGGGTGAGATACTAGAGTCAAACTCAACTCTAGGTTCCACAAAGAAAAAGAGGTAATATACTACTTTCGAATTGTGTATGTAGCTAAACTGATTTTTGAATTGTTTAGCTAAACTGATTTTTTGATTTTGTTTTCTTTTAGGCTTCTAAAGGTAAATCTGCTTCTAAGAATGGACCATCTCAAGATCCTCAAGCTTCTCAAAGGACTCTCACTCAACTCTAGGACATGTTTCTCACTCAACTCTAGGATATTTTTCGGATGCATAAGATGCAATTAGAAATGTTTTTGGTTTGCTTCTTATGCCTTTTGTGTCTCGGTTATGAATGTGCAATTTACTTTAGACTTATGGCTTTTGTGCTTTTGTAATATACTATGACTTTTGCTTTTGTGTTTTGGTAATGACTTTTCTACTTATAGCTTTGGTTTTGTGTTGTGGTCTGGATTTTAATTACATTCATTTTCTTTGTTAATGACTTATAAACCAAACTCAAAAGAAAGACAATCATGAACCATCATCACACATACCAAAACATACAAACTTTTCTTAACAAACTTGAATATCGTCTTAACAAACAACACAAGTACACAACCGAAACAAACATGAAACTTGTCTTAACAAACAACACATACAACACAACCAAAACAAACATGAATCTTGTCTTAACAAACAACATATGCTAACCATACAAGAACAATCCGAATAAACTTAGCCTAGTAGCTTACCACACCCAACAATGATCGCACATCCTAAGCAAACAAGAACCATCATCTTCTTCATGTTACATTTAGCTTCAACCAATGCTTCTTCTACTCTCTCAAAGATCTCTTTCTCTATCTTCGTTTCCATCTTATCCATCTCCATTCGCTCCATTGTTAAATGTTTCATCTCTTCTTCCAATCTTGTAGTACGCAAAGCTAAAGCCTCAATCTCATCCAACAATCCCTCATTGACCCACTTGAAAGTGTGGTCATCACCAACAAGCTACGAAATCAACATGAACATTATCTACATATTTTGTGTTCTTAATGGTGTGATAAACGGAAAAACGAACAATTGATTCACATTACCCTACGTGCTGCTGCAAACGTACAACGGTAGTATCTCCGATACGGATTTGGATTCGACTTCGATATCTTGGACACGATATCATCACCACACCAACATCTCTTAGGCACACCAACCACTCTTCCTCTTTCTCGGTCAATTGATGTTCCACTCGAAGCTCCAGATGTATTGCTCATGCTTCCCAATTCGATTTGGTCAAATGCAGAATTAGGGTTCTTCCTTTGAAATTGGGGATTTTTCGATTTAGGGGTTTTGATTTTGAATTATAAGAAGGAAATGGGTTAAAGATGTGGGTATGGGTCGGGTTTTTAACCAAATTCGGGCTTCGGTTCTGGTTTATAAAATCGAGTTACTTGGTTTACGATCAGGTTCTGTAATAAACCGAAAAATCCAGGAATTAGGTGAAATTGAAGTTTAAGTTTGCATTAGGGTGAAACGCTACGACGTCAAAGTATGAGGGTGATTTGGGAGGATATGAAACTATTGGGAGTGAAATACTACGTTTTCCCTAAAATACCACATCTGAAGTTTTGTTTCCCTAAATACCACATTTTTTAAAACATTCTAAAAATACCATATTTTTTCCAAAGTTCCAAAAATACCACAAAATTAAAAGTTGATTTTTAAGGTTTAGATTTTAAATTTTTTGGGTTTGGGTTAACTATTCTAAAATTAGGGTATATTTTTAGGGGGTAGGGTTTAGTTTTGGGGTTTAGGGTTTAGTTTTGGGGTTTAGGGTTTAGTTTTAAATGTTAAAAGTGAATTTTAATGTTGTGGTATTTTTAAAATTTTGGATAAAATGTGGTCTTTAAGAACTTTTGAAACAATGTGGTATTTTTGGAAAAAAACTTAAAATTTTGGTATTTTTAAAAATTGTCCAAAAAAATATTTTGCATAATTTTAGCGATAACTTTTGGAGTTAAATTATAATCGTTAAAAGAACTATTTTTTACTAGTAAATGTATACAATCATTAACAAAAAAAATTATATATATAATTATTTTACTAATTTTATTACTAAAAAAAAACTATGCCTCCATAAAAAGCATACCTAATAAAATATACCTCCATAAAGTTTGGTTGACAACAAAAATACTATGCGATCAAATTAAAATTATATTATGTAGAAAGAATTAGTAAAATGTATAGGTTTTTTTGTAAAAATTTCAAATAAAATATACAAATTATATATAAAAGTATTCCCAAATTATTATTTTTAATCAAATTATTGAATTAGTCCTATATATTTATTATTTTCTTGTTGTTGGTCAATGGTCACTATATAGCGACTCGATTAAAAAAAAAAGACTAACCCGGCGTAGTCTTAAACTAATACAACTATGGTTTTAATAAATATTTTATTTTTAATCATAACTTAACAATTCAAACCCGAGATTAGTGGATCAATGTTTATTTTATTAAACGACGCGAGCTCAACTAATGACACTTGAACCTTTAATTAACTTTAATCATTATTCAACATGTTTATTACAAAAAAAAGACCAAAATAGTGTATAAGTCGTCTCTTCTAGGGAAAAAAATTTGAGGCATTGATTGATGGGTAAAAACAAGAATATTTCCGTCAAAAAAAAAAAACAAGAATATTTTTAGGGTCTTTTAGCAAAATAACACAAATTATAAAATTAATTTGTGTAATAGCCATGTAATAATTATAATTAGGAGACTAGCAATAATTATAATTAAGTTACATGTACTTTTACCTTTTAACCCTTAAACCTAAACCCCAAACCCAAACCCTATCCCCTAAAACTATACCCTAATTTTGGAATAGTTAACCCAAACCCAAAAAATTAACATTCAAAACTAAACCCTAAACCCCAAACCCAAACCCTACCCCCTAAAACTATACCCTAAGTTTGAAATAGTTAACCCAAACCCAAAAATTTAACATTCAAAACTAAACCCTAAACCCCAAACCCAAACCCTACCCCCTAAAGCGATACCCTAAGTTTGGAATAGTTAACCCAAACCCAAAAATTTAACATTCAAAACTGAACCCTAAACCCCAAACCCAAAAAACTGAGTTTGTAACTGAGGGCATTTTTGTCATTAATACATAATACAGAGGAGCACAGTAAATTGTGCTATTGGATGCGTTATAATTTTTTTTTGTGTTATACACTACAATTACCCATATTTTTACGGTATGAATACCAACTCATTTTTTTTATAAACTATTTACAAAATATATACTAAAAAACAAATTAAAACGAAAATGCAAAATAGTGATTAATTCTCAAAACAAAATACAGCTAATAAGACCTGAGTCGCTGAGTCGTCTCCCGAGTAAACCTCTGGTAAAAAAACAAGAGAAAGAGAAAGAGCATCAATGGCTTCCCAAAACCATTCCTCAAACCCCAAAATTTCAAGTAAATCTGAGATATTATTTCAATAACCAGAAGAGAGAGAGAGTGAGAGAAAAAGAGAACCCAAATTTCTCAAGTGAATCTTAGAGAGTGAGAGAAAAAAAGGAAGAAGCTTTTTCTTTTCTTCTAATCTTGATAGAGCAACAATGGTGGACGTTATACCAAAACCCATCAAACATGTGTGGGATAGATGGAACATAAGAGGAACAATCATTCTGAGTCTTACCCTTCAAGCAATTCTCATTTGCTTCTCTCCTTTAAGGAAACGCACACCAAGAAGGGCCTTGATCATACTCGTTTGGTCCTCTTATCTCTTGGCAGATTGGTCTGCTAATTTCGCTGTTGGTCTCATCTCCAAGAATCAAGGTAAAGACCCAAAACCTGATGATCCTCCTCAGGACAAAAAGCTCATGGCTTTATGGGCACCATTCTTGCTCGTGCATCTTGGTGGACCTGACACTATCACAGCTTTTGCGCTTGAAGATAACGCTCTTTGGCTCCGACATGTCTTTGGGCTTGTCTTTCAGGCAATTGCTGGTGTCTATGTGGTTCTCCAGTCTCTGCCTAACAGCCTTTGGCTGATTATACTCTTAGTGTTTATTTCTGGGACTATCAAGTATCTGGAGAGGACAACTGCTCTGTATAGTGCGAGTTTGGACAAGTTTAGAGATTCTATGATTCAAGCACCAGATCCAGGACCAAACTACGCGAAGCTCATGGAGGAATACAAGGCCAAGAGAGAGGCAAGACTACCCACGAAGATCATTCTGATTGATGAGCCTGACAAGGAGCATAGGCCTAAGAAGCTAGTGCATCCATCATTGGTCTCGTCTGCAGTAGCAGGTGAATCGCAGCATCAGCCAAAACCTGTAGGAGAAAAAGTTGGAAGAAAAGTGTTGCACGATCTTGAGATTGTTCAGTATGCTTTCAAGTTCTTCAACACATTCAAGGGCCTTGTAGTCAACCTTATCTTCAGCTTCAGGGAGCGAGACGAGAGCCTAGAGATCTTTGAGAACTTACATGATTCAGAGGAAGCTTTGAGGATCATTGAGGTCGAGCTTGGTTTCCTTTATGATGCTCTATTCACCAAGATTGCGATTCTGCATACCATTATTGGAAGTCTCTCCCGATTGGTTGCTTTTGGTACCCTTGTGGCAGCCTTCGTCCTCTTTCTTTTAAAACCCAACAAAGGCCATGACTTTGACGGACATGATGTCTTTGTTACCTACACGCTGTTCATTGCTGGCATATCTTTGGATATCATTTCCTTCATCTTGTTTGTGTTCTCCGACTGGACGTGTGCTGCACTAAGCAGCTTGAAGGACAACCCCGAGGATGCTCTATCGTCCTGGGTAGATCAAGCTTTAAATGGGCTTCTTTGGTTCAGACGGTTGCATTGGACGAATCAAACGTGCGACAAAGATGTGCATGACTGTACTACAAAATGTGAGAAACTGTGTCCAGAGGCTCATAGTCATAGTCATGAGTGTACTGGAACATGTGAGAAACTGTGTCCAAAGGCTCATAGTCATTATGTGCTCACGACACATTTTTTCTTTCGGAGATGGTGTGGAAGCATCAACGTATTCAACTTTCTAGCCTACGCCACAAAAGCAGAGGTAAAGAGGATCCACGATGCCAGAAGTAGTTTCCGCCGCAACTCATGGAAAATCATAGCTTATCCATTCAATCTAGCCTACTTCATCATCCAGACACTTAGTGGATGGATTGGCGATTCTATTTATGCTGTGCACAAGTGGATCAGCCACATAGTCAATGAGGCATCAAGAAAATATCCTTCGGCTCGTTGTACTATTTACCCAATCTATTTTGGGTTCCTATGCCGTATTCCTCATGTCATCAAATCTGTGTGGGACTTCTTCAGCGACTTGTTGGACATCTCGGATACAATTGATATGGTCCAGAAGACGCTCTTTGTACACGGAGAGCCCATGACGAGAGAACTATGGACGTTCATCTTCAAAGAGCTGAAAAACAAATCAAAGTTTGGAGACAGTCCTGAAAATGCCAAAAGGATATCTATGGCTCGGGGAGAGTGGTCGTTGCGTGACAACCTGCCAGAGGGCGCAGACCGTGAAAAACTGGTGCGTTATGTCACAAAAGTTGATTATGATCAGAGTCTGTTGATGTGGCACATCGCAACGGAGCTCTGTTACCAACAGAAAGATACATTCAAGGATAAGGAGCACTACAGTTACCGTGAGTTCAGTAAAATCATCTCAGACTACATGATGTACCTCCTGATATTGCAACCTGGTCTGATGTCCGAGGTTGCTGGAATTGGGAAAATCCGATTCAGAGACACAATGGCTGAAGCTGACAAGTTCTTCCACAGGAGGCATATCGAGGATGCGAAAAACGTGAAGAAAGCCAGCGACACAATCCTGAAAGTCGAAAGTAAAATTGAACCAATGGGCGTCAAGGGAGATCGAAGCAAGTCTGTGTTGTTTGATGCGAGCAGGCTGGCCAAAGATCTTAAGGAGATGGAGGAGAATTATGAGGTAGATAAATGGAAGATACTGAGCAAAGTGTGGGTGGAATTGCTCTGTCATGCAGCGTGTCATTGCGATTCAACAGCTCACGTGGAGCAACTCAGCAGAGGCGCAGAGCTCATCAACTTCGTTTGGCTTTTAATGGCTCACTTCGGACTAACTGATCAGTTCCAGATCAACAAAGGAGATGCCAGAGCCAAACTCATAATAGGCAAGTGATGTCACAAGAAAAGTATTGTTCAATAACTATTGCATTCCCTCGTGTCTAAATTCATTCTGCATTGTATTTCCTCTACTTTCTGCTCGAAACCATGAACTTGTTGCTGCATTTGAGACGGAATCTTCCGATATCTTTGCATCGTTTTCTCAACAATGAAGTGTTTCTTCCACTTTCTAGTCAAAACCATAAACTCTTTTCATAGAACTGATGACATTGTATGCTTTCTGATGGAATCTTATTGCATCGTTTTCTTCTACTTTCTGCTCAAAACCATAAAACAATAAACTCTTTTCTGCACAGAGATGATGACATTGTATGATTTTGTGATGGAATCTTCTGATATCTACTGTTTTCTCAACAATGAACTCTTTCTTTTTGCTTTCTGCTTAAAACACTCTTTGCTGCATATAGAATGATGACACTGTATGCTGATCTCTATTGGACCTTTTCCCAAATATCGTTCATGGTCACCTATTCCAAAAAAAGTATACATATGAGAATGATGTGCATTAAGATTAGGCCTGGCTGAGTCTAGGTGGAACCTGCAAAAGATGAGTGTTCCAAATGTAAACATGGAAATTACAAGACTTTCTTTGACCCAAAAACTCAAGAATCTGCGAGAGAGAAGAAGAAGAGTGTCTCTTTTGCTAAGAATCCGCAATTGAATGTCGCATTGAAACCAACACAGCAAAGTGATGCACAGACATAGCTTAAAGATGTTGTAATGTAAACTCTAATGATCTTCAGAACAATACGACTGAACAAAGAAGAAAAAACCACACAAAATCAAATCCAGTGAAATCAAAATCGATACTTGAATAGCTTTTCCAATTTCCCAGTGATTCTTTCAAGAACATCGAACCATTTCTAGTTCCCGATCAATCGTTCTCCCTTCGATTTCTAGTACATTTTTGGGGGTTTTCGCTCTTCTTCTTCCCTTCAATTGCTAGTCTGGAAAAATAAAAAAATAAAAAAAGTGACGCAAGCTGAACTAATTACCATTTACCGGAAATTATAAATATAAAATCCAGAGTCTCGAGTGTCTCCTTCAAGGGTTTAGTCGGTTCAACGATCTACCAATTTTGTCCCATTGGTATTCTATCTCCTGCCAAGGTAAGTTTGGAGTTGTAAGTTGTAACTTTCGTGGGTTTTGTATATGCTCTTATGTGATATCTACCGCTATATCCCCTTTATACTAGATTAAAAGAGTTTAGGGGACAACAAAATAAATAAAGAAAGACTGATAGGCTATTTGAGATAATCTAATCTACTACTCTAACGAATCTCGACATAGATTTTAGCTTTTCTAGCAATTTCTTATTGGAAATTTTCAAAAATTATTGAATTTTTAAAGTTTATTCTACTAATAAAAATCTTTAGCATCTCTTGTCTCATTCATTTTTGTCATATTCAGCAATTTATTGACGTTGCAGTTGCAGGTAGAGAACCCCCAGACTATCCGGGAGGGAAACAGCAAACAGGTAAGAAAATGAAAAAAACTCTTCTTTGACATTTTTCAGATTTTAACCAATTTTTCTTATCTTGTTGGAGAAAAGACTAAACCTTTCTCACTGATTCTCTTAGGTTTATTACTGATTTGGTTATGGAATACTAGATTTTATTTAAATAGAAAATAATTCATTATTGTTTCATCATTAAGTTTTGTTTCTTCAATATTCTTTTGATAGCTTGAGTTGGAGAAAGTAGGACGTTTACTTCTCTAAGAAAGAAGATTTAACATTTTTTTTGCTTTCAAGATTTTGCATATTGGTTCTTGTGTGTCTCTATCTTTCATTTGAGAGCTGAGAAGAAAAGGTTTGACCACTAAAGTTTCTTCATGGCTTCCAAGAACTTGTCACCACAGGAGCCAAAGCCAAAAGCTGATCCAAAGGCAACTATCAAAAAAATCCTCAAGATTGTGGACAAGTTGCATACAAAGCTTCCACCATCTCAGATAATCACAACGTCTAGAAGCTCTGGTGCTGGACTTAATAACCAAAGCAAGAGACTTGAATCTGATTTACTTGTCCAGGATGATTCAGATAATGTGATTCCTAAGCTGCAAAGTAATCTTCATCTGCTGAGAGAGGGCATGGTTAAGGTGCAAGATCTTCGCGAAGACGTTGTATATGAAGTGAGGAAACATTTCCATCCACTTAACTCTCTACTCAAGCGAGTGGAGTTCTCGAAAACTCAGTTGACCATAGGTATGAAGAAAGACTTGGAAGACATCAACAAGATCCTGGTCCCTCTGTTGCCTAACAACCGTAGAAAACAAGGATCATATTATGAGGACCGCGATGGAGAAAATAACGGCAGAGGCATTGTATGCTTGCCTGGAATCCATAAAAATGAAGAAGATCTCCAAAGACTAGCGGTTTTCCGAGAAGTAAGGGATAAGTTCGAGAAGCTTAGTACTGAAAGGAAGTTCTGTTTGCTGAGCTTTGCCGTGTTCCCGGAAAATCAAGAGGTGAATACAACAATGTTGATGTATTGGTGGATTGGAGAGGATTCTGTCTGTATTTACAACACCTGAAAAAGGGCGTTTTCGACCTACTAAAGTCAACCCCGAAAGTTACTATGAAGGAGATTCTTAAAGAATTCACGGATGAAAACTTGATTGAACCCCAAAGTACAGTTGACTCAGCTGTATAAGATGAACCCTTTTGTGCATTCTTCATTGGTTCTTATTTCCAAGGCAATAGGACTTTTTGATATGTATCATAAAGGCGAGAAGCCAACCATGAACAAGCCAGACCTGCACAAAGTCTGTCTTGTGGAAGATTCGTCAAGCCAGCCAGAAGCTAAAGCTAAAAACATGCAAGAAGTAGATCGCATTGGAACCGTGTTCAATGTTTCTGAGAGGCTTCCAGAACAAACAAACCCTCCTGGCTAGATCAACCATAGAGTCCGAGTTCATAGCTTTAGACAAAGCGGCGGAAGAAACAGAGTGGTTTCGAAATTTTTTGGAAGATATCCCTATGTGGAAAAAACCAGTGCCAGCTTTACGGGTACATTGTGATAGTCAATCGGCTATATCCCGGACACTAAATAAATTATATAATGGTAAATCTCGTCATATTCAGAGGCGACATAAAACCATAAGACAACTGATCTCCACTGGAGTACTCACGATAGATTATATCAAGTCGGCTGAAAACTTAGCTGATCCGTTCACAAAAAGTTTGGCGAGAGATCAAGTTGTTAAATCATCAAGAGGAATGGGTTTAAAGCCTATAACAGAACATGACGCTTAATGGATACCCCACTTATGTCACTGGAAATCCCACGACATAGGTTCAAAGGGCCAACGAAATAAAGCTGAGTAAGAGAAAAACACTGTGAGACAATGTATATACCCAGTTCCTTGGATGATAAACAGTGTTACCTGTGTGTGACAAGGATAAGCATTAGCTTTTAATGATTCCATAACTTTGAGATATCAGTGAAGTAATACAGGATGCTTCTTTAAAACAAAGTTGATGGCAGATCACCTAGTGAGTGTGAAATGAGGCCGTTTCTAGGAGAATGAAAGTAAGGCTATATTCTCCAAGTTCACTCATGATTACCAGGAATGTTCAAGGCCAAAATGAACACAATAGAGAACTGATCTCTACGAGAAAATGTTGCTATGCAATAACTGTTGTCTAGGTTAACATTAACATCCGAGTGGCTCAAGTCATCATGTTCACCTCCTGGCCAAGTAAACCCGACAGAAATTAAAATGATTGGTCCAAGCCTGAAAAATGCTACCTCTCAGATATAGTTACATTTTCGTATACTCTCAAAAGTCTGTCAGAGTCTAGTATAGTCGAGTCTGCATATGTTTGTTCAGTCAGTCAAGTCTGCATAAGTTTAGAGTCACTTCTATTCATGTGGGGGATTGTTGGAACGTTTTTTTAATTAAATATAAGGCCTCTAGGCCTTATTAAAAATATGTTGAGTGGTGAAGAGAAATGAGTATTAAGCATGTGGCCTAAATAAGAAATTGGAGTAAATAAAAGGGATGTGTATAAATGTGACCCACATCTCTTATGTGTAAAATATTCCTCTAGTATATAATAGAGGAAGCTCATGTTATAGTTTAAAAACATGGAGCTTGAGTGAAAACTCACGCGAGCCAAACCGGACTGAACCGAATCTAACCGGGAATGGGCATGGGCGTGGGCGTGGTCGTGGTCTTTATTTGACACTTAGGACACTTAGGACACGTGGGTCTCGTGGTCTTTGATCCGTATCAGTTATGAATTCTTTTTGAATTCTGATACTTTGATGTTTGAATTTTTCATTCAAATAAATTTGGTCAAAGATGCTGTGTCAGTATTAATGACCATTATTTCACCTTTTAATTGATAAAACGTTACAAACGTTTAGAATTCGAAATCATTCCTTAGGTTATAAATATGACCTCTTTGATTCTCATTCTACATACTCTGAAACGAAAATCAAAAAGAAAAGCTATCCAACAATCTCTCTCAAAGAAAGTTTGTGTCTTGAGAGTATCGTAGGTATTCAGTTCGTTAGAACCGTGATTTGAGTGATTGCAAATACGGTTAATTTGTGGTTGTATCCTGGGATCCTTGAATCAGTCATCTCGTCGCACTACATGTGATTCAAAGGGTTAAGGAAAGAGATTTGTCTCGCCTCTGCAATTCTCTTCTTCCCTTAAACATCTTTTTAATCGCAGTTTATCACTGATTCGTAGTGTTTCATAATTTTGGTCCTACACATTCTGTCTGTGAGCTTTGTAGATTGGTCATCTTGGACCTCAGAGCTTGCTATAACTTGGAGACAATTCCAGAGAACATAAGTAATCTCTTTCATCTTACTTACTTGGACATGTCAGAATGCTACATGATTGATGGCATGCCCAAGACATTGGCATGGATGAACAACTTAGAGGTTCTCAAGGGCTTTGTGGTAGGTGATGGTCATTGGAGTCTTCTGCACGCTGGCTGAGTTACAATCATTGCGGAAGCTGAAAAAGCTAAATGTTACAATAAACGGAAAGGGTTTTACTGTAGCTGAACTGATTGAGGCTATTAAGGATTTCAAAAAGCTGGAAAATTTAAAAGTAGTGTGGGGACGTATGAATAAATCTCTTCAAAACAAGGACACAGATGAAAGAAAGAAGGAACAAAATTTTCCGTTCTTAAAAAGAATGATTTTCGGCGCGAGGCGGAGATATTCCAGAAAACTAGAGCTTCCCAAGACATTGAGGAAACTAGACCTGCAATGTTTTCCTGATACAGTTCTTCCCGCGTGGCTTGAGCCTGAAAATCTAAGGTATCTGGAAAAACTATACATTAAAGGAGAAACAGAACTTACTGGATTTGGAAAGTCGCCGCCTGAGAAGGCAACTGAATGCAAAGTTCAGGTTTTACGTCTCAAGTTTCTTCCCAAGCTGAAAGTGGACTGGATACAGCTGAGTCAACTGTACTTTCCAAAACTGGAGTTCTTGGAGAAGTATCAATGCACTCAAGTTAGTTTATGCCCCACTGATGGAATCGGAATCTGGTGCAAACCTTGAAAAAAAACAAGTACAAGCAATTCAGAACTGAGAGTTTCTCTGTGTTTTCCTTTTTGTCTACTATTATCATTGTTTCTTATTGTGTGTAGCTTCCTTATTTCCCATTTGAAGTCTTGCCATTTTGGCTGTCAAATGTGTTGTTGTTAACCGTTGAATAATGGAGCATGGAGTGTTTTCTTGTCCTGTGGTACTACTTCCTCTGCTTCAGGTACAAATAAGAAAATGAGAATTGTGTTATGAATAACTGAAAAGATTTACAACGTTTATGTTTACAAGTTCAGAGACAGAGAGTAAGAATAAGGAACTCTGACTGCTGCAGAAACAAGATATGAGGCAACAAAAGGTACACAAGGATTTACAATGTGTACACCTTTCAAATTTGATACCATATGCTAGTGCAGAGGCGATCAACCGTATTGAACGCAAAACACCTATACTCATGGGATCCCATGCATAGACCGAGTGCTGTGGAGGCTCTGTAGCATCATTTCTTCCAGAGTTGCTACTATGTTCCACCATCTCTCCATCCCAAGCTATCCGTTAGACCGAGCGGTCATTTGAGCAGCCACAATCCGTGAAGTGGGTCTTCCTTCCACACCTGAAACTAGACTGCCATTTCCAACAATGGGAAGAACATGGACTCAAAATCAAAAGCAACAAGCGGCGAAAAAAGGCAGGTTGAATGGGAGAAAGAGGTGATATGTTTCTCATACCTACACAACCTTCAAATCCCTTTCTGTGTTATAAAATTCTAATAGGTGCAGAGCATTGAAAGGTGTAATGTAAAATGATATAGCATTGGAAGTAGTGCTACAGTCATAGAAGCCAAATTGAACCCAAACAATTTGCATCGTGCTTTTTTGGACCTGAACTTTTGCATATGACTAATTTAAACATGAATTCTAAATAAAATTAAATCTTATACCTGAACTAACATGTTTTGTGCCGAATTGTACATTGACCAAGATTCCGTTAGTCAACATTAATGGAAAAACGACACGTGGGGTAGCTGGCTCGGTTTCGTTGGGTCAAAACGACATCATTTCGTTGTTTTAGTAAAATAATGACGTTTTTATTTAGAAAAAACTCACAATCGAATCCGTAATTTCATAAATGACGTCGTTTTCATTTGGAAATTTATCGAATTATGGATTCGATTTCGAGTTTTCTCTAAATGAAATCGACATCGTTCTATTAAAACAACGTAATGACATCGTTTTCAAACATTTCTTACCTAGCCAACTAACCCACATATCATTTTAATCAATATTCAGTTAACGGTGACTAATGGAATCTTGGTCAAGGTACAATTCGGCACAAAACATGTTAGTTCAGATATAAAATTTGAATTTATTTGGAGTTCAAGTTTAAATTAACCATATGTAAAAGTTCAAGTCCAAAAGGGCACGATGCAAATTGTCTGGGTTCAAATTGGCATTTTTCCCTATAGTATACACATCAAAAGTTGGTTAGTGTTACTAATATACTAATGTAAGTGTCTTCCAATATGGTCTAGTGACTCTAGTCCAATGGTTAACAACAAGTGCATTGAAGCAAATGAGATCCATAAAATTATCAACTACCAATTCCCTCAACTAAGTTTTGCTCAAATCTCTTGCTTTTGTATTGAGGAACTAGTAATGAAAATTTGTCTGGTGTACACCTTTCAAGCCTGAAAGATAGATATAAAATTTAATTTTTGTGTTTTAAGAGTATAGCTCCAATAGTTTATCTCAACTAAATCAAAAGTTGAACTTATGTCAAATGCTTAATATATCTTCCAGAAACTCTGAGGATCGCATGTTCCTCTGCAACTAGCTTCTTAGACAATGTCTCATCCCTTGTTGTGTATATGACTCTCTCACCACACCCTTTAGGGAATCCGTCTGAGAGATTATTGTCCTTCAAGATCGGCGTTTCGGCTTATTGTACACGCACTATAAGTTTACTGAGAAAATTTGTGCCTACTCTTTGAAACAGTGCTTATAAATACCCCAACTCAATAGTTTCGGCTTATTAGTACCCGAACCTGGGGGTAATGAGAAAATTGGTACATATTCTTTGAAAGAGTGCTTAGAAAAACCTCAACTCAATAAAATTTTAAGTTTTTCAACCCGAAATTAAAATTTCAGCTTATAATTGATTAGAATAAAAAACGGTTCTAGAAAGAATCGAACCATGCACCTCAAACTTAGCAATTCATCCCAAAACCAGTTAAGCTACTATATTCTTTTGATCAATGTTCTCCCATAAATTGCAGCGGATTCTGGATTCAATAAATTGCAGCGGGTTGTTTAATCTAAGACCTAAAACAACCCAATTCTCAATCGTAAATCTGATTTCAAGAAGAAATCTAATTCTGTGTTTTTGTTTTTGTTTTTTTTGTTAGTGTAAAAGAATAATGAAAATTGTGAATTATCTTCAGTGTGCAAGTGAATGTAATGCAGTTGTTATTGGAATTGACGTTGCAAAGAATTAATGTAATTTTATGTTTCAAAAGGTAATTGGGCAAAACCCAAACTTGAATTCGGCAAAAAACTGACCCAAAAACAAAAGAGTACCCTTTTAATCATCGAAAACACTAAATCACATCGTAGAAGCAGATACATATGCACACACAACAAATACACATAGATAAAAAAATTGACTTAATGTTTTATGTTCACAATAACTAAGTGCATTGAAGCAAATGTGTTATAAAATTCTAATAGGTGCAGAGCATTGGAAGGTGTAATGTAAAATGATATAGCATTGGAGGTAGTGCTACAGTCATATAGTATACACATCAAAAGTTGGTTAGTGTTACTAATATACTAATGTAAGTGTCTTCCAATATGGTCTAGTGACTCTAGTCCAATGGTTAACAACAAGTGCATTGAAGCAAATGAGATCCATAAAATTATCAACTACGTCTATATATGTTTTTAGAATCATCTTTTTGAGGAGAATCGAGTGTTCACAATAAATATGTATTTGGGTTTATTGGATACTAGATTAGGACCCGCATAATATGCGGGTATTAGAAATTAAAATTGATAATTTGTGTAGTTATACTCGTATAGTTATATTTTAAATTAAAACCCTATTAATATAGTCATAAATTATGTTTTGTTAGCCGTGAGTTAGAAAATCAATAATGAGTTTGAATCTTCAAAAAATTATAAAAATAATTCATCTAAATGAATGATAAGGTTTTAAATCATATTTGAAATCTTATCTACTTTTAAACTATATGTATTTTATAAATAAACATCAATTATTTTTCAAAAAGTAATTTTTTAAAATAAATTTCCTTACATACTTGATAATTTTTAAATAAAGATCCAATTACGAAAATTTAAACTTGAATCTTTACATTACAACATGAATTTCAGAAATACAATTACATACACTAACAAACTATTCTGAAAATAGGTAACATAAATAAAATTAGTATATTAACTCTATCATAAAATGTTAATATTTAGATATTTTGTTCCTAAATAATCACAAAAAGTGAAAAAGGTGTGTATATGTTATTATTCTTTTATTTTCTTACATTTTAAATCTTATCTAGATTTTATAGTTTTCATTTTGTTATATATATTTTTTTAGGTTTTGATAGTTTCCAATTTTCTACTTCCAATGTAGGTTGTGTGTATTATAAATTTCGCAAATAATCAACTTCGATATCTAAATTTATTTTGCTCGACTACTTTATCTTTTTAATTTGGTCTATAAATTTTGGTCTTCGATTCTGTCTCATGTCAAATTAGTAAATTTGATGAAAATATCATAATCGACTAATATATGTTTGGTTGGAATATTTTGTATGTTTTGAGTCTATCACATCCTTTTTATCATTTGACATTATAACTTGTAAATATCAATACGATATATTTATCAAAATAAATGAACGGTAATAAATAAATGTTATTCAATTTCTTTTTTTACTCTTTATATATACACATGCATCTAACATATGAATGTCATTCAGTTTCTTTTTTACTCTTTATACTTTTCCTTTTTCTTTTTTCATGTAACATATAATCTTTACATTTGCAATTTTCGTAGTTTAAAATTTGTTTAGTTTACACAAAAATATAATTTACGAACGGTAAAAAATAAAATTATAATATATTACTATTCTATTTAGTAAATTTTTCTTTTTATGTTAGGTTTATAAATTTCCTTTTTATAACATGAAGAAGGTATGGTAAGTATTGGATAAGTCGAAGAATTTAAAAGGTGATATAATTGATATATACTAACCTTTTCATCAAGTAGAGGAACTTCTATTCTCATAAGTACGTTGTTTGTTTTAAGATTTCTAGCCTCCCCCTTTCGAAGAATACATGCAATAGTTCAACGGTAAACACGGTGTTGATCTAAGTATTCATGATTTGCAAAGAAAATTAAGGATTTGGGGTGTACGTTAAATTGTGGGAGGTGTGTTTTAGTTTTTGGATTTGCCTTTTCTGAAGTAATAACATTTTTGGAAGGTTGAACGTATGTTTACTTTTTCTATTTAAATAATTTATGGTTTAACATTTATAAGGTTGAACGTATGTTTACTTTTTCTTTTAAAATAATTTATGGTTTAACATTTATTTTGTTTTTATAAATAAAGTTTCATTTTTGTGATGTAACATTTATTTTGTTTAATATTATGATATTTATATTTTGCTTTTCTTTTTATCTATTTACATAAGATTTGGTTTGGCTTTCAAAAATATGTTAATGAAACAATAATAAAAATGTTAATGTGTTTTTATTTTATTGGTTTAACATAATGATATTTTTTTTTTTAATTACTTGATTTTAAATAGAGTATTTTAACACGTGTCATCATCTCGATCGATAATAGACACATGTCGCGATCCTGTGAGTTACAATTTTGACAAACTCTCTTTTATATAATAAGATATTAATGTATATGCTTTTTAGAGCAATCAAATGTAATTATAAAATATGAGTTCGTAAAAGTATACCAATGTTTTACCTATATGCTCTTTTTGGATAGTATGATGTTTTTTTGGCAAATTGTGTTTGATACATATTACTATTAGAATAGATTAAGGGGTTAAACGTGCATAGTATTATGTTTTTTTTAAACATTTTGCTATTTTTTGGGAATGTTATTTTAATTTGTGAAAACATAATTTACATACCGTTTTTGAAGCAAATACTGTAGCCACCTATACCACATAAAATCATAGATGCTGTTACTTTTTTTAATTTTCATATATTAGATTACGATAAGTTTCTACACAAACATTTTATAGTAAAACTCACCATATATAATAGACGAGTTTGATCCAAGTAGCAATATGAGTTGCTTTATTTTGTCCTTCAATGTTATCGAGAAACAATTTCATGTTACCGAGAAACCATGACATTAAAGACTTAAGTTTATTTTTGAAAAGAGCATTCAAGAAACAAGTTGATAACTATATTTATATTTGAATGAAGATTGTGTTCGGACATACAGTATAACATCTATAAATTAATACTCGATAAATTAATACCTCAATAAATTAATAGATTTTTTCAGTCTGAAGTCAAGTTTTCGATTCAATTAATTTCTTGATAAATTAACATTTCGCTAAATTAATAAAATATATTGGTCCCGCTGTTATGTTATAGTGGTTTTATAGATGTGGTTTATTTTTTTCACTAAAATTTATTACAAACTTCCTTTTTTATAAATTAGGAAACTTTTTTAGAGTGTATTAGCAACATATATCTTTATAAAAATTTAATTTACGATATATTTAACGTTTCCAATTGTCTTTAAATTTTAATCATCCATATATTATATTGAACTTTTTATAAAAATGGATATATTTTTTAAAATGGAAAAGAAGAAAATAGAAAAAGATAAACGTTTAAAAAGTGGAAGTTAAAAAAAAAACAAAAAAAAATAATTAGTTCATCAATTTATAGATATTATCCGATGAGCTAATATGCGGGTATTAGATATAAAAATTGATAATTTATGTAATTATATTCTAAATTAAAACCCGTAAAATTATATTATATATTAAAATCCGTATAATTATTAGATAACTTTTTCCAATTGCATAATAATTTTTCGATATTGTTTCATTTTACTTCAAACTTATAACTCAATTGATTAAGAGAATAAAATAAATTGATGACATATTAAAATTGGAAACGGCCTTGATATATTATATAAAATTATAAATTTTCGTTGGCTAATTTAAAATATGATGTTATACCTTTTTATTTGAATAAAAACATTTTGTTATTTAAACATAGTGACAATTATACCCTTTTTAAGCATATTTTACTTTTTTTAATTGCATTGGCTCCTTTTTTTATTGGTATGAAACCTATTTGCATTAGTTTATTTGACCACGACGACAACTATACTTTTTTGTCGACACTTAGTTTCTTTTTTACAATTGCATTGACTTTCTTTTTTCTAATTGTTATGCAATTTTTTGCCTTAATTATGTTTCTTTCGACTTTACCATTTTTGTTTTCCTTTCTTATTGACATTTTCTTTTAATTTATTATTATTTTTTAAATTAAATTACAATGATTTAAAAAGTAACTAATATAAATTAAGAAATATTTTTATTGACACATGTCACAATCTAAATTAATAATGACACATATCGTAATTTCGTGACTTATAATTTGGTGCGCATCTAACTTTATATAATAATATATTTTAGTTTTCGTTTTTAAAAAAATTAATTTCTATATATCTTTATTTTTTGTTTATTACTTTCTATTTTTTTTTAACCATTATTATTGCCCTTTAATATAGGAAAGTTTATATTAATTATATTAACACTTCGTTTTGCTTGAATATCATCTGGCACAATTTTGTATTCTCCATTAACCCTCGAATTTCTTGTAGATCTTCTAATTCAACATGAAAGCTATAACTGGGGACCACTTCGGAAATAATAGGAATGAAGAGGAAAATGAATGAAAAAAATTATAAGGAACAAAATCAAAGAATAAATGTAGAAAGGAAATGGAACAAATTTTCATAGTAAATGGTAACAAACATAATAATACGTATTTCATAATAAAAAGAAAGTTTCACATTAAAAATGTATTTTTTCTCATTCTTTATCAAATTAGATGGGGAATAATTTTGTTTTATGTTCTCTAATATTTTAAAGAACAGAGAAGAATGACATGAAATCATTATTATATATAAATGATAAAAAAAAGTTTAGAAATGAACGGGGATGTGATGTTCCTCTTCATTCCTCGTATTCCTTATGGTCACTAAATAGCCGAAGTTGTCAAATGACCTTAGGGCCTTGGGCTGCTTTCACTTTGGGCCCTTGGGCTTCTGCATTTTTTTCCGGCTTACTCCAACGGGTGGCTTCTCTGTGTTTCTTCCGTCACGACGGTGCATAGCCGATCGGAAGACGGAGCAAGAAACGAGATGGATAAAAGGCGGGAAAATCGAGAGTGGCGAGAATATCGCATCCCAGAACAGAGTAGTCTATTCAAGGTAAAGTATTCCTATGCTCTGAAATTCTGTGAGTTTATTGTTCTTGGGTTTGTTTTAGTTTGAATAAGTTACAAATTTATCTGTATAATTGAGAGAAAACGCCTTCTTTCTGTGGTTGATTTGACGTCTGTGTGTGTGATTACCTTCGTTTTGAAGCACTAAAACAAATCGAGAAAATTGGATTGTGTACCCTAAAACTTGTTGAACATTGGAAAAGTATACCAAATTTTACAAAATTGGAAAACTACCCTTAATATTAAATAAATTATCATATAAAATATGTTGATAATTAAAAATTGTTTAGTGTAAATTTTAAAATTAAGTTCAATTTATTAATAACTCATATTTATTTTTCTAAACAAAAAAAACTATATGGTTAATTAATCATAATTTTTCCAACTAAAATTATAATTAAGTAAGTTGATTTATTTTCGCAGTTGATTTATATTTTCTTCGTTGATTTTTTGCTCTATTGATTTATTTAAACTACTGACTTATTTTTTTTTATGTTCGTCGACTTAATTTTCAGCTTGGTCGACTTATTTTCAACTATGGATTTATATTTGTATTGGTTGATTTTTTCCTTTGTCGACTTATATAACCATTGACTTATTTTTTTTAGGTTCGTCGACTTAATCATCAGATTCGTCGATATATTTTCAACTATGGATTTATATTTGTATTTTGGTTGACTTTTTCCTTTGTCGACTTATATAACCATTGACTTATTGTTTTTGTGTTCGTCGACTTAATTTTCAGATTCGTCGACTTCTTTTCAGCTGTTGATTTATATTTGTTTTGGTTGAATTTTTTCTTTGTCGACTTGTATAACCATTGACTTATTGTTTTTATGTTCGTCGACTTAATTTTTGTTTCATCGATTTATTTTACACTATCGATTTATTTTAAATATTTATTGATTTTAAAAATTATATTAATTTTTATTTAAAACTGTAAAATCAAATTTTTTTTAAAAAAAAAATTAGAAGATTAATGATTAACTAATAGCCTAATAGTAAAAGTATCATTTCAAACTAAAAATAGGGTAGTTTGCAAATGTTAACAAATTTGGTATAGTTTTCAAATTTTCAAATAAATTTAGGGTATTTATCCAATTCACCCAAACAAATATGTGAATTTTTTTTTTTTTAATATGTGAAATTTCTGTTTTATGAGTATATCTACAAGTCCCAACTGAATCAAAACTACATCTTTATGTCAAATGCTACATTTCCAAATCTATAATATGTTTTGAAATCTTTAGTAGCTAGGTGTTCATAATTCGAGGTCTTGATGATCACCCATGGATATTGGTGCATATCTCAACTGTAAAACAGTTTACTTATCTTACTCTACAGATTTTTTTTTGAATGGGCTCGAGTTTAAGATACATTCTTGGCTTTGCATTTGAGTTTGCATACATATCTCAGCACAATCCTCATGTTTGTAGACTAAAGTTGCAAAAAGAGATGAGATTTCCTTTTCATTGTTCGTATTTGATTGCAGGCATTTTCCTTATGAAAGACATCTAATAGCTAAAGTTGTGCACAAAGTAATCAAAACAGAAGCAACACTATATGTGCAGCTAATCTCCAAGGTTGAAGTGAGCCATTGCTAGCCAAACGAAGTTGATGAGCTCTCCTCCTTTGCTAAGCTGCTCCATACGCGCTGTAGCATCACAATTCAATGCTGCGTGGGATAGCAACTCCATCCACACTTTGCTCAATATCCTCCACATATCTTCTCCACGATCCTCCACCCGTTTCAGCTCTTTGGCCAGTGCCCTTGCCTCAAACAACACAGATTTGCTTTCCTTTCCCTTGACATCCCTTGGATCAATCTCTATCCTGGCCTAAAGAATCTCTTTAATAGCTATTTTCACATCCCTCAAGCTCTCAATATGCCTCTTCCTGAAGAATCTTTCAGTTTCAGCCAACGTTATAACATTAACAAAAGTGAACTCTAGCAGCAATAGTGGTTTATTAACCGCGACTTTTTTTGCTTCTGCAAGTCCCACTTAAAGAATAATGATTCAAAGTTATTGACTCTTGGAATTTTTTTTTTGCAGTTTGCATTGTTCTACTTCTACACACTTGGAACAAGAAACTATGCCGTAAATTGAATATGAACTCGCTGTTTCACAATCTTGACTTTTATATGCCAAGAATCAGTAATTACAGTCACAAGCAGCTTGACAAACTTATAACTTGGTGATTCGAAAATTATTTCAGTAACGTATTGACAATGTAAAAGGAAAGATGAATAAAAAACAAATGGCATTGTCTTCAATCCTGTGTCAAAGTAATGATCTTGGTGATACTTCAAACAAAGAAACTTACCCCATAGTGATAGCCGAGAGCGAGAACATGGTCGTGCCTTCAACTTCCTTCTTCAGCAATCCACTATGCTTTGTTGTGCGTAACGTTGAAACATTCGTGACTATTGTTTTGTCAATTTTTTGGTACAAAACGGAACCAATTAAACTGGAGTACCCGGACGAAGTCAATTGTACAGAATGGTGAACATTTTAGAGCATTTTGAGGAACACACAAAAAAGGGTTTAGGAAAGGAAAGGAAAGGATAGTAAGGGATTGGCGCAACCAAGTACATCTTGCTCTCAGTTCAAATATGCTTAAGACTTGAGATCCTTTGCGGTTTTATTGCACACGCAATTCAAGAATTTACCATTTGAAGCAAAACAAAACCCTTCTTTTAAGTGAAATTCTAAACGGAATTATCTCAAAACATTAATAGGAAGATAAATGTTCGACTAACACAATACAAACTCCAATCATATTTCTTACAGCTATACCAAGGGCCATTAACCCATGACATTGGTCTTCTAAACCAATTACCTCTATTAAACATACTGTATGGAGCAACCTTGATCCCAAATGATGAAAAAAAGATTGTACTAACAAAACCCCTTACAAACCACGCATATAAATCGAGAGACATATAGTTGTTGTGTAGAACATCTAACTCTCAATCCTACTAGATCGTGAACCCAGCTTCAGGTAAAACTCTACCCCAAACAGACATTCAATGTGTAGGGTAACACCGCAATAGTCATTACACATATAAAATGGATCCTCTGAATTTAATTTTTTCTCGCATATCTCACACCAATATGTCCCGCAACTTTCCTCCCCATAAGAAAGAGTGAGCATATGCTTATCATCTGTATACCTTACCTTTTGAGGAAAAGTAGCACATGCGAAACACAAAGCAAAGTCGTCACAGATGCAATTGAATGTTTCATTTGTGGAACAAAACCCTGGCTTTTGGCAAACTGAACATAGTCTCCGCTCTCCTGGTTTCGATGTTAGGAATAAAGCATGCTCCTTATGAGTTTCATGTACTAATGGCTCAGAAATTGTGGCACACCGCACATGTAGCATATAAAATTCACATCCATCTAAGTCGCACTGATAGACGAAACCAGCACACAACGAAGAACAAGCTGAACATGAATTCTTAGTGTTCATAACACCACCTCTATTTTCTCCCACTAGAGTGAGCTGATGTGGATGTATCGGGTGATCCATTTTGCGAGGAATATTTGCACATGCTTCGTGCAAAGTGAAATCACATAGCATACAAGAGTAGTAGGAGTTACCAAAGTAGATGGGCAAGATGCATGCTTGACATTCCATATTCTTGTCGTAATCTATGCTGTTGTACTCGTTTAATATCAAATGATGATGTTCATGACTGAAATGTTGTATGATTCCATCACTTATCCTCACAAACGGCTGAACTTCCTCTTCTTCAATTTCTTGTGGATCTCCCTCATGTTCTTTACCATCCCACACGTTGCTCTGTGTGGCACATCTTGAATGAGCCGCATACGAACAACCATTTTTGATGCAAGAGTAACCCTCATACTCGCTGTCAATCTCTCTACGACATATACCACAAAACCAATCTCCTTGGTCAAAAGAAGCGGTAAAAGAGATACGATGGCGATGGCGAGATATTTTTATGACACTTGGCAAGCTAGTGCAACGTTTATGGACCACAAAGCCACAAGGCGGACACATATAGATAGGGGAGCTTGGATCGGCCAAGGCACAAATGTTGCAACAACTTAATACATCTTGTCTTGGAAATAGAATGAGTGTATGCTCATGGCACTTCGGATGGTCTATAGCTAAAAGTGGTAGTTTCTCAACACAAGCTAAATTCATAGCATAATCGCATGCCGAGCAATAGTAAAATACCCATATGAGATCTTCATCACAGCAATAGCATTTCCTGGTTTGGTTATCCTCCTGAAACAAAACAAGTTGAAGAGAATGTTTTGGATGAAGGGGGTGCTTGATTTCAACTGGAGCCTTTTCATATGCTTCATGATTCTCGCCATTGCAACCTCGGCAGAGAAAATGGGTAGCGTCTTCTCCAGTTAACTTGAACTTCATCCAGTTTGAAGGGAGACAAGCCCACTTGCCACAGTTACACTATGGAACTGGAATCGTTGGATTCATTGTAATGAGCACTATGAGATAGTGTATTCATTTGTCAAGAACGGTGTTCGTTTGAATGAGAAATGTTGACTTGGAAAGCTTAAATATATAAAGTGGAGAACTCATATTTAAAATCTTGTGTACACTTTGGTGTCTCTAAGGTAAAAGCTTAATTGGTCAAATGTTATTACGTTGAGGACTTAATTCTCTTTGACTCCCTTTATTGCTCCAACGTTAGAGGTGGTGGCTATATAATGATGCCATGTTCTTTCTTATTGGACACACCATGGACATACAACAAAGCAATTATCCTCATGATTTCTTCTTCTTTTTTCGTTTTTTGTGTCTGAGAGTACACGCAGAATTTGGTTCGATAGGTTCTGTTCTTCGGTGATGGAAGACAGAAACAACCGCAATTGTACCATGGAATCTAATCGCTATGAAACCGTCACACTACAGGGAGTTTAAATATTTAAGGAAAGAGATTTGTCTTGCCTCTGCAATTCATTTTCATCTTTGTAATTTGGTATTGTAATTCTTGAATTTGTTCTTAAATTATCTTTTCATATATCAGTCGCCCAATTGTAAAAATTCGGGTCCTACAAGTAATAATCATTGGTATATTCATATTCTAAATTGAAATCCGTTTGTTTTTCTAAAAACTATGTACATTTTTTTAATGGCAAATAAAAAAATAGTTTTTGATCCAAGTCACTCATAATTATTTTTTAAAAATCATTCCAAATGAATGAAAAAAAATCGAAAACATTTTTTTTCTTAAAAAAAAAATTATTATATAGTCGATCATCTTAAAATAAAGAATTCAAACAAAAAATTTAGACATGTAAATTTTAACCAGAATCTTTATTATTGCTGCATAAATTTCATAAAATACAATTACATGCAATAACAAAATAATTTGAAAATAAGTACCATTAATAAATCTTACTACATTAACTATTTTATGATAGTTAATCTGAATGTTTTTGTTGCTAAATAATTAGAAAAGTGTGTACATGTTAGTATTTTTTTATTACTTAACATTATAAATCTTATATTATAGTTTCCGTTTTTAAAATTTTTTAATTTATATTTTTTCTTACTTTTTTGTTTATTAGTTTCCATTTTTTTAAACCAATATTTTTCTTTTTTAATATAAGAAAGTTTATAATCGTTATATTAACACATGTCATGATCTCTTTATTAGCAATAACACGTGGCAAGATTTCGTGAGTTACAATGTTACAAACTCTCCTTTATATAATAAGATGAGCAGGTCCGGTTCATTGGTTTGATGGACCTAATGTCCAAATTTGTGCTTTTCACAAATATAGTTGGGCTTTTTGCAATTTCAAAAATTCGTGTATTTTTTACAAAATTTAAATATTAGGGATTTTTTACAATGAAAATTGGGAGAATTGGATAAGTACCCTAAATTTGTTTGAAAATTTGAAAACTATACCAAATTTGTTAACATTTGAAAACTATCCTATTTTTAGTTTGAAATGATATTTTTACTATTAGGCTATTAGTTAATCATTAATCATTCTAAATTTTTTTTTAAATAATTTGATTTTTCAGTTGTAAATAAAAATTAATATACTTTTTAAAATTAATATAATTTTTAAAATTAATAAATTATTAAAATAAATCGATAGTGTAAAATAAATCGATGAATACAAGAAATTAAGTCGACGAACATAAAAACATTAAGTCAATGGTTATATAAGTCGACAAAGAAAAAAATCAACCAAAACAAATGTAAATCAACAGTTGAAAAGAAGTCGACGAATCTGAAAATTAAATCGACGAACACAACAACAATAAGTCAATGGTTATATAAGTCGACAAATGAAAAAGTCAACCAAAATACAAATATCAATCCATAGACGAATCTGATGATTAAGTAGCCGAACATAAAAAAATAAGTCAATGGTTATATAAGTCGACAAAGGAAAAAATCGACTAATACAAATATAAATCCATAGTTGAAAATAAGTCGACCAATCTGAAAATTAAGTCGACGAACGTAAAAAAGAGAGTCAATAGTTTAAACAAATCAATAGAGCAAAAAATCAACAAAGAAAATATAAATCAACTGTGTAAAATAAATCAACTTACTTAATTATAATTTTAGTTAGAAAAATTATGATTAATTAACCATTTTTTTTTGTTTTAAAAAATAAATATGAATTGTTAATAAATTGAACTTAATTTTAAAATTTACACTAAGCAATTTTTAATTATCAACATATTTTATATGATAATTTGTTCAATATTAAGGGTAGTTTTCCAATTTTGTAAAATTTGGTATACTTTTCCAATGTTTAACAAGTTTTATGGTATACAATCCAATTTTCTCATGAAAATTTATGCAAAATTATGTGACATAGTGCATTTCCACATGTTGCACAACATAATAACCGGCCTGGTTATGAGGTATGCTTTTCAATTAAGGATACACAACATTTGGAAGAAAAGAAATGACAGAAAACATGGAGAAACTCCGATGAGACTAGCTAGAGTTATAGAGAAGACGATGAACAATTATCATAACTCCATTCGTGCTCTAGGTGAAGCGTGAATAAATATGTGTATCCCAATTTATGCAATCTCATTGAGAAGCGGCATTGCGTGTTGTTTGATATTTAAAAGGCAATCATGGTGGTAGTACCGAATTTAGCACCCATTACTATACCTCAGATCCGACCCGACATAGGGCTTCGGGAGACAGCTCGAAGGATAGGCCAACGAAGATCTATTGACAACGACTTGGCCCATAAAGTATCCGCGGACCTAGGAAAATAAAAGCAAAAAGTAAGATTTAGCTCGGATAAAAGAAAATAATCAGAATTAGTATATTTTCTTTTATCTTTTAGTAGATTTTTCATTTATCTTTTAGGTTATTTTGACCGACTTTGTACTTATATAAATAGTTGATGTATTTCTCTAAATCAAAGACAACAATTTCAACATAGAATTCTATACACATTTTTTTTTAACACTTGTTTTCCTGATGTTTTTACGTTTAAACCTAATTCTTATACTCTTTGGAGCCATCTCGGAGTATTGCACAATCCGACATCACCACCTGGTATATGTATTCTTCATGCCCATACTAAGTTGTTTGGTTGCTTAGTGTGATTCAAATTGGGACGGATATCCAATTACTCGTAAGTCTATTATAAGGTGGTTTATACAATTGGGAAACTCACCTATATTATGAAAAAGGAAAAGAAACATGTCGTACCTTGTTCTTCCGCAGAGGCTGAGTATATAGTTATACACTTTACGTATAAGGAGATCTTACACTTGAAGGCTCTTCCTCGTGATTTAAGTGTTCATCACAGGCTAATGTTTCTCTATTTTGTGATAACCAAGCCGCCTTGCATATTGTATCTAATCCGTTTTTCATGAATATACTAAACATGTTGAGGTGAACTGTCGTAAAGTCCGTGAAGGAATTGTTAAGGCATTATCGTTATTCGTGATCACCTGGCGGATATGGTGAAGCCCGTGGCAAACAAGAATTCGAACAATTCGCGTTTGTGTTCCTCATGCTCCAACTTGACGGGGTATTATGAAGATATTGTGTATATAAGTGAGTATTTATTTTCTATAGATTTATGTATCTCATATTATTTTGGGTACCAAGTTTAGGTCGAAATCTTTGTGTATACATACAGAGGAGTTTGAGCCTCATAATCAAGGAGTTCTACAACATTTGAGGAAAAAAACACTCAAACAAAGGTCTTATTCACCCAGTGAAGATCAGAGTAGCCTCTCTGGGATTTTACTGAAAATTATCTTAAACAGAAAAAAGAAAACCATTAAGACGATGTTTCAAAGCTGTATTTATTCAACATGCAAAGCTTCAGACACACAGAACAAAATACATAAACGATTGGAGACAACACTTAAGATGTATAGTAGATCTTGCTCCAGCCACTTCTGTGATCATTTTGATGTTTCACTGTGATCTACAGTAATCCAGTCCTGCAAACACACGCAACATAAAAATGGTAAAGATAAACCTGAAAACAGAGAAAAATATGACGGAACTGATTATTGACAATTTGGATTCGGAAGATGAGTTATGAAGTGTGCTAGAACGGTAAAGATGAGTTATGAAGTATCCTAGAACGTTAGACATGATATGAAAAGTTGTTTCTCATGAAAAAGTAAATAAAAAGGGTAATAGAGGCATCGATGATCCCTGGTGCTAAATGTCCATAGGAAAGATGATGGAATAGAATGTTGCAACTTACCGAGCCAGCAGAGTTTTCCTTGAATTTTGGGCAATTCTTCACTTTCAGATTAGTGAAAGTTGACAGTTTGACGCCTTCGGAAACTTCCACCAGCTTCTCACAATACTCTACATGCAGGTCTTTTAGGCTGCTAGGAAGCTCAGAAGCCTCCCGGAAAAGCGTTATGATATTCGGGCAGCACTCTATACTTAGATCCTTCAGATTCGTGAAGCTACCACCACAACTTATAGTCTCCAACAATGGAAGATTTGTAATCGACAAAGTCTCCAGTGATCCTAAGCGTTCCACATCCACACCAGAGAAAAGGTCTTTTATATCCGTGCACATCCTTAGCCAGCAACCCTTCACCGATTTGGTCTTGTTAAAGATAGATATGAACCTTGTGGAACTACATTCCACAAAAAAGGCAAACTCAGCAGTAGCTAGGGCTTCCTCATCTACCTCATTAGTTTCATTGATCTCCATGATCTCCCTGTTTTCCAGCTGAAGTGCGAAATTGAAATGTGATAGTGTCTTCTTATATATCTTCTTTAAGGGGACCTGTAGAAGACGTTCCTTGGTGACATGTCCCTTCTCAGTACAATCAGTGGTGCGGGTTGCAATTGGTTGAATCTCAGATCTAACAACTCCACCAGAGGAGCTGGCCACTTCAGACTCATTTTCTGATATTTCTTGGGATTCAACAGAGGATCTGGCATCCTCAGATCTCTCACTTGGCATCTTTGCCTTTACTTCGTCCCAATCCTTACCTACAATGCACGTTCCATCTGCCAGAGTAATAAGCTTCAGATCATGGAATTTGCTTGTCTTTGGCAACTCTGGTGGCCTCGCTTTGGTTCCAGAGAGATTCACTTCACGCAAGTAATGCATCTCCTCAAATGATACGTCAATCTTGTTCAACTTGGTAGAGCCAGAAACATCAATGACCTCGAGATTTGCGAGTGGTGTGATGTTTGGGATAGCTTCTAGGTTGGTACAATTCTTTAGTAGGAGTACGTTGAGGTTGGACAGTTCCTCAATGGTGGTAGGCAACTCGCTAAGATTAGTGCCTGACAAATTAAGACTTCGAAGTTCCTTCTTATTCTCGAAACAGACTTCCAAGATTTTCACTAAGCTAGAAGTGCCAGAAAGATCAAGAATTTGGAGACCTGACAAGGGCTTCAAACTAGGCAACCTTCTTAATTTGCTACAGTCGCGCAACAAGAGCCGAGTCACAGAGTGAAGCTTTTCGGGCACAGCAGAGTCTTGGAATATTGGTAGTCGCTCTATTTGGCTCTCCGAGAAGTCAAGGAGTTGAAGTTTTGTAAGATGATAGAAGTTTTTGTTTTTGCTATGGTTTTTCTTGTCGCCGGGTGTGTTGTCGAAACAAGTTTGAAGTCCACGAGCACCAGAAATATCAACAACCTCAAGCTTTACTAGTTCTTGTATGTCTGGCAAATCTTTCAAAAAAGGGCAGTCCTTGATGATGAGACAGTGTAGCTCCGTCAACCGAGAAATGCTATGAGGGGAAGATTCGATCTGAAGTCCAGAGAGGTGAAGACTTTGAAGTTTCGGCAATGCCGTAAAGAAGTCGCCAGAGATTTTCTTCAGGGAGCTAGCACCAGAAACTTCAAGAGCCTGTAACTCTTGAAGAGCCTTAAGCTCCTCAATACAGTTCAGTAAATCACAATCCCTGATCACAAGAACCCGGAGTTTAAATAGTGTTTTTAGAGGTGCCCTATTTTCCGCTCCTTTTAATAAATCCGGGACAAAAGGGTCCAGTGTGGGTTTAAACAAGCCAAGTACTTCAAGATCACCCAGCTTCGTGAAGTACTTTTCAGGAGTTACACGACGCAAACGATCACCACTAACCAGAACTGTGGTAATTTTTTCTCCTTTCCTCGTCGCTCGCATTGCTTCTATCATGTCATCCCCATGGGTAATTTTCCCAAAACGTTTTGCCATGTCAGTGCCACAAACTTTAGCAAGTCCAATCCGAGATCTGCCTAACAGTCCACGACGCCGAAGATCAGTTAAATTCTTCATTGCAACCTCTGGCATAACCACATTGTCCTCTTGTATCTTCAGAAAACCACGGTTAATAAGCTCCATCAAGATAGCATGACCATCCTCATAGGCTTTTGTAACCGATCTAACAGGATCGAAGTAGCCTTCAAGAATCCAGTGTGCAATCAATTCTTGGTAATAAACAGTCCCACAGCTCTCGTAGAAGCTCAAGCTATGCCAAAAGCAGTCAATAGTAGCAGTCTTGATTGTATCATCTGTTTCTAATAACTCATATGCAAGACGTAGAATAGGATTACACGTAGACGTAGCTCTCGTATGATCATCATCGTCTACACAATCAAACACTGGGACAGATGGAAAAGAGGAGCGAACCGCAAATTTTAAAATATCCTTCTCCTTTGGGGAAAGGCGGAATGGAGGCTTCCCAGCAATGCAATTCAGAGACTTGGCTAGCACCACGATTGCAGCTGGTAAATGCATGCTCATTTCCACTATACAATGCGTCAAGAACCCAATATCATTCCCACAAATGCACTTAAGGGATTCAAGTACATCACCTTTTACCATGCTCTTGAGTAGGTCCCTTAAATATTCCTCAGTAAGAGTGTTGCGTAAAACATCTGTCTTATCCATGGCAGGTAGATCCATCTTCCTATCAGAGTCAGGTAAAGCAAGTGGCTCATCCATGGCATGGGACAGGATCTCCCCATCAGATTGAGTATGTGACTCATATATGGCAAGGGGTGGGATCTCCCCATCAGATTCATTTTGTGACTCATTCTCATCTGTGGCATAGGACTTGATCTCCCCATCAGAATTTGTAGCGTCTTTTTCTCCTTTTCTTCTTGTGAGCAGAATTTTCAGAGGTATGTCCTTTCCTCGTACAAGAAATTTTTGTAGGTACAAATCTTTCACCACTTTTTTTTCCGTGGTCACACTTCCTTCACCATCCAAAACCAACAGGACATACTTCTTTCCATTACTCTTAAGCTTCTTCCTCTCAAGTTTTTTCTGTATTTGATCTTTCAACCTCATCAAGTCTTGATTTTTCCGCTCCGTATCTTCATTATTGTCCTCGTCGCTATCATCCTCATCACTCCATTCGTTCTGAGGAAACAGGGACAGCTGAGAAGCTATATTCTCGTAAAGCGACGTTTCATCCAGCTCTTTGTTTAGGTTTAACCAGAGGGCAATGTAGAATGAGCCCTCTTTAGAATTAGTTGCATACTCACATATCTCCCGAGCCATCCATGTCTTACCTAATCCAGCTTCACCAACAAGTATGACTCTATCATTTGTTTGAAATGTTTCCAGAATCTCTGCGTAAGCTTTCCGGTGGGAATCCATCGGTGGTGATTGGTGACTAAGACAAGAAAATAAACTAAAAGTCAAACTTGAATCATCATCTAATATTATCTCTCCAAATAATCAACAAATTCTCTGATCTAATGCTCTAGCAATCCTAGAAACTGGAACTAACAGTAATGAATTTCGTGAGAGTAGGGAAATATCTGAATGCTAAATTTAAAGAAATCAACAAAGTCTGAAATTTACACATAGGAATCGTCGGAGTTTGACCCCAAAAAAAAAAGGAATCGTAGGAGAAAGTGACGAACCTTGGTGAAGCGAACTGGACAACCACCGTAAGGTCAGATTGATGGTACGCGTCTCTCACTCACTATTGCATTTTACATTTTGTTTTGTTACTGTGGAGCTAGGAAGCACGAAAGGTTTGATTCAAGGTGTCAAGATTTGAGCGCGTTGGGGACTGAAAGTTCTAATCAAAAACCTGTGAGACCAAAATTGACTTTTTTTTCTCACCCGATCAATTTTTTGTGTTTAATTTTTCTAGTAGATGTAACACCACTTGTGTTAGCGCCTAGCGGTACTAAACTCAAAATACTCGGTAAAATACTCGGTTATAGAAACATAATTTATATATTTAATTTTGGATATTTACATATGCGGAAGTAACACAGATTTGGCTAATTAGACCAATAACAATGTTAATGTTTTAAAAAAAAATGATATATCATGGTTTTTACCGGTTTTCGACCATGATATAAGTCCTTTTATCGAGTCTTTTCGTTGTATTTCGAGTCTTTTTAGTGTCTTAACAGGTTATTACACGTGAGGAGCTTATATGGTGAATACGGTGCATTTTGGAACGTAAACAAGGTTGGAGCCGGATTTTGCAAGAAAAGAAGTTGATATGAAGCAGCCTGTCGATCGACAGACACATAGACGATCGATCGACAGCTACACTACAGCCTGTCGATCGACAGACACATAGACGATCGATCGACAGGCCAGCGCAGAAACCAACTTAAATACGTTTTAAAGAAGGAAATTCGCCAGTTAATGGGCCGAGAGCTACAATAGACCGTCATAAAAGCCCACCACGAGTTTTAACTCTATAAATAGTTTATTTTAGGTTTTTAGATGATAACTTAGATTTTACTTAACAAAGTTTAGAGAGAGATTTTTAGGGTTTTTAGGGAGACAAGTTTACTTCATTACTTTGAGATTCTTCGAACCCTATTGTAATTCTTATTTTACTCTTTCTTTATGCATTATTATTCAGTTATGATTTGCTTTGCTGCCATGTCTGAGTAGTTTGCTTGTTAGGTTTAGGGTAGTTCGAATGGAATGATGATGAATTGTTAGGGTAAACTCACTTGTTAGGATTATCTGTTAGGTTCTTCACCTAGATTGCTTGAACTCCGATTTAGAATTGATCACTCTAAATTAGCTATCTTAGGTTGATAGATTGACACGAAAGTGTAATTGATTAGCCAAAACTAGATCTTAGGTGAGCAAAATTACTTATTCGCAAAGAAATTTGGTTTAGGGATTTTGTGAACAAATTGGACTTGAATTTAATGCTTGTTTAAATTGATTGAATTCGCAAAGAAATTTGGTTTTCTAGGGTTTAGACATAGTTAGTTTTCGCAACGACAGTTGGTTAATTATATTTTAGTGTTCCAAGTTCTAGAACGGTTCTTAATTAAATCCTGATTTTGTTTAACCTGCAATTCTGATTCATCCTGAGAATTACCCGAAAGCCTAGCTCTTTGTTTAATTGAATTTTAAATCAACGATCTTTCCTGTTACCAATTGCTTTTGTTATTTATTTTACATTATTTTACTTAGCCGAATTTGAAGTCAATATTCCTATCGTTTGATTTGACTCCCAGTGATTCGACCCCTACTACGACGACCTCTTAATTTGAGAGAGTAGCTCAGGGTAAATTTGAGAATATCAAATTTTGGCGCCGTTGCCGGGGAGTCAAAATCTTCCATAGGATTTTGATTCTAGAATTCTGACTAAGTTTTTATTTTCGTTTTTACGCGTTTTTCTTTTATTTTTGGTGTTTCAGGTTTATGCCTTCTAGCAGAACCAGAAGCAACAAGGATAAAGAGTTAGCGGATTTTGTTCCAGAGTTGGGAATTTTGGAAAGGGAAAACAGACGACAAGCAAAGTTAGCTAAGATGGTTAATCGAGCTGTAGTAGTTTTTCGGAATGCTGAAGGAGAGAATGTTGATCGAGATGGTAATCGATACAACAATCAGGGAGACCCCATTGATGAAGCTGGTAATATCATCGAGTTTGAGGATCCGATTGCAGCAGAGCGTGCTGAGCTAGATCGTCAAAGGGTTGAGTTGGAACGTCAGCTAGCTGATCTAGAGCGTCAGGCTCAGGCAAATCGTCAAGCTCGGGAAGTTGTAGTGAACCGACGCACTTTGGGTGATTATAACCGACCTGAAGAGTACTATGCTAACAGAGCAGCGATCCGAGCTCCTGGATTCGCTAGGCAGGATTTTGAGCTGAAGCCTGCTTTCTTCTCATTAGTAGCTCAGCATCAATTCCATGGACATCATACAGAACATCCCATGGATCATCTTGAGAGGTTCGAAGACCTCGCATCTAGCATCAAGGCAAATGGGGTGTCTCTCGATTACGTCTTCTGTAAGCTATTCCCACACTCTCTAGCTGGGGATGCAGCCTACTGGCTGAAGCAGTTGGAGCCGGGCTCACTGACCACTTGGAACGATATAAAGAATGCTTTCCTCAGTCACTTCTATGATGAGTCACGTTCAGAAGATCTCCGAGCTAAGATCCAAACATTCTTTCAGAATCAGACAGAATCTTTCAAGGCTGCATGGGAAAGGTTCAAAGGATATCAGAGAGATTGTCCTCATCACGGATTTACAGAAGTTCAACTGCTGGGTATCTTCTACAGAGGAGTGGATTGGAAGCATCAGATGGCTTTAGATGCTGCGAGTAATGGGAACTTCAAGACCAGATTCCCAACTGATTGCCTTGAGCTCATAAAGAACGTGTCTACTAGCAATAGTACAAAGAAGATTGATGAGGAAAGGAGACGAGGAGCTGGTCAAACAAATGGAGCTGAGATTGTTGAGGAAGATGTTAATTACATCAACCAGAATGGCTACCAGAATCAGCGGTATGGGAATCAGTCAGAGAACAAGGGATACAACAACTACAATCAGAGGAACTACGGATCTTCATCGTATCAACCGATTCCCTCTAAATCTTCAGAAAGTGACGTGAAGAGGATGTTCGAACAGCTTCTTGAGGGGCAACAAACCCTAACGGTAAATCTCAATGCGAAGATTGACAGTCTCTACACTGATCTTAATGGAAAAATAGAAGCCATCAACATTCACTTGAAGAAGCTTGATATTCAGGTTGCTCAGACTGCTGAAAATGTAAAGAGACAAGAAGGTCGTCTTCCAGGGAAATCTGACATGAACCCAAAGCATTTCTCCAACTCAATCACATTGAAGAGTGAAGAACAACTGTTTCCAACTGTTGAGAAGTGCGAAGATGAAGCCTTGCTCGTGGTTCCTGAAGAAACTTTTGACTCCAAAATTTCGGAGGGCCTGTCGATCGACAGACCAGGTGGTTGTCGATCGACAGCTACAGAAAATTTCGCTACAAACACGATTTCAGCAGCCCTGTCGATCGACACACCTTGTGTTGATCGATCGACAGCCCCGAAAAATGCAGAGATATTCGAATGTCAGTCTGAAACTGCCATTGAACGTGTCTACAAGCCCAAGGTTCCGTACCCAAGGAGTCTGTACCCCTCATGCACCGACCAAGGCAGTGACAAAGCACCTAAGGAGAAAGGGAAACAAGCTCCAACATCATTGAGGAAGCTGCCAAAGTTGTTGAATCCAGGGATGTTTGTGGTTCCTTGTTCGATCAATGGTGTAGAATTGAAGGATTCTTTATGCGACACAGGAGCTAATGTGAATGTTATGTGTGAAGCTGTTGCAAAGAAGCTAGGAATCTTGGAGTTACAACCCTTAAGGACTCCTATCGAGCTCATAGATAGATCATGTACGATTTCTAAAGGCTTCATTCCTGACGTATCGATTCAAATAGGAGATTGTCTTGTTCCTACGGACTTCTACATCATTGAGAGAAAGGATGAAATCTGTAAACCATTGGTTCTTGGTGCACAGTTCCTTGCAACAGTGGGAGCAATGGTGGATTTTCCTAATAAGCGGATCTCCTTCTCGAACATCAACAAGAAAGTCTTCTATCCTTCGGTTCTTGTCACAGCAGCTTCTTGTATGAGTGTCAATGTTGGAGATACACTGGGTTTTGAAAATGAGACAAAGAAGGTTCACAACGGTCTCAAGTTGGCTTCTCCCACTCCACGTCATGCCATCAACATTCCAGTAAGCTCCAAGTGCGAAGACTTCCCCAAGGGGAAGCGCAGAAAGACCCCTAAAGCATTCTCCAAGTTCAGAATTGTCATTCCTTCGGAGTTGAGGGACAAGGGAGAGATAGTTGTCCAAGAGATGCTAAACAATACTATGAAGCTCTTTCCTGGTATTGTTCCTTGCAAGTCTGGGGGAGTGCATTTCAGTGATCCACCTCCAGCCTGAACATCATCCGCAGTCAAGCTAATGACTGAAAACAAGCGCTTGGTGGGAGGCAACCCACCTGTAAGTTTTTCTTTTCACTTGAGTCATTTTTCTTTATTAGAGTTAGTTAGTTCTTTGTTTCTGTTTGCCTTTTCAAAATTTGTGGAACTTGTTGTTTGCGACTCTTTGCTGTGGTATTTGATGATATTTTGTTTCAGTGATCTTCAGTTTTTCTTTAGATTTCTCCAACAACATAAGTCGTCAAAGCCAAGATTTCAGATTTTCGACGAACCTGTCGATCGACAGACCTGGTGGTTGTCGATCGACAGCCCCAATAAAGCCCTGTCGATCGACACACCTTATCGTGATCGATCGACAGGCCAGCAGAACAGGTCCGAATTTCATTCTTCTCACAAATTTTCTGACTTTTTCTTTTCCTTTTCGCCAATCTCAGATTTAATAACACTGGGGACAGTGTTGTTTAAGTCTGGGGGAGGTAGTTACTAACATTGTTTTCTATTTTGGAGTCAAAAATTTGTTTTTATTGAGTCAAAATGTAGGGAATAATGATCTTTCTTAGGAATAAAGCTTAGTTTTTGAAACTTTTAGCTGCTGCGATGAAGCCTTTGGATGGAACGAATTCGAAATCAGATGATAGTACAGGTTCCCCTCTTATCGCAATTTGCAGAACGAAGTAGATCAAACTCCAGACTAGCACACTTGATCTCCATTTCGCTATATTCTCTTTGATGATATCACGACAGTAAAACATTCAGGACTCCTTATTCTCTTTACCACTCTTTGTTGATCCTGAATGGCCAGCTCATTTTTAGTTGGTACCCAACCCCTAACCTTAACCTTTTGTTCAAACCTCATGCGGTCTTTTCCCTTTTGTCTTATGTGCAGACATGTGTATAAACTCCAGAGAGAAAGAGGTCCGACGCAGTTTTTCATTCACAAAAATTGCACAGGAAAAGGATTTGGTAGGAGTACTTGAAAGAGAGCAGAAATGCTGAGCATTCCTTGGGACTTAATACACAACAATGGTAATTTTCGAGACTAATATCTTTGTAAAATCATTTCCCCCCTTGGAGTCTTGAAAAAAAAAAAAAAAAAAAAAAAAAAAAAAATCTTTTATTTCGAAAAATAAGTAAGGGAAAGGGAAATGATTATTTAAATAAGTCTCTAGCTTCAAAAGAAAAGTCCCAAAGAATGAAGAAGTTGGATGTGGAAAGTGGAACGTGATTATATGAAGGTGTTTGGTTCCTGATAACGTTTTGGAGGAGGGAGTGCAATGTGAATGAGAAACTGTGGGCATCAACTGGACCCGACTCTCTCTTGTGATTATGCATAATGTCTGCATCCACCAAATAAAATCCGGTAACCCTAAACACTCTTTAGCTCCACTTAAACACAAAAGCCTTCAACATCACACCTAGCCCTTTTTACTTGGTTGATATCATTGGAGAGAATTCCATCATCACTTCGATTAAGTGTGCGACACTTAGGAGGATGTGAAACTGATGGGTTTGCAGGTTAAGATTTGAGGCCCAACCTATGATGGTTGAGATTCGTGACCGCCAAAGGTACTTTGTTTACATACAGCAAAAGAGTCAAGAAAGCGAAAGCAATGTTCCCGAAGATAAGTAAGTTCTCGCGATTTTCAAACCTCAACTTCAGTTTTAGTCTCTAGTTTGCTTGAGGGCAAGCAAAAGCTAAGTCTGGGGGAGTTGATATATCATGGTTTTTACCGGTTTTCGACCATGATATAAGTCCTTTTATCGAGTCTTTTCGTTGTATTTCGAGTCTTTTTAGTGTCTTAACAGGTTATTACACGTGAGGAGCTTATATGGTGAATACGGTACATTTTGGAACGTAAACAAGGTTGGAGCCGGATTTTGCAAGAAAAGAAGTTGATATGAAGCAGCATGTCGATCGACAGACACATAGACGATCGATCGACAGCTACACTACAGCCTGTCGATCGACAGACACATAGACGATCGATCGACAGGCCAGCGCAGAAACCAACTTAAATACGTTTTAAAGAAGGAAATTCGCCAGTTAATGGGCCGAGAGCTACAATAGACCGTCATAAAAGCCCACCACGAGTTTTAACTCTATAAATAGTTTATTTTAGGTTTTTAGATGATAACTTAGATTTTACTTAACAAAGTTTAGAGAGAGATTTTTAGGGTTTTTAGGGAGACAAGTTTACTTCATTACTTTGAGATTCTTCGAACCCTATTGTAATTCTTATTTTACTCTTTCTTTATGCATTATTATTCAGTTATGATTTGCTTTGCTGCCATGTCTGAGTAGTTTGCTTGTTAGGTTTAGGGTAGTTCGAATGGAATGATGATGAATTGTTAGGGTAAACTCACTTGTTAGGATTATCTGTTAGGTTCTTCACCTAGATTGCTTGAACTCCGATTTAGAATTGATCACTCTAAATTAGCTATCTTAGGTTGATAGATTGACACGAAAGTGTAATTGATTAGCCAAAACTAGATCTTAGGTGAGCAAAATTACTTATTCGCAAAGAAATTTGGTTTAGGGATTTTGTGAACAAATTGGACTTGAATTTAATGCTTGTTTAAATTGATTGAATTCGCAAAGAAATTTGGTTTTCTAGGGTTTAGACATAGTTAGTTTTCGCAACGACAGTTGGTTAATTATATTTTAGTGTTCCAAGTTCTAGAACGGTTCTTAATTAAATCCTGATTTTGTTTAACCTGCAATTCTGATTCATCCTGAGAATTACCCGAAAGCCTAGCTCTTTGTTTAATTGAATTTTAAATCAACGATCTTTCCTGTTACCAATTGCTTTTGTTATTTATTTTACATTATTTTACTTAGCCGAATTTGAAGTCAATATTCCTATCGTTTGATTTGACTCCCAGTGATTCGACCCCTACTACGACGACCTCTTAATTTGAGAGAGTAGCTCAGGGTAAATTTGAGCATATCAAATACCAAAATTAACTTTATTTTTCTGTCTCTCTCCTTCTGAATAAAGAAACAAATGATGGTGATGGCGATCACTAAAAATAGTTATTATCAATTCCTAAATCGAGGTAACCTAAATATGATTTAAAAAATAGTTATTAAAACATAGTTATTATCAATTCCTAAATCGAGGTAACCTAAATATGATTTAGAAAAACTATGTAATAATTAAAAAAATTAAACATATTCATGGATGAAATCATATAAAAACAAAACATATCATGCTTTAAAATTAGTACTTCTAAATGAACTGAAACGTTCAACGAAAGAGATATATGAAAACATTTTTTCTCGAAAAAATACGATTCATAATATACAATCCGAAAAGACACATCTCTATAAAATAACCATAAATGTGCTATTTTTTAAAAGACGCGATTTATGATTCGAAAAAACACAACCCTTCAAAATAACCTACAAATTCGAAAAGACACAACACTTCAAAATAACCATAAATTGGTTATTTTCAAAATTATGGCAATAGTTTTTTTAAAAATTAAAAAACACAATCTTTTAAAATAACCATTAAAACTGTTATTTTCGAAAATAAGCTACTCTACGAAATATTTTTGAAAAGACGCGACCCTACAAATTCGAAAAGAAGCGACCGTATAAATTCGAAAAAAGCGACCGTACAAATTCGAAAAGACGCTACCCTTCAAAATAACAAGAAAGCGATTATTTTCAAAAAGACGTGATTTTACTAAATACTTTTTAAAAGACGCGATCCTAAAATATATAGTAATAATAATTGAAAGTTATTTTTGAAAAAACGTGCACTTCGATTATTCTTTTGAGGATTTTATTTCAACCCTAAATTATATAGAAATAATATTTAAAAAATCACAAATCATCAAAATATCTATAAAGTAGGGTATTCAAGTAAGACGCGGCTACACGAAATATTTTTGAGAAGATGCAACCCTACGAACTAAAAATATACAAATCTTGAAAATAACCATAAATCGGTTATTTTTGAAAAGACACGACTCTATAAAATATTTTTGGAAAGACAGTACCCTACAGATTGAAAAGACATAACCTTTTATAATAACCATAAAGCGGCTGAAAATATTTTTTAAAAGATGTGATCCTACAAGTTCGAAAAGACACAACCTTTCAAAATAACAATAAAATAGTTATTTAGAAAAAGTCGCGGCTATACGAAATATCTTTTTAAAGACGCGACCCCAAATTATAGTAATAACTAAAAAAAAAAAATTTGAAAGACACAACTCTTTGATCAAAAACCGCTTTTCAAGAAAGGAAACAACTCTTAGAAAAAATCCTGCTTTATAAAAAAAAAACCACTTTTTACGAAATGACACATTTCTTAGAAAAATATCTTTGAAAAACCGCAACTTTTTGGAAAAAAAACGCGAAAAATCACAACTCTTATAAAAAAACTCTATTTTTTGCGAAAGGATAACTTTTCGATAATATCAGATGTATTTTTTAAATAAGCTATTTATGGAATGACAACTCTTCGGAAAAAACGATTTTCTAACAAAATGACACAATTCTTTTCAATTAATATTTTTTTAAATAAGCTTTTTACGAAAAGTTACAACTCTTCAAGATGACCCATCTTTTACGAAAAACACGATTTTTGTAACGTTTCATAAACATATTTAAGAATACCATAAATATGCAGTAAACATTACGAAAAGACACAATTTGTGTTTTTTTTTTGATGATTGTTATCGTAAATCGCGGTTACAACGTCAAAGAGAAATACTCCCTCCGTTATTTTATGTTTGATGTTCTATATTTTTTTCTTGTTTTTTAAAGATTGATTTTTTACTTTTTTCAATGTGTTTTTAATGAATAAATTATGGTGAATTGTTAATTCCAAAGCATATTAAATAAAATTAGTGAATTGTTATAGGCCGAATATTATTGAAAATTGCTTAATGCAAAAAACTATATATTAATAATTGAGCATTAATTGGTTTTCTTAATATGTGTAAAAAAACTAAAACATCTAACAAAAAAGAACGGAGGAAGTATTAGTTATTTCGAAAATTAAGAAGGGTGCACAACCCACCAGATCAGTTTTTTACACTTTGGGGCGCTTGGTAATGACTTAAATTTAGACTTTTGTTGTAGGCTTTTGGCTGTAAAAATTTTGGTTGTTAATGTTGTAACTTTAGGATGTAGAGATTTTGGCTGTTAATAAAAGACTGTTTGGTAATATAATCTGTAGAATCTTTGACTGTTATTTTAATAAATACATTTTTCACTTATTAATAAATATTTATAAATAATTTTTTTGTAAAAAATATAAATGATTACATAAACCAAGAAAAAAATATCTAAAATAAAAAAAATTCATTTATTATATTATTTCATGTTTTGCTTTAAAAACCAAAAGCTTCATCAAGAAGTGGAACAAAATGAAAAACATTTGAATGAAATTCTAGAGCTTATGAATCTTTCTTATAATGCATTATTGACGTTTCAAGTAATCTAAACGATTTTTTAAGTGATTCCAACTCAAATCAGCTTCAACAACGTTGACATAATGAATAATATCGCACCGGCACATACCCATCACGACTATTATCAACCGCCCTGTCATCAGTTCCAATAATAGTGTCTCCGAAGATTTTGTCAAGCAAATCGAGGTCTTTTACTGGTTTTTTTCTTATATGAATAGCAGCTGGAATTTCGTGCAAAAAAAATACTCTATATTACATATGTCATAACATAAATAATATATTAATTAAAAATACTGAAGTGTAATATACCTTTATACGATCATCCCACCATTCTGAGTTCATACAGATTTCTCCATCATCTTTGATGTGTACTCATGTTTATTCATGTTGCAAAATTTTATTATTTTTATTCATTTTGCAAAAGTTGTTATTTTCATTAACTTTTGTAAATTTTTGATATTTTATTCATTTATATAAAAATGGATCTCAAAAGAATGGGAAAAAAAGATAGTAATTAATCAATCAAAATATTTTAGTTATAAATTATATATAAGTCTACAACGAGTTTTTTGATAATTTTGGGAAAAGAAAAAATAATAGAGAAATCATTTTGTAATAGTTAAAGCTTGCTTTCGGTGGCTTTAGAAAAGAAAAAAAAACAAGAAGAAAAAATAAAAGACAAGTTTTTAAGACTTTAACATTAATAAAGCCTTTAAATCATATTTGGCAAAACAACACTTTTAAATCCTTTAAAAATTTAAAAGCCTTAAAAGAGTCTTGGAGGCCTTTGTCACTTGTCTTTCTGTATCTTCGTCTCGCACACATTTTACTTCAACTAAAAGTCGTCCGATTCCGATTCTGGTCAAACTTTTCCAGAATATCGCTTCAACTCGGTAAGTGACGATTCAAATCTGATTAAGCTTTGATATGTGCTGCTAATCATTAGAAATGGTATATGATTTTTTGCTTTATAAAACTGAATGAGCGATGATATAGCGAACGACTTAGATTAGAGCTGGTGGATGAAGAAACAAATTTTGTGTAGCAAGGGTTGATTTTTGGATCATGGGATCTTAAAAGGAACTCCGAGTGTATGCGCAGTTGAATCAAATCTTGGCAATGCACAATTAGATTTACCGTTTTAAGAAATAAAATGTGTTTGTGTAGCTTTCATTTCGTGCATTTTATTAACAATATTGGCTGTTTCCTTTGGCAGTCAACTATGGATAGAATTAATTCCATCATCGAAGTTGTGAATCAACTGTATAAAGTAATTCAACTTCAGGATGCTGATGAAGGTGCCGTGGAGGACCATACTCAGGAGCATATGCTGCCAACCTCTAAGAGCATTGGTGGTGAAATTCTGTTGGAAACAAGCATTGATGGAAGTGGAGGAACTGCTTTGAAAAGATCCCAAAGCGCCCCTCATCGGAATCTACGTGATCCTGTGGATATGATTCTCAGGCTACACCATGCTGCTCGTCTGCTAAAGCGTAATCTAATGTCAATGCAGATACTTCAATATGATGTGGAGGAAGAGCTGGATAAACACCTTCGTGGGCTTTCGAAGGTTTTTAAAGGTGTGCAATGTTCTAGAACTATGCACGTGCGTTCAACCAATGACTTGGAAGATATCACCAAGAAATTTTTGGAATTGAGAAGCCAGGTTCCTGTGCTCTCTGCGAGGTGGAAAAAGAAGAAAGGATCACAATATTCAGAGGGTGGCGATGGAGATAATAACGGAAAAGTCATTGTTTGCTTGCCTGGCATCTATGCAAATGAAGAAGATCTCAAAAGACTCGCGGTTTTCAGACAAGTGGAATACACATTCAAGTCACTAAGTACTTACTGCCAGATCTGCCTGCTTAGCTTTGCTGTGTTCCCAGAGAACAGAGAGGTGAATGGAACGATGTTGATGTACTGGTGGATCGGGGAGGGCATTCTTCCTGTTAAACTCAAACCACCACAAGACGTTGAGAAGGGCATTCTTCCTGATAAATTCGAATCCGGCGAGGACGTTGTGAAGGACATTCTTAAGCAATTCATGGATAAAAAATTGATTGAACCAGTCGAAAACAACCGCAAAGTGGAGCCAAGTACCTATAAGATGAACCCTTTTGTGCATTCCTCAGTGGTTACTATCTCAACGGAGATAGGACTTTTTGATATTTATCGTAAAGGGAAGAAACCAAGCATGAACAAATCAAACTTGAATAAGGTCTGCCTTGTAGAAGGGTCGTCAAGGCCACAGGGAGAAAAGGGAAAAAAAATGGAAAATGCAGATCACATTGAAACAGTGTTCAATGTTTCCGAGATGTTCCCCGATTTCATATGCAAGTGGTTCTCAAATCCGAAGGTGCTCAAGGTTCTTTATCTGGGTAGGTGGGAGAGAAATGAGCGCGAGATTGAAGTGGATAGCCGTCGAGTCATGAAACATTTGAGTTCCATGAGGAAACTAAGGTTTCTGAGCTTTCAAGGTATCTCAACCATTAAAACCCTTAGCCGTTCTGCTTGCAAGCTCACCAAGCTGATTATCTTGGACCTCCGGGATTGCTATAACCTGGAGAAACTTCCAGAGGACATACATAAGCTCAAGAGTCTAGTCTACTTGGATTTGACCGGCTGCGAGGCCTTAGAAAGCATTCCAGTGAATTTGGCTGCACTATCTAATCTAGAGGTCCTCAAGGGGTTTGTGGTCAGTGGTGACCGAGAGATTTCATGTAAACTGATTCATTTGAAGCGTTTGTTGAAGCTGAGAAAGCTTAATGTTACTGTAGACATCGAGGATTTTGGTTTACATGAGTTGCTAGTGGCTATAGAAAAGTTTAATGCGCTGGTAAAGCTGAAAGTGCAATGGGGAAGCGGATATACCTTAAAGAAGAAGAAGAAGCTCGAAGACGGTAAACAAAGAACTACTCGTGTCTCCCGAGAAACCCCTGTTTTTAGTCGCGCCATAACTCGATTAGGAGAAGCTAGCGCCTATCTTCCCCCTACTTTAAAGAAATTGGAACTGCAACGATTTCCTGATAATGAGCTTCCGGATTGCCTTCACCCTGATCATATCCTTTCCCTGGAAAAGCTCCATCTCGGAAGCTCGAGACGCCTCAAAGGATTCGGTGAATCACTACCGAAAATGCCAACCAGATGTAATGTTAAGGTTTTACGTCTCAAGTGCCTGCAAAAGCTAAGAGTGGAATGGACAGAGCTGACGCAACTCTACTTCCCAAAACTGAGCTTCTTAGAGGTCTATGAGTGTCCGAGAGTTACATTCTGCCCCTGTGATCGAGACGGAATTTGGAGATCTAAGCCATGTGAGACGGAATTGGAGATATCTAACTGATGATTACTCAACAATTCCTTAGGATCTTGATGTGGCATACTGTATGTTGGCTTTGTTTTATTTGAACCTTTGTAAATACTGTATGGCTTTGTTATATATACTGTTTGCCGCATACATCGTTGAACCTCTCTAAATAATGTTGGCTTTGTGTTTATTTGCTGCAGTTATGTTTTTCCAACAAAGTAGAGTTCTACTTTGGTTTTGCCTTTAACTTTCACTCGAACCCTTTTAGGAATAAGAAATCATTCCTAATTCTTATAAATAGAGATCGTTGGCTCTATCTGCTATATGTTTTTGAGAAATGATACAATTGAATGACTTGTTTATTTCCTGACCTAAAAGTCTATAAACTATTTATACAATTTGAGATTCTATAAGAATGGAAATTATCAACAAAAGGAAATCTAAAAAAAGGCATATATGTTGCTAGTTATTTGGATATCAAAATTATCCCTTCCTCCTTTCGTTTCAATGCTTTGGTCAAAATATCTTCAATTTGATTTTTGACTGAGACATAAGACGAATAATCTCAAACAAAATGATACTCCATTTTAATATGTTTAATTCGTTCATGGAAAACTATAGTGATATGTTTAGCTAATATGAAATGCAGCTTGGGTGTCACAGTCCAAATTCATCGGCTTGGTATGATCAATACCAAGCTCGAGAATGACCAAATGTAAGGATTTAAGCCATCTTATTTCACGAGTGAGCTAGGACGATATTTAGCTTCAACAAAAGAACATGAGACAATAATCTATTTCTTTGTTTTTCAAGAAATAGGAGAATCACCAAACTGAACAATTCAACCTGTTAGAGATTTCCGAAATCACATACAACTAGTCCAACTTAAATAATACCAACCAATCAAATGAATTGGAAAATCTACCCGTAAGTAAACCTTGCCTCAGTATACCTTTTAAATACCAAACAACTTTTAAGGCAACGATCCATCCATGCAGGGCCGGTCCAACCAAATATGTGGCCCAAAGTAAAAAAAAATTATAAAGTATTTATTATTTAATTTTTTAAAAAAATATTAACTTATCTTATTATATAAAGTTTGATGCGTCAAACATAATAATTAGCATGATCGCGACACGTGTCAACCGGTTGATAAGATTTTGACACGTGTTGTTTTAGTTTAATTTAAATTAAATCACATATTTTTAAATTTTCCTAATCCTATTTAAAATAGGTTTTGATACGTGTTATTTAATTTTATTTTAGCTAAATTAAATTTAAATTTTCAAAATTTTCCTAATTCTATTTAAAATAGCTTTACTTTTTACTATTTTACAAATAAAGATGTTATTAATCTAAAATAGATAAATCTTTTCATATGTGGATAAATCATCGTATGCAAAACCTAAGTCTATTTAAATTAAACAGAATTTACATGTATATTACAATATTCATTGAAAAAAATTACTTGGTTTCTTTTTGCCATATATGCTTCAAATTAGAATAAAAAAACTTACTTATAAATACAAATATATAAATTTTTATTATCACAAGGAAACATAACAATTATTTCATGTTAGACAAGTTAAATAAAAAAATGTTTATCATCACATTGTAGTACATTTTTTAAGACAGTAAAATACTAAACATTTTAAGAAAAATAATGAGCTTAGAGGAAAGGACTTTATATCAATAAGAGTATTATTAATTTGAATAATATCTAACTACAATTTGATTTTATTTGTGTAATGTATTATTATTCAAAGCTTTGTGTATCATTAGATTCTTACAAAATTTGAGAAACAATTATATGAAAAAAGCTTTTACTGAAATTTAAAATTTTAGTTTACGACTAAAAATATGAAATTCAATTTGTTAAGGTTTTGCAAAATAAATATATGAATGACCAACTACATAATAAAATAATCATAGTTCAATAAGGAATAAGAAAAAATTAAAATATGTGAAAATTTTAATAAGAAAATAATATAATGAAAATAGAGTAGTCAAATAGTGAAAATTAAATTATTTCAAACATGAATAGAAAGAAACCTATTTTATAAAAACATGATCAAATTTAATTAGAAATCAAAGTAAACCAAACAATTTAAGATAAAAAAGTAAGTATTAAATTTAGTTATATCAAGGTTTTCGATTTTGTTTACTTTCATGAGTAATTTTTTTTTCATGTGATTTTTCACGGATTGTAAAATATATTTTTTCATAAACCCGCATATATGCGGGTCCTTTACCTAGTAAAAATATAATAGTTCTTAAACTCATATATATTTTATATTAATGGTTCAAAAATCTTTTATTTATGGCCCAAAATATATTTCGTATGTGGTTTAGATAATTTTTTTACAAAAATGTGGCTCATAAATTAGCTTAGATAAAAAAATTACAAAAAATGTGGCTCATAAATTAACAAAAAAATTTGGTGGTCCTAAACCATTGCCTAGCCTGTCTACCCTATGGGCCGGGACTAGATCCATGTTCTTTCTTTGGTTTTTGCATGGGTCGTGGTAAAACGTGAACAACATAAGAAATTGAATAGATGTTAGATAAACAAGTCGTTCAACTAGGCGATGATACTTCGTGTGGTTTATCAACGTCAGACCTTTACCAAGAAATAGTCGATGCATCTGATCTACACGAGACCCGACGGGCTTGCAATATTAACATTCCAACTCCACTAATATGTGATTTATTTTGTATAAAAAGACAACAAAAGAAAACAATCAAAACATAAGAGCATGCTTCATGAGAGCAACCACAACGGTGGTTTATATTGGGTCTTGTTTGGTTAAAGAAGATTAAAAACAATTTTTGGGTTTCAGTTTAGACAAAAAAAATCAGTTAATTGATCTGTTCTACAAAGTAAAAACGGGACACGTGTCGGATTATTATTGGGCTGTGAGTTTTGGGTTGGGGTAAAGAAATTTTTTCTTTTCATTTGACGATTCAGAGAGAATAACTTGTTCTCTCCCGACACCGACGGAGAAGGCAATCGCGAAACCAACGACGAACTTCGATCCTCTTCGATCGTCTTCTCTCCTCTTCGATCCGCTTATCTTCTAATCGAATCTCTCCTTTAGTAGTGAATCGAATCTTATCTTCTAAGCTTTTTCTTCTCTCTCTTGCTCCGTCGTCTCTTTGTCGCCTATACCATTTCCGACTTTCTCTAATGGCGGCTAATCACAGCTCCGATTATGGATCCGACCCAAACCACCGTATTTACAATCCGTACCAGAACCACGATCTTCCGATCACAGCTCAATACCTTTCCAAGCTCCCTACTACACCGAAATTTCTTTTCATGGAAGAGTCACTAAAGAAACGTCGATCATGGGGAGAGAATCTCACGTTCTACACTCGGGTTATCTCGGTGGTTCTGTAGCCGGGGCTGCATGTGGGATCGTCTCCGGTATCAGGAGCTTCGAATTTGGAGACACGGCTAAGCTCAAACTCAACATGATCCTGAATTCTTCTGGGCAAACGGGTCGTGCTTGGGGTAATAGGCTTGGGATTTTTGGGTTGATCTACGCAGCGATTTAGAGTGGCGGTGTGTCGTACAAGGACATGTACGATGTTTGGACCAGTGTTGTTTCTGGTCTCGGAACCGGAGCTGTGTTTAGGGCAGCGAGAGGTGTGAGATCTGCGGCTGGTGCGGTTGTGGCGGGGAAGCACGTTTTCAAGCGGTATGTTAACATATGAAGAGCTGGAGTGATGATGTTTAGGGTATTTTATATGGGAATAATAATAAAAATCAGAGCTTTTGTGGGGGTTTTTAGGATAGAATTCTGGATTTCATATTAGCATAAGTTTAACTTGCAAACCTTATAGGTTCTTATATAGTGATAAAGGTTTTACCATTTTGGTATTTGAATCTCCATGAGTTCTTGTGCTATGATCATGCTAGCTTTTGTTATATGTTTGTGCCTCTAATTCACTTGTTCTAATTCACTTGCTCAGTACTTTTGTTGAATTTGCTTAATCCATGCTTGGTTATGAAAATATTTTCCTTCTTAATGATCACATTTCGTGGAATTGGTATTGTTGTTTAGGTGCAACTGAGGTGTTAATTCTCAGTTTAGAACAGAGTTATTTGTAAGTTATAGACTATGGACAGAGTTATAATAGAAGAAGATATGATATAAAGTTTTTGTCTCTTCTCAGGCAGAGATGGCTTGACGCATAACATGTTGAACAACATACATGATTTATGGAAACGAAGAAGGGTTTGTAAGATTAAATGCAAGGGAGTTTGTACAGTCTACATGGATAATGTTTGCGAGCAATTAGAGGTTTCTTCCTCAAGAACCGTTTTATGATTGGATCGTTCTTTTTCGATATGTTGTATTCGTTTTTATGAAGTTGTGAATTGTGTTGGCAGGAGAAAATTGGTGGGAAGGTGGTACATAGAAGAGGAGGTGTGCTTTTTCTTTTCCGTGGTAGAAACTACAACCACAGGACAAGACCACGTTTTCCTCTTATGTTGTGGAAGCCTGTAGCACCTGTTTACCCGAGGCTGATTCAACAAGTTCTTGAAGGTTTAACTCGTCAGGAAGCTACTGAGATGCGGAGGAGAGGACGAGAGCTTATGCCTATATGCAGGCTAGGTAAGCAAGTAGCTTAGCTCGGGATGATAGTAATCTTGATACGGTTTTTTCCAAGACGACAATGTTAACTTAATCCTGTATTGTGCTGTGTCATGTAGGGAAGAATGTTGTGTATTGTGACCTTGCAAAAACTGTGAGAGAAGCATTTGAAGTTTGTGAATTGGTACGGATTGATTGTCAAGGTCTTAGAGGCAGTGATTTTAGGAAAATCGGTGCCAAACTCAAGGTTTGATGATCTATATCCTTATTCACATTATGAAATATGTTTTGTTTTTAAAGATCTAATTATCATTATCAAAGGTGTAATTTTGAGAGAAAAAAAATGTAACTGAGGTGCCAATTGGCAAAAAAAACAAATGACATTTTCATGGCCTCATTGCCTCTTTTGGTCATTCTTTCACCAAAATCAATGCGTACATCAACAATAATTTTACCTTTCACATTTTTTGAAAATTTAGGAACGGTTTATATGAACACACCAAACTTATACACCTTTTGTTTCTTCTCTATATTTTTTTGACATAAAAACGTTGCCCACTTTTACTACAAATTTGCACACTCGGAGATATTCTAGTGATCAAGTAATTTGGTAGTATCTTATACATATGCAACTGTTTAGTAACAATATACACCACTTAGAAGCTGATTAGGTCGAGTATATTTGGCAAAAATTTAGCAGGTCTGGAGAATAGATCGAGTTATGAAGTTTCATCATCATCTTTTTATATGTTATTTTTACCTTTTTTGTATCTTACTATATCCGATTTAATGTTTTACTTTGTTTTTACGATTTGTAATTCACATTTGCGAGGTTATGAACCATAATAAATTTGTGTTTCTAAAATTTTTTATATTTATCTATACTAATTTGATTATTCTTTGATTTTAATTTTTAAAAATTTTTTTGGTAACATAAATCAGTTTTTTTTCTTATAAACCGTAAGTGTGACGCCCGTAAACCATTTTTTTTGGTAAAATGGAGGGGCTGTCGATCGACACACTTGTTGTCTGTCGATCGACAGGGCTCTTAAGGGCTGTCGATCGACATACCTAGTGGTTGTCGATCGACAGGTGCTCGAATTGGCTGGTTTTTCTGGTTCGATTTAAGTCGTTCAATTGGACCGGGCCGGTTTGGGTAAACCTTAGGGCTTCGTATTTAAGAGTTTTTGGCCGCATTTGAGCGAACCAAAGTCCCAAAAATCAGAAACAGAGAGTTTGAGAGGAGTTTCTCTTGTTCCTGATAGTTTGTGATTAGGGTTTCGTTCTTGATCGATTTGAGGTGGAATTTCGTGGTGGTTGTTGCTGAATTCGTGTCTAACATCAATTCTACCAGAATCTAACCGAAAATCTAAGGTGAGTGCGTGACCATGGCTTCTGGGCCGGTGGATTCGTTAGGGTTGTTTGGTGGTAGGTTAAAAATTGATTGATTGTGATGATTGATGTTGAAACTATCTGTGGATTGCGTGCGGTTTGTTTGGATTGTGGTTGTTGTGCAGGTTTCGTGTTATCGCAGAGGAGGAATCGATCCGAGAGGATAATTGATCGATCTCCTATAAATCTGCGACGACCTGTCGGTCGACAGCCCTAGGGTGTGTCGATCGACAGGGTCACACGAGGCTGTCGATCGACACCTAGAGGTTGTGTCGATCGACAGGTGATCGAGGAGCTGTCGATCGACACCTAGAGGTTGTGTCGATCGACAGGGTCCAGTTGAGCTGTCGATCGACAGGCACCGTGGGTGTGTCGATCGACAGGTGTGAACAGGGCTGTCGATCGACACCTAGTGGTAGTGTCGATCGACAGGCTGCCTGTTGGGCTGTGGTTGAGCCGTGTTGTTGTGTTTGTTTTGTGTATTGTTTGATGCGTGTTTGCCTGAGCGGATCCATCGCGTCTGTGTGCGCAGTCGTAGATGGGAGGACCGTCTCACTGGGTATTTGTGATAATACTCACGCATCTGTTTTAACCATGTGGTGCAGGTAAAGGCAAATTGTGATCGTGGAATCATGGCAACGAAGAGGGAGATGATCTAGGGTCTTGGTTTTCATGCTGTGTGGTTTATTGTATTTCTTTCATTGTTTTAGAACCTGGTTAGGTTGCTGGATTGATTGGAATTTGTTGTTGAACTGGTTAGTAATTTAATGGAATTTGCATGTTTGGTTTTAGTGTGTTATCCGCTGGTTGCTTGTTTGTGTGGCTTGGTTGTGGAGGACAAGCATTTATGGGAATGCTAGTCTGAGACTAAGAGCTTATTGTTTTTAAAAAAAAAAAAAAACGGGTCGGGTCGTTTCAGTAAGTATCACCAAAAAACACTAAAAAAACAGAAGTATCAGATTGAATCTCAACTAACAGAATTAATATTAAATAATGATACAAGAAAGATCTTACTGTCGTGCAACTTGATGACTAGGGACATATATTTGCTATGTTTACCTGTTCTTCTGTATGAATTTTGACAAACTTCACAAAATATTAATTTACCAAATTTATAAAATAACGAAAAGTCTTTGCCTCGACTGCTGCTATCAATAAATAGTCACGTGGGCAACTTTTCTTTAAACTTGTTTAAACAAAATAACGAATATAACGACAGCCAAGAGATAGCGTTGACTAATTATTTTACTACTCCATCAGTAGTACCTCTGTGTGATGTTAAAAAAAAAAAATTCATGAAACACCACAACTCAAATGCTATTTTTTTTAAATGTTACATTGAAAATCTTTATAAAAATGCTACTTTTAGAAATATCATTTATTCAAGATATCATTTATATTTGAATTAGGAACATTTTCTAAAGTTTAAAATTATATAGTTTAAGGCTTTATTTTTTTTATTTGTTTCATTTTTGAAAATAAACAATTGATTGTGTTTTTTTCAAAATAATTTAATTAATAATATAAAAATAGAAAAATTCAAAAAATTATAAATAATAATCGCAAACAATAAAAATTTATAATGCTAAGAACTATTATATAATTTGAAAAAAAAATCTAAACCATTATTTAAATAAACAAACAATAGAAGTAGGATTTAGTAAATATCTTGTATTATTATTATCTATAAATTCGGTTTCTGAAATAAAAATATTAATTGAAAATTTATATAAGGACAAATATTATAATAACTTTTGTATTTTTAAATCTAGATTTTAAACTATTAAAGTTATAAAAATAGTTATATGAAGTACAACAAACAATTTTACTCATATACAATTGATTTATGAGAACTAATTCTACATGCACCAAATTCAAAAGAAATAACAAAGACGGGTCCTACGTCCTACGGTTTAAAGCAAAAAAAAGTGGTGGTTTCTAAAATGAATTTTAGACAATTCTCAATGGGCTTATTACAAGGTACACCATAATGTTTTAAAAAACTTACAAGCTCATATCATACACTTAAAAATCTTTCAAACTCATACCACAAACATGATGAAAAGACTAAACTACTCTTATTTTAAGTTATAGTACACCATTATTTTGGTCCATCATGTTTATGTCCACTCTCTCGTCACCGTTTCTGTCACCGGTTTCATTTTTGTCCACCGTCTCCATCGCCGGTATAATTGTCATCAGATCCATTTTTGTCCCCCGTCTCCATCGTCGGTTCTATTTCCGTTCACAGTTTTCGTCGCCGATATCATTTTTGTCCACCGTGTTCGTCACCGGTACCATATTCGTCTACCGTCTTTATCGTCGGATCCATTTCTGTCCACCGTCTCCGTAGCCAATATCGTTTTTGTCCATTGTCTCCATCGCCGGTACCATTTTCGTCCATCGTCCCGTCGTCGGATCCATTTATATCCATAGTCTCCGTCACCAGTTTCATTTCCGTCCACAGTCTCCGTCACCGGTTTCATTTCCGTCCACCGTCTCCGTCACCGGTTATGTTTTCGTCCACCGCCACCAACTCTGTCTACAACAATCGTCACTATCTTTGTTGTCGTTGTAACACCCCAGATTCTAGAAATGCTTAGTGCATTGTCTGAGAATATGTGGTGCATGCGGAGAGGCTTAAAATAATTGATTTGGCTACCTATGTCACCAAAGTGCACTTATCTTTTCGGTCACTTGTCTTGAGAGAACTCCAGAGTTAAGCGTGCTTGAGCTGGAGCAATCGAATGATGGGTGACCTACTGGGAAGTCATTTCCAGTACCGGGCGAGTGAGGTAAAAACTCGGGGAAAGATCGCGTGGTGATTGCAGGGTCAGTAAACATGCATTTCGAGACTCCCGGACTAACGCACCGACCGTCGGAGAAGTCGCGGCTTGCGAGCCGAGAGTGGGCGTGGGGCCCACGGCAGGGCGGTCGAGGCGTTATAGTCGTCGTCCATCGCCGGAAAAATCCGCCATCGTCGTCCATCTTTGTCACTATTTCCATCTTTGTTCATCGATGGACTGTTTCTATCATCGTCTACCGTCGTCGTGTCTGTCTCCGTCGTCGTCGTCCGTCACTATCACTGTCGCCGTCATAGTCTACCACCAATTTCTTCATTTATGTTTAAGAAATTTAAGAAAGAGAAGGAGAGAGAAGAAAAAATGATTGAAGAGTAAAATTGTATTTTAAATATTGTTGTGGTATAAGGAAAAATGTTTCAAAATTATGGTATGGAGGGGAATTTTTTTTTGAAAAATGTGGTGTGGATAGTAATTTTTTCGTTCTCAAAATACAACATTTTATTTCTGTTAGAAAATACAACATTTTATTTGTATTTTCTATAATCACAATCAAAATCCAAAATTGCTAAGAAAACCAGTAAAGGTTACTAATAAATTCCGCAAGGTTTAATAATCTCCTAATCCTTAGTGGTGTTTTAGAACATTTCTCTTTTCCAATTTAAATTATTGTTGATCAAAGTAAAGGATTTCATCAAAATATCACTTTTGACGAAATTATTATCCAATTCTACCACAAGTGGAAAAATATTTTTCAGTATACTACTCCCTTCGTCCCAATTTAGATGATCTTTTAAGAAATTTTTTTGTCTCAAATTAGTTGATTTTTTCAATTTCCAATGCAAAATTTATTGTGTTTTTGTTGTTTTTAATTGTTTTAATTATGCAGAGTACTTTTTCATTAGTTGAATCATCTTGGAATTAATGTTTTATATTGAAAAGATAAATAATTAAATGGTTTCTTAATCTGTGTGTAAAAACCTTAACAATCATCTAAATTGGGACAGAGGGAGTACAATTCACTGTTCATATGAGGGTATAAAGACCAAACTACCCTCAGACACAAGAGAGTTCGTTGGTCCATCTAGTAGACTATTTCCCCATTTTGTCTTCCAATTTTCGTCTCCCTCGTTGTTTTGTCCTCCGACTACCGTCTGCATTATGTCTTCTGGTGACAGTCGTCATCTTGTCCACCGCCGCATGCATTATGTCTTCTGGTGACCGTCGTCATCTTGTCCACCGCCGCATGCATCTTGTTTTCCGGTCACCGCCAATATTGTCCATTGTCTGCATCTTGTCTTTCGGTCACCATCACCATTTTGTCTTCCGACCACCATCATCGTCTCCATATTGTCCACCGCCATATTGTCCATGACGTCGATCCGCCGTCTTCATCTAGTCCTCGAGCCACTGTCTCTGTCGTCATTTTGTCTTCTGCTATCTTGTCCACGAAGTCGTCATCTTGTCCTCTGCCATCTTGCATTCATTTTGTTCACCGCTGTCCTCGTCTTGTTCTCCGGCCACTGTCTCCGTCGTTGTTTTTTTCTCTGATCACCGTCACCACCACTAAACACCATGAAAAAAAAAGGTGGAGATGAGAGAGAAAGATGTGTTGGAAAAGTAAAAGAGAGAGTAAAAATGTCTGTATGTAAAAAAGAGAGAAGAAAAAGACAAAAATGTGGTAGATTTGGAAAGAAATATGTGATGGTGGTATACCATTTATGAGATTTGTGGTATATCTCTTAGTTTTCTCATCAAAGTATTAACAACGGAAGTTATAATATTTTCTTTCGGAAAAGGTAGATAAAATATGAGAAAGACGACGATGGTAATTCCCAGACCATAACCACTGACCAAAACTGTTCTTCCTAGGATCAGGAGAGAAATGGGTGAGGCAATACCAAAGGAAGTGAAGGATCTGTGGGACAAATGGAACATTCGTGGCCTGGTGATTCTCAGTCTTGTTCTTCAGACAATCCTTGTTCTTCTCTCACCAAATAGGAAGCGAACTCACCGGAGACTTTTCCGGTTTCTCATCTGGTCGGCTTACCTTTGAGCCAACTGGGCAGCAGAATACGCGGTCGGACAGATCGCAGAGAGCCAAGGAGACGAGCCACAACCCAAGAACAACGACCTACTAGCTTTTTGGGCAACTTTCCTTCTTTTGCACTTAGGTGGTCCTGACACCATCACGGCTCTTGCTCTCGAGGACAATGGCCTCTGGCTCAGGAACTTGTTCGGTCTTGCTTGCCAAGCATCCGTCACTCTCTATGTCTTCTTGCTCTCCATACCTAACAATCTCTTGGTACCAACATCGCTCATGCTGGTGGCTGGAATCATCAAGTATGTTGAGAGGATTAAAGCGTTGAGTGGAGCGAATCTTGAAAACTTCAAGGACTCGATGCTCGGGGAGCCTGATCCTGGACCGGACTACGCCAGGCTCATGGAGGAGTATTCAACTAGGAAGAGGCTTAGAGAGCCTACTCGGATTGTTAGAATCGAGGAGGTCGAGAGAGGTCAAAGACCCAATGTTTTCATGAGACCAAATAGAAAGCTGACCGAACTCGAGGTTGTCCAATGCGCTTACAGGTACTTCAATATCTTCAAAGGTCTTGTGGTTGATCTCGTCTTTAGCTCTAATTCTGAGCAGTGGAACAACAGCAAAGAATTCTTCCTCTCATTAAAACCAGAGGAAGCAGATGAAGCTTTGAGGATTTTAGAGGTGGAGCTCAGCTTCATATATGGCACCTTTTTCACCAAAGTTGACATTCTGCACACCCGCATTGGAGTTGCTTTCCGCTTCACTGCCCTTGCATCCCTTGTGTCATCCCTCTGCATTTTCACAACGGCGAAGAAACAAGATTACAACAGCTTTGATGTCGGCCTAACTTACGCCTTGCTCACAGGTGGAATAGCACTTGATTTTGTTGCTATTTTCATCTTTTGTGTCTCCGACTGGACATTTGCCAGATTTAAGAAGCCAAAGGAGTATGTGAGAGATCAGGTTACTCGGGTCGAGGGAGTTCTCAACTGGCTCCTCGATTTCAGGAAGCTAAAGTGGAAGGAGTACGATTGTTCTCAGAGCAAAGAATTTCCTCAGAAACATTTAGTGCTTGATAGAAAGTTTATATTCCGCAGGTGGTCTGAATACATATATGCGTACAACCTGATTGGGTACTCCATGGGTATAAAACCCAATAGAATCCACAAAACCAAGGGCAGCATCCACGGTTTCTTTGACGCTATCATTTGCCGTTTGTATATTGATCTTGCCATCCGAAAGATCAGCTCCTTTTTCAGAACCATTAAGCAAAAGACTCCTCGCGCTCACAGGTCGTTGGAAAATCTCATCATTTCATTCTCCACTAAGAACCATGCTTGGAACTATGCTCTTTACCCTTTCAAGCTGCTTCTTAAATTTTGGTTTGGAATCCCAATGATCAATTATGTCTTGGACTTTTTCGGCATCTCAGATCAGCTCAACGCAGTGGTATATACATCACGTGATCGCATCACGAAAGAGATGTGGGAGTTCATCTTTAAAGAGGTCAAGCGTAGATCCGAAACTTTTGAGGGAGCAGAGAGTGCCAGCGGGATATATTCGACAAGAGGCGAGTGGGTGCTGGGCGAGACATCAGTAGGAAAAGGTACAAATCTGCTGCATTCGGTGACTCAAGTAGACTATGATCAGAGCATTCTTATGTGGCATATGGCCACTGAGCTCTTATATCAAACAGAAGAAGTCACTCAACAGAATCAAAGTAACCGGGAGTTCAGCAAAATCCTTTCAGACTACATGATGTACCTCCTAATCGTGCAGCCTGCTCTGATGTCAACAGTTGCAGGAATCGATAAGATAAGATTCATGGAGGCTGTAGCAGAAGCTAAGAACTTTCCAGAGGTTAAAAAATTCTTGCTGAGGAAGCGTCTTGAGAATTTAAGAGACGTAAACCAGGCATGCAAAGAGATATTATCGTCCGTCGATGACTTAAAGGAAAGAAAAGGCAAGAGATACCAACGCAGGAATGTGCTAGCTGATGCAAGTAGTTTAGCAAAGGCTCTTAAACAGCTAAATGGGGACATGATGTGGCAGGTAATGAGCAAAGTGTGGGTTGAGATGCTTTGCTATGCAGCAACTCACTGTGACCCGAAACAACATGTAGCACTACTGAGCAGAGGAGGTGAATTTCTCAGCTTTGTTTGGTTATTGATGGCTCATTTTGGCCTTGGAGACCAATTCCACGCCACAGAGGAGAATGCGAGAGCTAGACTGGTGTTGGCTAAGTGATCAATATGTATGCATAAGCCTTATATATGTAGTAAACCTCTATGTTATTGTACTGTCTTTCAACATGAACTCTTTCACCTCTGTTAATGCCCTGCGATATGATTCCTCCCAGTTTAACTCTTGCCAAGTCTTTTTCTAGACCTGCAAAAATGCCAAGTCTTTTTTTAAGGCATATAAATGTGACCACCATAATCTAATAGTACCCTTTTAAATACAAATTTCCAGTAAGAAGAAAACGACAAAAAGACTAATAAATGAAAGACCAATCTAATAGTACCCTTTTTTATATTCATTTCATCGACATGAAAGTTGGCATTTGAAATCTTCCCCTAAAAACCCCAATCAAAGTAAACAAAAGAAAAAGACTTGATGGTAAATTTTTTTTTATAAAAAAGTCAACGACTGAACTTTGGTAAGTCTAGTCTCTCTGAATCCAAACATTCATCAGAATCAACAATCAGAAGAAGAAAATGGTAGAGGTGATTCCAACACATATCAAAGACGTATGGGACGCATGGAACATCAGAGGAATGGTACTTCTCAGTCTCTCGATTCAGACAATTCTCATCATCTTCGCTCCCTTGAGGAAAAGAACACCCAACAGGCTCTTGATTCTCGTCCTGTGGTTGTCTTATCTATTAGCAGATTGGTCTGCAAACTTTGCAATCGGTCTCATTGCCAAGAACCAAGGTAAAGATGCAAAACCCGAAGATCCTCCACAGGACCAAAAGCTCATGGCATTGTGGGCACCGTTCTTGCTCTTACATCTTGGTGGACCAGACACCATCACTGCATATTCTCTCGAGGATAATGCTCTTTGGCACAGACACTTCCTCGGTCTTGCTTTACAGGCTGTTTCCGGTGCTTATGTAGTCATCCAGTCTCTACCCAATACGCTTTGGGTGATCATACTGCTTTTGTTTATTGCTGGGACCTTTAAGTATCTCGAGAGGACGATTGCATTGTACCTGGCCAGCTCAGACAAATTCAGGGGCTCGGTGCTAAAGGTATCTACTTCGGATTCCGATGAGACCAACCGCCCGGAGATGGATGAGGGCTCGACGGCTCCCTCTGAAATGCATAGGCAAGACAATGCTAGACAGCAGAGACCATTAAAGCTAGAGAAGCCTAATACCATGACACACCTTGATATTCTTCAGTTTGCTTTCTGGTTCTTCAATAACTTTAAGAGTCTTCTGGTTAATAACGTCTTTAACTCCGAGCAATGCGACGAGAGCAGGGAATTCTTCAGCAAACTGGATCACGAAGAAGCTTTGACGATTTTAGAGGTGGAGCTCGGTTTTATCTACGAAGGTCTGTACACAAAAGTTTCGGTTCTTCATACTTGGGTTGGAGCTGTGACTAGGACCATAGCCTTGGGATCTCTTCTGTCAGCATTCTGCATCTTCCATTTTAGAACCAAGAAGAGTCATGAGTTTCATGGAGCCGATATCGTGATCACTTACACTCTGTTCTTAGTTGGAATAGCTCTGGATCTCGCATCTCTCCTCATGGTCCTTCCCTCAGACTGGACATTTGCCGTCTACAGTAGGCTAAACGAAGATGAGGCAGACAGCGGCTCAAAAATAGATCCCGCACTCACGTGGTTCCTTGGTCTAAAGAGGCTGCAATGGAAGAAGCAAAACTGCTGCAAGGGAAGATTCAAGCACTATGTGCTTACCACGCCCTTTCTACTCCGGAGATGGGCAGGAAGCATCAAGTTGTTCAACTTCATTACCTACTCTGTGAAAGCAGATATAGAGAGGATCCATAGCACCAAGGGTAGAACACGCCAATGTATATGGAAGGCTATACTCTTTCCTTTCATTTACACTATTAAAATCTTCAAGAAACTATGCGAAATGATGGCCATTTGGAATCATAATCTTCACCAGTTTATCAGAGATGTCATCAATGAGTGGTCCGGGGAGAATCCGGTAGCCCATTATGCTATCGTTATTGTTGAATTCTGGTTCATGATACCTGACTTCTTCAAGTTTATTGTCAACTACATCAGCAGCTCACTTGGTATCAATGATCTGATCGATGACATCATTCTGATAAGTTATGTCCACAGTGAACCGTTGACAAGAGAACTGTGGGATTTCATATTTACTCAGCTGCGACTCAGACTCCAGCGTCCAGAAAAGGAGAGCCGCAAAACAAAAGCCGGAAAGAAAGGATGGGCTTCTGGAAACATCGAGTTAGAAATGGCGGATACAGAACGGCTGATGCGTTATATAGCAGATGTAGATTACGACCGCAGCCTCATGCTGTGGCACATAGCAACTGAGCTGTGTTACCAAGAAGAAGCATCCACTGAAAAGAATTGCAACAACCGTGAGTTCAGCAAAATCCTCTCGGACTACATGATGTATCTCTTGATTATGCAGCAAAAGCTGATGTCAGAGGTTGCAGGGATAGGAAAAATAAGATTTAGAGACACGTTGGCGGAAGCTGAGAAATTCTTCAAGAGGAGGCAAATTGAGGACTCCAGGGATGTGAAAAGAGCAACCCGTGAGATTCGTTCGGTCAAGATAGAGATTCATCCAAGAGATATCAAAGGGAATCAAAGCAAATCAGTGTTGTTTGAAGCAAGGGCACTGGCAAAAGAAGTCGACAAGCACGGAGAAAACAAGTGGAAAGTAATGAGCCAAGTGTGGATGGAGTTGCTATCCCACGCAGCATGGAACTCTGATGCAACAGCGCGTATGGAGCTGCTGAGCAAAGGAGGAGAGCTTATCAACTTCGTTTGGCTAGCAATGGCTCACCTCGGCCTTGGAGATCAGCTCACATCATCAGCAAAAGAAGCCACATTGGATTGAGTTAATGAAGGCACATATCAGTATCCACCGGAGATTTGCTTCTGTTTTGATCACAACTTGATCAGCTATCTGATGTATTTAGTGAAGCAAACAGATATGAACAATTGAAAGAAAATCTGAATGAAATTGAGATATATGTACTGAGAGATGCACACCCTAAATAATCAAAGCAGTGTTGATCATTTGTTCAAGGAGACAAATTGGTCCCAAAGTCGAGAGCTTTATAAGAAAACCAGTAAAACTTACTTCAATTCAAATGACCTTACTGTCCATGGGATTTCAATTATCGAGAGCATTGGAGCTGATTCGAAACAACCATCGAATTTCAGATCCGATTTCCCCCACTTTCATCCATCTCGTCCTCTCACTAACACACGAAACCCCAGAATAACTTGGTCCAAGCCCAAGGCCCAGCGTTAATTAACGTATTTCCGGCTTCTGTTAATTGTTTCTTTAGCACCTCTCCATATCCTCATTATTTATTTACTCTTACTCTTTAGTTACCAATCCCTTTTTCCTTCAGCTTCATCTTCTTTCCTGCAAATTCTCCTCTCTCTCTTTTCTTGTAGCTTCGCTTGAATATGGCTCAAGAATACGGAGGACCCAAAAATGACTTCAAACAACGATTTTCTTCCAATTATTCAGACTGGCTCAAGAATGGCCACACAAAAAATGAAGAAGATGTTGACAAAACAATGCATTTTCCTCTAGCTATTAAACTGATGGCCACACTTCTACCTGTGTTTCTTGACGATGAAAAGTCTGCGGAAGAAAATAGAACTACTCCAACTCTGCACACGACTTGAGAAGATTGAAGAGCTCTTTTTCAGTTGTGTTCTTTTGTTTTCTTAATTTATTGTTTGTGTTTCTCTGGGTTTTTGTGTCGTCTGTTTGTCTTTCTCTTGAATCAGTAATCAAGAATCTACAAGTAGAGCTTCTTCAGTTTCAACAATGTTTCTTGAGTTTAGGGTTGACCTTTTAACTGAAGAACCCATTAGAGATAGTTCCTTGTCTAAAACCAAGTCAAAACTGCACAAGGATCGTCAAGGCAGTTGGAAGCAAAAGCTAAAATAATGCCAGGAGTACGTACGTGTTCAATGTTTCTGAGATGTTTCCAGATTTCACATTCAAGTGGTTCCAAGGGAAGCATCCATCACTGAAGAAGATCTTGGGTCGTCGAACAAAAACTACGTATTGGCGTCTCAAGGTTTTTTATTTGAGAAGATGGGAGAGAACCCCAAACGGCCACATTGAGGTGGGGATCCTGAACTCTAGCAACATATGTAATCTCACCTACTTGGACATGTGAGAGTGCTACATGATTGATGGCATGCCCAAGAAGTTTCCTTGGCTGAAACTCTTGGAAATTCTCAACCGGCTTTGTAATAAGTGATGTTTCTTTGAGTATCTTCAGCACGCTGGCTAATTTGCGTTACATGAGTGAGCTGAGAAAGCTAAGCGTCACAATAAACAAAGAGGGTTTTGGTGTAGCTAAACTGATCAAGTCTATTAAATATTTCAAGGACCTGGAAATTTTAAAAGTGGTGTGGGGACGTGTGAATGAATATCAGAGAAGTGGGAAACAAGAAAAGGCTGGAGAACAGTGACAGGCCTTTTTCACAGCCGACCTCTCCCAGAACCATAACTTCCCAAGACATTGAAGAAACTGGACCTGCAGATCTTCCCGCATGGCTTGAGCCTAAAAGACTAGTTGATCTGGAAAAACTCTACATTAAAGGAGGAACGGTACTAACTGGATTAGGAAAGTCACAGCCTGAGAAGCCAACCGAATGCACAGTGGTTTTGCGTCTCAAGTTTCTTCCCAGGCTAAAAGTGGAGTGGAGGGAGCTGAGTGAAGTGTACTTTCCAAAACTCAAACTCTTGGATAAGTATCAGTGCCCTCAAGTTAGTCTCTGCCCCTGTGATGGAATTGGAATCTGGCGCAACCCTGAAAAACAAGAAGTCCAAAGCAATTCAGAACAGAGAGTTTCTCTGTCTTTTCCTTTTTGTCTAATGTTATCGTTATTTGTTGTTGTGTGTTTACGTCCTCATTTTACCATTGAAGTTTTGCCATTTTGCCTGTAAAATGATATAGCATTGGCAGTACTGCTACAGTCATATTCATATAGTATAATAATGCAAGTGTCTTTCAATATGGCCTTGTCCAATGTTTAACAATGGGCTGTATCTCAGATACGTGGGAAATGAGGGGGCTATTATGGCTGATCTGTTGTCTCTTCACCCTCTTTTGTAGCTAGATATTTTGTCAATAATTAATTGCGATTTTCCTAATTATTTGGGAGATCCTAAACCAGTTAGTGAAATGCCCTCTATTAATTCGTGCATTGAAGCAGATGAGATTAATGAAATTATCAATTACCAACTCCCTCAGGTAAGTTTTGCTCAAATCTCTTGCTTTTGTTTTGAGGTACTAGTAATGATAATCTGTCTGGTGTACACCTCTCAAGCTTGAAAGATAGATATAGTATTTGTGTGTTTAAGAGTACAGCTCCAGTAGTTTGTCTCAGCTAAATCAAAAGTAGAATTTATGTCAAATGCTACATTCCAATTCTATGATTTGAAAATCTATACTCGATAATTTAGTTGTTGATAAGTTATTTGTACAAATAAATACAACATTTTCAAAACTATAAGTGATGTGGGATCAATACAACAGAAATGAAAGACAAGGTTACATGAATTCAAGACATATGTGAAAGGAATCAGAAATAAAATCTTGGCTTCACATACTTTATTTAATCTTCAGGCTTTAACGATAGATCTTCACATATGCATTTATCAGAGCAGAAGCATGTATCTGAGGTTCTAAGCAACTTCAAGATGATAGGATATATGCAACGTGACTTGCACCACCTGCAAAATGGACGACATATATTATTATTGAGCACCACCTCAAACGATTTGCCCCGATACAGTATTGTGCTTCTTGGAACGAGCCCTAAAAAGTCTCCGACCACACATTCTATATGCGCAGTAGCTAGGCGATCCTTATAGAACCATGTCTCTGGATTGAGTTCTTTCTCACAAATATCACACCAGTATTTACCACTTGTCATTTCGTTGCCATACCATAGTGAGAGAAGATCATTGTCAAGCTTTACCACTTGTGGTAAAGTGGCGCATCTGAAGCCCAAGACAAATTCACAACCATCTTCAGTGCACCTGAGCACATGCGATTCCTTCATGTTGCAACCATTGCAGATTTCCTCTTTATCTTGTGGGATGTAATATAAAGGATGATAAGGATGACTTGGATGGATAAATGGCTCAGAAATTGAAGCGCAGATGAAATCTATTTTCGTAGCTCCATGCTGGTACGCGAAACCATTGCAAGTTTTACCACAAGCATCACAGTCAAAGTAACCGGCCTTGCTTGTTGTAACTAAAGTAAGTTGTTCACCGTATAGCAGATGCCATTTCCTTTTAGGAAGCTCAGCGCAGTTTTGGTGGAGAACGAAATCACAATCAATACAAGCGTAGAAGGATTGGAGACAGATGGGATAGGAGCACGCGTTGCAGTGCTTGTTTTCCTCCCATAGAAGACGATGAACGTGGAGCCTAAGGTAATGCTCTTTGTGGCTGAAATGTTGTATTGTGTTTTCGTCTATGGCCACATACGGCTCATTATCTTGTATTTCTTCAGGTACTCCTTCGAGTTCTTTCCCGTTCCAAACATCCTCTCTTGTAGCGCATTTGGAATGAACCACATAGCCAGGACACCTCTGACACGTATAACCCCCACAAGTCCAATCCACTTTCTTGCGACAAACTCCACATACAGAATTCAAAACACCAAGAACAGAAGTGCGATAAACACGGTGATCATGCCGATTGATATTTATGACGCGTGGAAGGCCAAAACAGTCTTGATGAATCATGAAACCACATTGAAAACATGCGTAAGGGCTTCGATCTCCCTTAAGGCCGCAAGCATTACATGTAAAAGAATCCAGTCTTGGGCGAAGGATGAGTTGGTGATCATGAGCTTTCAAATCCATAAGAGATTGTGGTGGTGGGTCTAAAGTGCAATGCATATCCAAGGTGAAGTTACAAGAAGAACAATGATAAAATAATTTACCAACGTTTCTTCCGCAAAGACGACATTTTCCATCAGAATATTCAGGTGGTTGACCAGTGAGGAGCTTAAGAGGGTGCAAGGAATGGTAAGAGTGGTTTACCTCTAACGGGTGTTCGACCTCCGGCTGATTCCATACACAATCCACATGGAAAGTTAATTCACATACATGACACTCGTAAGCAAACTCATTGTCACCAGTCTCCCCACATTTAGCACAACAGTCGAAGTCGGTCAACTCCTTCAGAAGGGTGAGCTTGTGGTGATGCGTGTCAGAAACGTCAGTAACCTCCGGTGGTGGGTACTTGACACAGTGTAGATCCACGTCGAAGTCACAGATCTGACAACGATAGTATAGATTCACGATTCTCCTTCCACATAGATTGCAGTTGTGATGTGGATCACTTCGAAGGCAAAGAGGGTGAAGGGAGTGAGATGGGTGTTGTATAGATTCAGTGATCTCGTCGCTACATTTCTTGTGAACAAAAAAATCACAGCTTTCGCAATAGTAACCATCACTGATAGATTCAAAGCGTCCACAGCAGTCACCTTTCCTAAAATCATTCCAAGGCATCATAAGATGCTCATGGATCAAGGGTAATGATACTCTCTCAGATTCCATTGTCACAGATTTCAAAGAAGAGAAGCAACAGAAGAGCAAGAAGAAGGGTCGAATACTCGAATGTGTATGAGTGTATCCCCCCCCACTTACTATCATTAATTCATGACTATAGTATAGTAGTGAAATAATGGAATGACATTTCTCTCTTTCTCTCGCCACACAAATATTACTATCATAACTATAATAGCTGTAAAATATCTACTCCAATAAATGCATGACATTTCAGAATAAACAAATCTTCTGAAATATGTACACAAAGTCAAACAAGTAAACAGAGAAGCAACAATTTTTTAAAATACAGCTGGAAACAATTAGCAGCTGTATTATCCTAAGATAAGCATCACAATTAGGTCATATATTAAAATGTAACTAGCAGCTGTATTAGGATTCCCGAGACATTATTGCTTGCCCTTTATTTATCCAAGCTAGTAAGAGCATCCTTATTTTTTTTATTTTTTTAACAACCAAATGCTTTATTTAACTTAAAGAGATAATTATTAGAAAAACTTTTTTAGATAAGGTGTTTACTCAAACAATCTTTTATTTTTTAACTCAAAAAATTGAGTTAAAAAAGGTTACAAAGACATTAAAAATATCTCAAATTCGTTTATTAACGAAAATGCTATTATCCTTTGAGAAAAAAAAAACAACATAAAACCAAAAAAAAATTATCAGATTTTCACAAAACTTCTTCGTCTTCTCCTCCGGCGACTCCGAGCGATTTCGTCTCTGGCGACGAGATTTGTTGCGTTTGACGGTAAGATTTGAAACGAATAATGAGTTTTCTTCCTCTCTATCATTCACGAGTGTTTTTAGGTTCAGATTTATGAACTTCAATATGTTCTTCGTTCATAAGTTTCGAAATTTCGGCGAAGGAAAGTTCCGGCGAGTGTTGGGATTTCGTTTTCGTGCGTTGTAGAGAGGTAATCTCTTGATTCTAACCGGTTTCGTTTGGATATGTCGAAGTTTTATAAAATCACGTTCTGATCCAGATCTGAATTTTTTCCAGATCTGGATTTTTCTCAGATCCAGATTCCGACATTATGGTAGACTTATTTCTATGGGAAAAACATACGTTACGGTAGATTTATAATAGACGTTATGGTAGACTTATTTCTATGTGATGTAGACGTTGTGGTAGACTTATTTCTATGAGATGCAGACGTTATGGTAGACTTATATCTATAAGATGCAGACGTTGTGGTAGACTTATTTATATGAGATGCAGACGTTGTGGTAGACTTATTTCTATGAGATGCAGACGTTGTGGTAGACTTATTTCTATGAGATGAAGACGTTGTGGTAGACTTTTCGACTCTTGATCAGCTAATGAATGAAATCTTTTTTGACGTTGTGGTAGACTTTTTGCAAAGAGATACAAACATTATGGTAGACTTTTCGACTCTGGAGTTGCTAATGAATGAAATCTTTTTTGGCTAGTTAGGATTGTGTTTCAGTTTAAGATGTTCTAATTTCTATGAATTTCTTTACATGTATTCTTTGTACGTGCAATGCGTAATCGCATGAAGATTGTAAAGAACATCCAAAAGATCATGAAGATGGTCTATACACCATTGTTTCTTGTTGTATTTAGGTAGTATTTGGTTAATCTTTGTATTGTTTAACATGTTTATTCTCCTATACGGCCTTATGGTTATGTAGCATCAAGTCCTCAATCTCACCCGTATATATGGCATGTAAGTCCTTAGTGGTAGATTTATTTTTGTGTAATGGTAGATTTCTTATATTCAATGGTAGATTTTTGACTCTGAAGCTGCTAATGAATTCGATCTTTTTGGCATAGTATGAAAGACTTCTGTGATTCCAATATGCATGTTATTCGCCTCAAACGTGCAGCTGATATCATGGATGAGTTACCACGTGATGAGATTGTTCAGTTATCAGAGTCAAACCCTTGTGATGGATCCAGTGATTGTTCAGTTATCCATCATGATTCGGATGAGATGTATTTTTGTTTGATGGTAGATTTATTTTTATAAGACACACACGTTCTGATTTGTAATATATGTTATGGTAGATTTATTTCTATAAGATACAATTGTTATGGTAGACTTTTTTGCAAAGAGATTCAAACATTATGGTAGACTTCTATGAACATTGTTTTGTAGTGTAATGAATGAATTGACAACATTTATGTATGGTTAAAACATAGCTTCTGAAATGTCTCTGTAACCATTACAATATCCTTAAAACACTATTACGAGTTCATACGAAAAGATAGAAAATATATGAAAATATATAGTACATACTAAATCTACGTACCATCACTTGTATATAAATCTACCATCACTTGCATGATATGCCCCTAGAACTGTACCACCTTTTGAATTGTCAACCAAGAACACCCATCAATTCTTCTCAAAACTCTGACTACCACAAACAAGAATGATTTGTTTTGTTCCAAAATTTACTTCTTTTTGTTCAAACCCTAAACCCTAAACCCTAGTTCTTCACCATTGTTGCAGGTTTTTTCGTGCAAATTTGTCTATTTTTTAAGGGTAAAATCGACATTTCGCGTTCTCTGCAAATAACTCTACCACCTACCAAATAAGTCTACCGCCACTATAGTTTCCTAAACATGAAACAAGTCTACCACCAAGGACTATAAGTCTAGCGCTATCACAATAAGTCTACCAAATGTCTAATGTGAAAAAAGTCTACCGTAACTAGGTTGGATAAAAAGTCTACCATCACTCGACCTAGTAAAAACAAATCTACCACTGAAATCGCTACCAACGCATAAGTCTACCACTGCTGGTCCTAAAAAATAAGTCTACCAGTCAAAGGTTGGTTTCGTTGACCGAAAATACTGAATAAGTCTACCGCTCAGTATAAATCTACCACTACTACAATAAGTCTACCACACCTATACACAAAATAAATCTACCACCGTCATAAATAAGTCTACCGCTAACTATAACTTTACCGCTACTAAAATAAGTCTACCGTCACTATCCACAATTATAAATCTACCGCTGCTATGACTAAAAATCTACCACCAAAGAAGACAAATCTACCAGTCAAAATAAAATCTACCATCAAAGAAAAATAAATTTACCGTTCAAAATAAGTCTACGAAAATAAATCTACCATTCGACTAATAAGTCTACCACAAAAAATAAGTCTACCACTGGGTAAATTTAAGTCTACCGCTAAAAAAATAAGTCTACCGTTCAGAAACAAATCTACCACCTAAGTGACACAATAAGTCTACCAATCAAAACTAAGTCTACTGGTCATCAAATAAGTCTACGGACTAAAAATAAGTCTACCAGATCGATAATAAGTCTACCATCGCCGAGTGGTAGACTTATTATTTTTAGGCGGGAACTTTTCCCGCCTACGTGTCCCGTTTCATTAGTGGCATTTTCGTAAATACATTTTTTGTTATCAAAGGAAAAATGGTATAACTGACTCAAAAATAGCTTCAGTAATTAAAATCTAAAAAAGTTGTTTGAGTCAACCCAAAATCTAAAAAGGTTGTTTTAGTAAGTCTCCCTAACTTAAATGGAAACAAGTTCATACGAAACTTTCTTTGCCAAGGTATCCACTACACTTGAGATCCTTGGGATGAAATTAAAAGAGATACAATCAAACATTGAAATAAAGATACATGTGTCATGGATGAATCCATGAAATTTGGAAACTCTTGAGTCTAAGTTGATGACTTGCACCAACTGTAAAGACTCGAATCTTATCGAGAAATTCTTTATATTGTCTTCTAGAGCCTGAGATAAGATATACCAAAAGATGTGATTCACAAGAGATGTGACTTGATCTACCAAAACCTTAGTGATTTTGGTTTTATGTTGTCCCTGTTGTAGAGTAGTCAAAGCAAAAGTTTGACAATAGGCAAAGGGCCTCCAAAGATTAAGCCATAGTAGGCCCAAACGAGATCCACAAAAGCCCATCTTAGCTTTCACACCACGACCACACGATTTGTGGAACGGCAGTGAGGAGAACCGCGGAGAACCCAGCGGCAACGAGCTAATCGGCGGCGAGTAAAGGGGATGTGAGGGAGTTGGTGAAGGGTGAGATGGCAATGGGCAAGGCTGCAGAGAGTCAAGCAGAAGTATAGGCTCGAAACCTTTGCCGGAGCAAATTTCTTGACCGGCGAGGACCATAGCACCTAATCTTGGTAAAACACCAGTAGATCTAGGCGAAAGAGTAAGCGTTGAAGTCATCAAAACATAAGTCATGGTCGCATCTGGTGGATCCAGTGGTTCCGGCGGCACCGACAAGGTCATGGTAACCCGTCGGAGGGAGAGAGGCTTGAACCGGTTGCTATGAGTCTCCGTTGTAGAGGATCAGAGCTGGGCATAGCCCATCGGCACAAAACGGAAGTGGAGGAAAACCATCGGAAGAGACAAGCCAAGGCGCAAAACGAGATCTCGTCGGAGAGACAAGCGAAGAAAGCTTCCGGCGAAGAGCAGGT